>CAMAPE010000021.1:1345000-1657500 GCA_945859875.1 Cuscuta europaea
CAAAATGAGCCAAAAGTGAACTAAATTTGATCAAAACTGTGGTGGCAATTTCGTAATTAAAACGAAGTTTTTTGCCATCGCGAAAAAGTGCAACAGAAACACGCAACAGTGCAACACGGTGAAGAAAAAGTGCAATTGTTAGCACTTTGCACGGGAGAACCTCTTTTTATTTGATCTCTTCCCTATATATATATAGGGTTTCTCCCGTGCAAAGTGCAAAGTGCGAACAATTGCACTTTTTCACCGCGTTGCACTTTTACGTGTTTCTGTTGCACTTTTTCGCGATGGCAAAAAACTTCGTTTTAATCACGAAATTGCCACCGCGTTTTTATCAAATTTAGTTCACTTTTGGCTCATTTTGAGCTATTAGATCTCAAAATGAACGCACGAGATTAATTCTCACTTTGCATGGGAAGACCTCTTTGTATTTGAACCCTCCCCTATATATATATATATATATATACAGTGGCGGACCCAGAAAATCGGAGTCACGGGGTCCCTACCTTAATGTTAGTCTAACCAATAAAAAATTTTAAAAAATGTAATTATATAATATTAAAGTAGCATAACATTTCATAGTTAATGTACATCATCAAAATATTAAGAACTTTTATCAATTCAGGACCTTATAGATAGATAAATTATAAATTCGGTACCCGAAAGATGAAAATTATCAATCTAGGATCTAAGATTTCGTAGATTTTGATTTATTTATTTATTTATTAATTCCTTTGCTAATTTTTGATAAACTTTTTTCCACAAAAGTTTATTAGTTTAATAAGACTAAATAATATTTAAAAAATTTAACATAAAAATAATAAAATTCATGACAATATAGGTCCAAGATTGATAGTCTTTAATCATTCAAGTCCTAAATTGACAATTTTCATCATTTGAGTCTTATATCTATAAATATCTTCTTTCAGGTCTCGGATTGATAATTCATTTACCTTTCAAGTTTTGAATTGATAAAATTCCAAATATTAAAGTAGTACAACGTTTCATAGTCCATACTATGACGCAACTCATCTTGAACATTATGATGCAAATCAACAATTTTTTTTCTCAAACCAGGATAAGCTTCTAAAGATTCAAAATAAACATGTTGATTATGTGTATTGTCAGTCAAATTAATTTCATATTCACGAATTATTTTATTCAATTCTTCACTTAATAATGGAAAATCATAATAGAAATTTTAATAATTAATTGAATTATGTAAAGTGTAAAGTTGAGGATTTTTAAAAAAGGCAAAAGGATGTAGTTGTGATCTTTTGCAATAATAAATCAAAAAAAGAGGAATAGGAGTGAGAGGGAATCGATCCTTGCACCTCCACGAAAAGTAAAGGTTTTTAAAGGCTTTCCTCCATTGCTCTGCTCCATTCTTTGGAATTCATACTTGTTTTTGTGTTATATATACATTTATAAGTAAATTTTAAATAAAATATATAAAATATATAGGTATTTTTTTGGAAGTACGCGGGGTCCCGGGACCCCGTGGGACCCTTAGTGGGTCCGCCCCTGTATATATATGTATGTATGTATGTATATGTATATATATATATATATATGTATATGTATATATATGTATGTATATATATATATATATGTATGTATATATGTGTGTGTGTGTGTGTGTGTGTGTCTATATATATATATATATATATATATATATAAAGACCTCTTCCCATGCAAAGTGAGAATGAATCTTGTGCATTCATTTCCACATCTAATGGCTCAAAATGAGCCAAAAATGCACAAAATTCGACCAAAATTGCTGTGGCAATTATGTAAATATGTTGCACTTTTTCGTTACCGCGAAAAAGTGCAACAGAAACACGCAAAAGTGCAAGCAAAACATGCAAAAGTGCATTTCTTTGCACTTTGCACGGGAAGATGTCTTTTTTTTGAACTCTTCCCTATATATATATGCTCCGTATGATTTTGTATGTAAATATACTTTGTGTATTTCAAATATAATTGAAATAGGTATACTTTTTAGTTTGATTTATTTATTTTTTTATTTTATTTATTTATTTCATTATATTTATATATTTTTATATTAGTATACACATCAAATGAAAATATATGGTATTGCATATTTACTCAAATAGGCAGTATTTATAATAATTACTAATGGCACATATTAACTGTGATTTGACCTTGAAAGCACCTTTTCAAGAACACTTTATAACTCATTTAAAAAAGAAATGAGCCGCACAACTACTGTCAGATGTGACAGGTGGGTGGAGGCTCTTTTTTCTATTCTCATTAAATACATGCATGATGGTAAGGATGCTTTCATTCATATAAATAGAGGTTTCACCTACCACTTTCTCATCCTTCCATATCAAATTGATTGTCTGAGCATTGAAGATAAAGTTTGAAGTTAATTTTGTACTTGCACCAGGTAATAACTTCCGGAAATATAAGATATATAAATATTGTAACAATCTTAAATTTCAATTTAATATTCTGGAAATCTTTTTCCAAGGCATTTATTATGTTAGCTTCTTTTGATAATGAAGTTTCTTTTTAAACAGCTGTTTCCACTCATGTTCTGTTTACAAAAACGAATGCATGCTACTTTTTTGAAAAAAATTAATGGATTCATCTCATTTATAAAATATAGGTTGAGGGACATCTGCTTATACTTTGCATTTAATGTGGTAACTTCCTTTAAGATTGAAGTTTCTTTCTAAACAACAGCTTCTACTAAAGTATTTACAAAACCAATGCATGCATGCTACTTTTCTGGGGAAAAAAAATGAATTCATCTCATTGTTGTAACTACCTTGATTTTCAAGTTTGATCTTAAAGAACTACTTCCACTAAAGTATGCACAAAAATTAGAGCATGCATGCTACTTTTTTATTAAGAGCTACTTCTACTGAACTAAGAGTGTTTTCTTATCACAGTAGATACGAAAAAGGATTCTGAAAAAATTATTTATTCATCTCATTTTTTAAAACTATAGGTACAGGGTCATGGGGAAAAAATTCAACCCGGTCTGATATGCGGTGTATGTGGGAGCAGTGAATGGGGATATTTGATTGTTAAGTGCTCAATGTGCTCAAATGCACAACATCGCTATTGCACGAGGGAAATGTCTTTTGATCGAGCTCTGAAGTGGATGTGTGATTACTGTCAGCATGTGGCTAACCAAATGTATGATCTGGACTCATTCGGGATGATTCCAGAAATCAAACCAGAGGTTGAAATGGTGGAAGATCATCCATTTCAACCCTTTCAACTTCATGTGAAGGAAGAAGTGTTTGAGATGGATGATGTCCCGCCCTTTACAACTGAGGTGAAGGAGGAAGTTGTGGAACCTGACTTCGTGCCAATAATCTCTCAGCTTGGACCAGTGATGGTTTCAAATGCAGATATGCACCTTGAGCCTATGGAGGTGATTGATGGGGCTGTTGAGATCGGTGTTTACAAGCCAACTGCTAGACGTTCTCCTAGAAAGAGAAAGTTCAACAAAAAATATTTTAGTGGGGAGATTGTGGTAAAAATGAATTTTAATTGGCTGCTGACTAGGGATGAAGGGAATTAAAAACTGGTGTTCATGGATGGTAATGTAATGTACTTAGGTTAAGGATGAAGATTTGTATGATGCATATTTATCAGCCATCCTTACTGTTTTTGCATAAGCCATGTTTTCCAGATAGATATTATTTGGCTTATTATATGTATTTATGATATTTATGATATTTATGATATGGTGATGACCTCTTTTGTTTATTAAAGTACACCGGTTGTGTGTGATGTTTTGAAAATTTGTGGGTTTGAAATGAACATCTTTATTTTGTAAATACTGTATTTGAAATGAACATCTTTAAATTGATGTATGATTTTTTCCAATGTCGCGAGTTCCAGATAGTGAGAGAATTGGTTGAGGTGAACTCAATAACGATGCCTAAGCTCTCTAAGTCTACAATAGTGGATCCAAAGAGGGGATCTTTGTCAAAGTGTATTACCGGTAAATACTTTTTTGCTACTTAGATGTAAATGTTGTATTCTTAGCTTAACACAAATACATGGGTTTTTAAAAAGTGGGAATATATTTTAGACAATCTAGACTGTACATATCAATCTCTGTTTTACTCACAAAGACTGGTGCGAGTCATTTTGCTATCATTAGGCTCTTTTGTGAATTAAAAGAGAGATAAGCTTATCAAATATGTTGCATTCCCATCATTGTGGGATTCGGTGCTATGCAATCCCATGAATTAGATGCTTTGGTATCTACATTAATCAACAAAGATAGGGACAATAATAACAAAATTTATTAGCATTGATTTTAAAAACGTGCAAAAGTCTTCTATATGCATAATATTTTAACCAAATATCTTTTAAAGATGTAGTCTGTTAGGGTGTTACATTAAAACAGAAATAAGAAAAACTTAACATATGAAAGATGATTACTCAAATAACACCAATCTTCACATACCACAGCTCATTTATAAAATGTTTCCTATATATATTGTTTATATACGAAAAACCATACAATATAATTTCAATGATATCTTGATCGCATGTGATGACATATATTATATTATTTATCTTTTACAGATAACTTTCGTGAAGTGTTTTACAGCACCAATACCGTTTCGTTTCAAAAATACCACTACAATAACATTGGTGGTTGTATCACAAAACAGATATATCAATCCCATATACAAAAACATCAATAAAATGACTTTGAAAATAAAGCACATCGTGTATGTTGGTGGTGCAGAAGGTATGCGTACCGTTGGCTTTTGAACAGGAGTTTTAATTATATTCTATACTGAATACAAGATTTACATAATACCTAGATCAGAATTGATCTTAACAAATAGTGAAGTGTTAAATAAACAAATCACATTTGCAATCTTCAGTATCCGAAATCAAGATTTACATAATACCTACAGCTAAATACATTTAAATCACAATGAACTTATCTTTACCGGATGATTCTTGTTGGCTTGTGCATGCATATAACGTAGATATGAACATCGTTGAACAAAGCACATGCAAAAAAATGAAATTAGTGAGAACCAATGATCTATTTAACACAAATATTGTATGTAGAAAATCAGATAGAAAACTTTTTACTTCACATTTTTAAAGTAACAGATTAAATTTTTAAGCGCAGTTTGATTCAACCAGATTGAATCAGTAGCAAGATTGTAAATATTGAAAATATACATATTTAAGTCTATAATCAGTCCCATTTACAGAAGAGTCTAAATAAAAAAGCTGTAGAAAAAACATGAAACATTTACAGAGGCTTAACTATGAAATTTTCATAGTTAAGTCAATAATTAATACGACAATTTGTATCATATTATGTGAGAAATTGCTAATACTCTGGGAATTAAAAAAAAAAGATCTAGCTGAAGCGTAACAAACACAAAACTGAGTCTACAGAGAGGTTTAATGCCAAAAACAACATTCTCAGCTTATGTGGCAGTGTTACAGTTCAACCATTTTAGTGATAAAAATGACAAATTCAATCATATTATGTAAGAAATTGCTAATACTCTAGGAATATCGAAAAAAGATCCGCCTGGAGCGTAACAAACACCAAAGTGAGACAACAGAGAGTTTTGATGCCAAAAACTACATTCTCAGCTTATGTGACAGTGTTACAGTTCAACCATTTTATTGATAAACTTTTATGAAGTGTTTTACAGAACCAACACTATTTCGTTTTCAAAAATAAACATCCAATAATAGTTGTGGTTGTATCACGAAACAGATATATCAATCCCATATACAGAAGAGTCTAAAAAATATCAATTCTGAAAATAGGGTTTACATAATAGTTAAATAAAAATCCAAATACAGCTTAACAAATTAAGAAGTGTTCAATAAATAAACTAACCTTCCAAACTTCAATATCAAAAAACAAGATTTACATAACAGCTAGATCTAAATATCTCTAATCAAATGACAATGTGTTCAATAAGTTAATCACAAAGTGATAAACTTTCATGAAGTGTTTTACAACACCAACAATGTTTCATTTTAAAAAATAATCATCCAATAACAGTTGTGGTTGTATCACAAAATAGATATGTCAATTCTATTTACAGAAGAGTCTAAAAAATATCAATCCTGAAAACAAGATTTACGTAATAGTTAAATCAAAATCCAAATACAGCTTAACAAATTAAGAAGCATTCAATAAATAAACTAGTCTTCCAAACTTCAATAGCAGAAAACAAGATCTACATTACAGGTAGATCTAAATATCTCTAAACAAATAACAAAGTGTTCAATAAATTAATCACAATGTGATAAACTTTCATGAAGTGTTTTACGGCACAAACAATGTTTCATTTTCAAAAATAATCATCCAATAACAGTTGTGGTTTTATCACAAAACAGATATGTCAATTTCATTTACAGAAGAGTCTAAAAATATCAATCCTGGCTTCTTGGGGATCAATCTCACTACCTTTTTCAGCATCATTTACCAGCATCATTTACCAAAACAGTGATTTCATGATTCCAAAACAGTGTTTTCCGGATCAATCCTGAAAACAAGACTTACATAATAGTTAAATCCAAATCCAAATACAACTTAACAAATTAAGAAGTGTTCAACAAATACACCAGTCTTCCAAACTTCAATATCAAAAAACAAGATTTACATAACAACTAGAACTAAATATCTCTAAACAAATAACAAAGTGTTCAATAAATTAAGCACAATAACTTATCTTTTCCGGATGAATCTTCGTGGCTTGCTGATGCTTATAAATTACATATGAACAACGTCGAACAAAACACGTGCAAAAAAAGTGAGCACCAAGGATCTATTTAAAACAAAAATTTTGTGTAGAAAATCGGATGGCAAATTTACCCATGCAAATCGATTGAAGCGCAGTCTGATTCGAGCACATGTCGGTTGGCCGTTGCTAATACGACTGTTGCGATCTTCACTGATAATCGTGAAAACGTCGACCACAACATGGAGTGTATGGGAGGGATATTTTGTTGTGCCAGGGAGGCAGTGTGCGAGAAGGAGATGAGTTTGCGGTGAAAGTGAGGTATGTGGGAGAAGATGAGTGAGGGAGGCGGTCTGCAAGAGGGAGGCGGTGTGCGAGAGGGATTGTGAAATGCGAACCCTAGCGAATGCTAGGGTATATTGTGGGTTGCGGTTAACGGGATTATTGTGGGTGGTCTGGGATGTTATAATCAAATGACAAAGGATGGTGGATGCTGTGATTTGGGCCTATTCAAAGTACATTATTCAATGGGCTGGAATGGTTAGCTGATTTTGTAATTAAAATGGGAAAATTCCCGAAATAGGAGTAATTTTTTTTTGAAAAATATCAAAATAGGACTTTCATGTTTTTATTTCCAAAATAGGAGTAATTAATGTCAAGTTGGAAAATATTGCCATGTTTAAAGTCTGGTACTGCCAAAACATGGCAGTAATCAGTCATATTTTTGCAATTTTTTATTACTACATTTGTGGCAAATTGTATTTTGACTACATATAAAATGAAATTCTATGTTTTTGTATTCTTTATAATTTGCAATATTTTGATTTCTACATTTGTGGCAAATTGTATTTTGACTACATATTTGTAATAATATACAATGTAATTATTATGTATAAAATGCTATTAAAATTTTATTCAAATGAAAACGTGATATTTTAACAAACCGAGGATAGTGTTAATAAATTTGATAAATTGTAAATAAGGGTGTGATATTGTGCACACATGAACATTATAAAAAAACTCTAATTAATGCTCCATGTTAAACAACTCATGAAGAAGAGAACCCTTTAATATGACGGTTGTAATTGTGCACTGACATAGAATATAATAATATAAAAATATACAAATTGAACATTAATTGCGCAAAAATTTATATGTGTTTTGTTTCCAATCAATTGGATCACATAATTTTCCAACATTATATGTCTAACCATTTTTCCTTGCAGACGATAATGACAACGAACGCAATGTAAATCGAAGAATTTTGCAAAATGCTAGATTTTGTGAATCTCTTTGTACTAGTGTTACGGGAACTATAAAGCAAATTTTCTCGACTATTTCTTTGACGGTGGATGCCACTAATGGTAATTATAACAAAACATTCAAGGGCTACCCGTTTTTAGCACATATTATTCTATGATTGTTCTTCAATTTGTTTCATTAACAAATGTTAACTTAAAATAATGTAGTCTTAGAGTTGAATGCATAATCATTGGTGTCAACTGTGATTTCCTGCAAGCCACCTATTGTGAGGCCACTTCTTAGTGAAAAGATCCCATGTGAGAGTGCATGTGCATCAGTGTCGTTTAGTAACCCGGATGATATCTTGGACGACACTATTGCTGCTTCGTGTAGTTATTTCACGCGAGATGTAGATATTGATGATGTGGATGTAGATGATGTATATGTTGATTATGAAGATCTAAAGAGCATTAACGCTAAATCTGATAATGGTTGGTTTTCTGTAAAATAACATTTTTGCTTGGTGCATAAATACAAGTTACATGTTACGCTATTCTTAAGTTGTAGGTGCGTTTAACATTTAAGGATGGTTATTAATTGGTCCACATATCTGAGTTTGATTTATATAGACATTGGTTATTGTATTTCAGAGTTATGGGATATAGGTGATCCATATTGTGTGTGCCCATTTTGCGAAGCATTGTTTCGGTATGAAGAGAGGAATGAATCGAGTTCTACAAAGAAGAATCCGAAGTATTCCCTTTGTTGCTCACATAGTAAGGTGCAACTTCCAAACAACAAGGACCCACCATTTTGTTGCAAACGTTGATGGATGGAAGAGATTCACGAAGCAAGCATTTTCTAGAAAATACAAGATCTTATAATAGCATGTTTGCTTTCACATTTATGGGTGGTCGGATTGAGACTACAATTAATAAAGGCAAGTCTCCTCCAATTTTAAAACTGCATGGTCAAAACTATCACCTTATTGGAAGTTTGATGCCCGTGGTCGGAACGACTCCAAAATTTGCACAATTATATATTTACGATACTGAGAATGAGGTTCATAACCGAATCAGATATGTGAGGTAACTTTATGGCTACAATTTGAATGGCTTATTTTGATTAATTGATGAAAGTGTTGATATGAACCATCAATCAAGATTAATTTGATTTTTTTTTTCAGGGGAGATTCTAATGCAAACCAGGTACACATTGGAATTGTTGAGGACTTAAGAAACATGTTGAATGAGCACAATGTTTTGGTGAAATCATTTAGAATGGCTAAGGAAACGATTCATCAATGTGAGAGTGTTGATGTGAAGTTGAGGTTGATAGGTAACCAAACTAGCGACGCAAGAACATATAACCTCCCCACGGTGTCAGAGGTTGCAACTTTAGTTGTGGGAGACTTTGATGAGTCTATGGGTGAGAGAGATATCTTGGTGGAGACCCAAAACGGAAAGTTGCAACATATTAATGAACTAAATCCCGCATATGTTGGTTTGCAAAATCCGTTGCGGTTTCCATTTGGTCAGGATGGTTATCGAGAAGATATTGCACTTTCGGGTTATAGGGTTGTCGTTGGCTCGGGCAGACGCAATGTTAGCATACGAGAGTTTTTGGCCTATCACTTGCAAGAGAGGGAATATAGGTATTCAATTATTTTGAAAGCCAAGAGACTATTCCAACAATTTGTTGTTGATGGTTATACGTTGATAGAGTCTGCACGATTGAAGTTTGTTAGAACACATAAAAAACAACTTCGTTGTGAAATGTACAAAGGGTTAAATGATGTTGTTTTGCGTGGAGAGAATGATCCAACCACTCAAGGAAAGAGAATAGTTTTTCCCCCAACCTTCATTAGTGGTGCAAGGTACATGATACAAAACTACCAAGATGCAATGGCAATTTGTAGATGGGCAGGGTATCCCGATCTGTTTATCACGTTAACGTGCAACCCAAGATGGCCGGAGATTGATCGCTTTTTACGTGACATGAATCTTAAGTTTGAAGATCGGCGTGATATAGTATGTCGAGTTTTTAAAATCAAACTGGATGGTCTTATGAAAGACTTGCGGCATAATAAGGTGTTCGGTAATGTTAAAGCAGGTAAATTAGCAACCTCTTAATAATCACCACTTTATATGACATGTTGATCTCATATTAATTTTTAAATTGCATTTTGCAATGGTTTACACTTTTGAGTTACAAAATCGAGGGTTACCTCATGCACACATATTGTTGGGGCTTGCAAGTGAGGATAAGTTGCCAACGTCAACTGACATTGATAGAGTCATTTCAGCGGAGATTCCTGATAAAGATGAGGACCCACAGTATTTACAATGCAGCTCGTGATTTTATGATGCATGGACCATGTGGTTCATACGCTAAGTCTGCTCCATGTATGGCTAACAAAAGGTGTAGCAAGCATTTCCCTAAAGGTTGGTGCAGTGTCACGACTATTGATGGTGAGGGATATCCAGTTTATAGGAGAAGAGATGATGGTCGAACTATTGAGAAAAGCAAGGTCCCACTTGACAATAGATTTGTCGTTCGGCACAATAGGTTTTTGTTGATGAAATATGATGGCCATATCAATGTCAAGTGGTGCAACCAATCTCGGTCCATTAAATACTTATTTAAGTACATTAATAAAGGACACGATCGGGTCACCGTAGGCTTTTTTAATAGTGCAAGTGGACATGAAGAAACTAGACCGGTGGATGAAATCAAAATGTATTATGATTGTTGTTACATATCTCCGTGTGAGGCTGCATGGCGTATACTTGGATGTGAGATTCAATATAAAAATCCACCCGTTGAGCGACTTATCTTTCATTTGAAAGGAGAGCAAACAGTGATCTTCTCGGACAATGATCCTCTTAATTCTGTAGTAGGAGGGAGAAGTGTAAAGGATATCATGTTTTTGGGTTGGATGGAGGCTAATAAAAAGTATGAGATGGCGAGGCAGTTGACGTATGCTGAATTCCCGCAAAAATTTGTATGGAAGAGTGGTTATAGGGAATGGATGCCAAGAAAAAAGCTTTTTCCATTGGTCGGATATACTATGTTCCACCAGGATGTGGGGAGTCATATTACATGAGGTGTTTGTTGAACCATATCCAGGGAGTGACACGACACGAAGATTTGAGGACGATAGATGGTGTGTTATACAAAACGTATCGCGAAACTGGTCTGGTCTAGTAAACGTCTGGTCTCTGTGTATTTTATAACTACGGAAGTTCAATCTAGTCTGCTCTGGTCTGTTTAAGTCTGGTCTGGTTTGGTCTGTTTAAGTCTGGTCTTGTCTGGGACTGAAAACAGTCTAAGTAAAAACATCCTTAGTAATGGATAACAGTAATAGCATATAATCTTCAGAATATGTAATTTATTTTTTCCCTTGGTGTTTCCTAAGTGTTCCCAGCATACTTTTAAAATATGAAAATTGTAGTTTTAGCAGGGCAATTCAGCATCTAATTCAATATTTACTTTTTGTGTGTACTCTTCATTTCTCTTTAGAACGATTCAAACAACAAGTGAACACTTCTATCAAATTTCCTTCACCTTTCCCTTGGGAAAATTTAGGGGAAAATCACTTGAGATTTCCTTCACTTTCTCATTTTCCAAATTATTTCGGATAACCGTTTTCAGAAGTAATACAAAATGCCAAAAAAAAAGTTCCCCCCCAATTTATAAAGTGAACAATTTCCTTATTCCTTATACCATGAATCATGTAATGTGTCCTACTTTGTTTGTCTACTTGATATTCTAATTAATTTTCCCTCTAAACTAATAATGGCCAGTTGCCACAATGATAATGGTAGCCACCATTACCAAGGATCTCAGAGAAAATTAATATACGACAAACTTTGCTAAAGCCACCATCTTTATACCCTCCAGGGTAATAATACCATTCTCCTTAACAGCCCATATGAATTCTACCATAACTGCCCCTTCCCTAACACAATCAGCCAAAGCAAAGTTTCTCCCACTTCCAGATCCCTCCTTGACATATTTATAATAACACAATATTTCTGATGAGGCTGATCAAGTTACAATCATCAAAGAATGCAACTTCTACTAGAGAGATGGATGTCATTTTTTGTTGACATTTAAGGTAGACAACAATGGCGCATTGTGTGAACAAGGTAGTCGGTTGTATTAGGCGTTGAAAGCCGAAAAGCTCAACTTGATACAATTTTTTTTCTTTATAAATATGTTCTTTATTGACCTCATCGTTGCATCCGAAAAGCGAGGACAACTTCATTAATAGTTAGCTATGCAATGACTAACAACAAGAGCCTGGGGAAATCGTTGGAAAAATTTGGCATTTTCTTCCTTCAGCCCATTTTTTATGAATAGATGGTTGTACTTGCAGGAGCAACAACTCTATCTCGGTTGATGTTTGTGATATGTAACGAAGAGAACGACCAACAAACACTACTAGAATTTTCATTATCTGCTGCTACCCAGATGTTGCGGTTCTTAGTTAAACCGTAACAAATAGTCAAAATTTATAAGTATTTGCTGCGGTTCCTCAACGACCGTAGCAAAAAGTTGGAAAATTTAAAGCTTTTGCTGCGGTCAATGCTGAACTGCAGCAAATACTTATAATATTTCATTTTTTTGTACGTAGTTGCTGTGGGTAAAGGTGAACCACATCAAATACTTCAAATTGTGCCCCTATTTGTCGCGGTTGTAACTAAAACCGCAGCAAATAACCCCTTGAAATTTCAGCTTCTTCCCTCTATTCCGTCAAAACCCTTCAAGCAATTAGATTCACAACTTTCCCCTACATGTAATCGATCGACGAAGAACCCTCTTCATTTTATCGAACGCCCAAAACCTTCAACCTTCTAGCAGCTTCAGCCTCCGTCTAAGCTAGCAGCGCCTAAGCCATTCATCCCGCCGCCTAAGCAGCGTTTTCGCCTTGCAACGCTGCCTAGTAGTACTGAACAACGCCTCGACCTAGCAGCGCCGAACAACGCCAGCGCCTAGCAACGCCGCTGCCTCTGACACTTCTTCTCCTCTCACTTCAAGGTACACTATTTATTTTTATGTATATTTGTTGTATTTCTTTGGTATATTTACCGCTCCAGCTGCATGATTTCTTCATCCGATGTGTTTTCTCCCATTTATTTTTATGCGATTGAACTTCTTACTTGACCATCATTTATTTTTAGTTGTTAAGTGTTCTTTTAGTTTCTTAAAAGCTTATTCACAAATTATCAACGTATATTGCTAGAACTTATTTTATTTAAGTGCAGTCGAGATTTTCAAGAAATTAAAAATTGACTTTCTGGATTTTGGAGATTATTTAGGTATCAAGTATATTTTGTCTGTTTCAAACACACACACACAACACTGATTTCATATTTCTTGGTTCTAACAACTTTTATTGTTCTATTATTCAAAACAACTTTAGCAATTGGTGCAATATTTGATGCAACCGATTCTTTTTGTACATTGCAGGTACTGAAAATTATGAACTGATTTTTTGTTCAATTTGGTGAAACACTATTTCCAAAATACATAATAAGTTTCTATTATACAACAGGTGCAGTCAAGATGAGACACCACTACTTTACAGTCTTGTGTTTGGAGAGGGAGTTGTCAATGATTCTACATCAGTGGTGCTTTTCAATGCTATTGAAAGTTTTGACATGTCAAGTTTTGATCCCAAGATTGGGCTTCATTTTCTTGGAGACTTCTTATATATGAGCACTTCTCTGTGTGTGGCAGTAAGCTCTTGTCCCACTACCTCTCACACCTTGTGTTGTTTGTTTGCATGTATGCCTACCCATACCTTTTAGAGTGTGTCTCGATGCTTTTGTATCCACTTGTTTTAATTTATGATTTTCTTCCCTTTATATACATTTTGCCTCAATTTTATTTTGACCTCTTGTTTTGGCTCTGCAGACTGGACTGCTGAGTGCTTATATTATCAAAAAGCTATACTTTGGGAGGTAAGTTATTGTAAGGGCTAAGTCAGCATCTACGTTCTACAATTTCTATGGATTTTGACTTTATGAATGTAGGTATTAAATGAACTCCGTACATTTTATAATTCTTTTGCGTGAGAAAATTTCATCTTTGCACTCACTAACTAAACATGAGCTGATCTTTGTATTAACTTGCTAATGTAGAAGAAATTGCTTAGATAGGCACTTGCTATACTACATGAAACAAGTGAGCCACTATAGTTAAAGGATTAAAAAATGCATTCTAATTGGCATATAAGCGATTCAGATTTGGCTGATTTGGCTTTGGTTGTAAGAGCACATTTAAAGATTACGATATACGGAGTAGTTTTTCTTTTTAATGATTTCATGAAGCATTAGAGAATGAAAAACTTCAAAGAAGTAAAATCAGGTTCATGGCCCATTCGTGTTTTCTTTTGGCACGCTTATTAAAGTAGTGAAATACGTGATAAGATTATTCAGAAAGGGGAAAAGAATAGGAAATGAGTAGATAATTTGAGACATGAAAATGGAAGTGGGAAGCTAATTTGGAGAAGAGGGCGTAATATTCTTTCTGGTAGGTACTTGAAGCTGCACAAAAACAAGAAAATATTTCCATGATATCTCATTGGTATAAATGTACATATCAGTTTGCCAAATACTCATGTGGAAATGCATGTACTCTTCATTTATGCCATCAGATCTCCATGGCAGTGGTATCACAATGTTAATGTTGATGTTAATGTCAACGTTGATCTAAATTTGGTGAAAGTTACTAAAATTAGTTCTTTTTAAGTCTGACACTTAATGTCTTTGAGTTACAATATGCTTTATATCCCGCTTTCTCAAACTCATTGGTTACGTGCCATCCTATGTAGTAATGTAGGTAACATCTCCTCATCTCCATCTTCTCTTTATCCTATTCTTTTATTCTGTTTTGATCCGAACAAGGTAATTAATTTTTGGTTTTATTCTTTCCTCTTGTGCCTTAATGGAGTTGCAACACATAGATCGCTGAGACACTAATATGCATATTCACTCTTTTTAACGTAGAGTTTCAATCCTATGTGTGAGCCTGATGATTGGGAATGCAAATATGGTGGAAGTTCTGAATTGGAAAGGAGTCGAGATGATATTGTATCCAGTCAACCTAATAATGAACTTAACAATAGCCCCATATATTTTGATATGCAAAACGGCTTCACATTTCCATGTCGGTAATCTGTAGGTGAGGATGATGATGAAACGACTGGGCTAATTGGGTTGACTCCAGAGTTGATCCCTCCAGGGTTGTAATACATAGTTGTACTCTTTCGTAATAATGTCATATGTTATCGTGTTGTTTTGGTTCAGTTCGTGATGCTTTTGGCCATGTATTTGTGTGATATTTGTTTTAAGCTTTTAGGGATGATAAACTTACAACAAGATGGTAATTTGTATCGTATTTGATGGATCGTCGGACCGGGGGTGGCCGGAATTCACCGAGAATGAAAGTAAAAGGAGAGAGCGAACTGGATGGAAAAGTCAGATATTCAATTTAACAAAATCCCGGTGTATCGGTCTCAAGAGTGCAATAGATTAAGCCTCTAGAATTCGATCACTCCTGAATTTTCATCCCTTTCCACAAGTTGAAAGGTGATATTTATACTAAGGAGAAAGGGAAATACTTGGTGCCCAAGTAAAAAGATACTAGTCTCATAGGAGAGGGATACATGTAAAGCTACTCTAACAAATTATCAGACTGAATGAATCAGGAGCAGCCACGTGGAAAGCTGATTGGAGAGAGAACTTCTGATAGCTTGGTTGATTGGTTTATTCTTCTAACAGAATTCCTGCCAGAGATCCCGTGTAATCGTGTGCAGACAATCTGGCGTATTCTACCAGTGCAGAGAGTGACGTGGCGATGCTTCCTCACGACTTAAGACCTAGCGGATTTCGCCTAAGTACAGGGTGCTTTCCTCCCGACCTCGAGGGTTACTGAGGTCGGTATCTTGGGGCTCGGGCCCATGTTGAGAGGACTCGTTTCGATGCCTCCCGTTCTCGCTTTGGAGGTGACTTGGCCGCCTGGTGCTTTGATTGGTGTTGACATGGAGCAAGACTTCTGAGGTTGGATCGGATGTCGACCTCGGATGTCCCGAGGTCGGGCTCATGGATCGTCGAGTTTGGTTGGCTCCTGATCTCGATGCTTCCCGACCTCGACCTCGAGGTCAGGGTCGGTGGACCCTGTTATCCGCTGAGTTTACTTGATTCCTGAGCCTGGTGTTCCCCGACCTTAGCGGTCGGGGTCGGGGTCGAATCTAGATGTGGACTTAGTATTTTCTTGCCCCTGATGAACCCGCAAGGCTTTCTACCGGCGATCGCGGTACCCCTGGGGTATACGGGAATATACTCCATCAGTCTTTATTATGAGTTTTGGCAATTTATTATTTAATTCTTCTTGGAATTATGATATTGATTCGTGTTGATGAGAAACTTGGATGGCAGAAATGAATTGCTTCTTATTTTGTAGCCAATAAATATTTTGGTAAAAATTATCTTTGTAACTTTAGTTAGTATCGTAAAACAAAAATAATGTGCCATTAGTAAAGAGTATTTGGTGTGTTTTTTAGACTTTTTGCTGCGGTTCGGAACCGCACCAATAAGTCAAAATTCAATTTTTTAAAACAATTATTTGCTGCGGTTCTGAACCGCACCAAATAGGTTTTCCCACTATTTGATGCCCCTTCAATTGCTGCGGTTCATAACCGCACCAAATAGACAAAAAACCCCGCAACAAATAGCTATTATTCTAGTAATGAAAGTCAACGTTGTCTTTTCTATATAAAAGATTTTAATAATTTGTAGTTATCATTGACAATTTCATGGACATACATGCACATCTATTTCATCATATGATGATTAACATTTATTTTTTTCAATTTATTCTTATTATTATGTTAGTACATTGATAAACTTTTTATTAAATTCGTCAATTCGATCGTTATTTATTTTTTTTTTTCAATTTATTTTTATATAATTGCTTCTAAACATTTATACATTTATATAGGTAGTACTACACTGCAGTAACTGGTAGGCTCTCATTAAGCAAGCCTATGAAGTTATAGTGTTCGGTGCCTTGTACCGGCTAGGGTTTCGTGCGCAGTGAATCCATCTGGAGGAAATCCATGGAAATCAGCAATCACAATACGAAACGCAAACGCGACGCCGTGGAGTACGAACAGGAGGAATACGGAGCCGTCCGACAAGCCCCTCCGGACATCCAAAACAATGAAATTGATCTTTCCCTCCTCGAAGCCCTTGAAAAATCCCAGCAAGTCGCCGTTGAAGCGCTCGACCAGAAGACTGTAAAAAAGCTTGTACTCTCTTTCGAACGCCGCCTTAAGGAGAACATTGCAGCCCGGCTAAAGTATCCCGACCAGCCAGACAAATTCGTGGACTCTGAGATGGAACTCCACGACGAGATTCAGAAGCTGAAAGTTCTTGCCAGCGGACCTGAATTTTACCCAGATTTAGTGAACCTGGGCACCATTGCCTCCATCAGCAGCTTGCTCAATCATGAAAACACCGATATAGCTATAGACGTTGTTGGGCTGCTTCAGGACCTCACGGACGAGGATGTCCTGGAGGACAACGACGAGCCTGCTCAAATCCTCGTTGACGCTCTAATTGAGAACAATGTGCTTGAGCTGCTAGTGCAGAACCTCAGCCGATTAACTGATACTGACCCGGATGAATCAGCAGCAATATACAACACTCTAGCTACAATCGAGAACTTCATTGAAGTGAAACCCTCAGTCTCCGAGCTTGTATGTGAGAGAACTAAGTTAATGAAGTGGTTATTGGGTAGACTCAAGGCCAAGGAGTTTGACAGCAACAAACAATACGCTTCTGAGATTCTGGCGATCTTGTTGCAGAATAGCACGACCAATCAGAAGAGGTTAGGGCAAATGAATGGAGTGGACACAGTTTTGCAGGCTGTGGCATCTTACAAATCAAAGGACCCTAAGACTTCGGACGAGGAAGAGATGGTTGAGAACTTTTTTGACTCGTTATGCTGTTTGTTGATGCCATTGGAGAACAAAGAAAGATTTGTGAAGTCTGAAGGAGTTGAGCTGATGATTATAATTATGAATCAGAAGAAGCTATCTTATGGGTCTGCAATAAGGGCATTGGATTTCGCAATGACTAATTATCCCCCAGCTTGTGAGAGGTTTGTAGACGTAATGGGGTTAAAGACTGCATTTCCTGCTTTCATGGGTAAGGCAAGTTCAGATGCTTCTTTTGTTGTACACTAGTTACAGTTTGTTTTGAATGCGATGAGTGCTCATTAGTTATAGTTTTCATGAGATGTTTTCTTGCTATCCCATTACTTACTGTTAGTTTATTATTTTTTTGTGGATGCTTTGGAAAATGAAAAAAAATCATTTTCTAACCTGAAGGCAAAGGATATGATTTGAGTTGACTTTTAGCATGCAAATTTCCTCTTCAGTTTTACCATGCTTTACAATTGGGATATTCCACCCTAAACTTTGTGTACACCCAACCTTCAATTTTGAAACAAGATGTTTTGGGATGATTCTACCATATTGTGTATGTTGTATACTAATATTTTCTACTAATGATGATGTATCTATCCTCAGCCTTCCACCCCTATGTTTCCTAATTCAGTATCCGAAACTTATAAGAGTTTCTCTTTTTTAGATTCCTTTGAGCAAAAAGAACAAGAAGCGCTTCAAGGAAGAATTAGAAGAGCGCCTTGTATCACTAGTTGCATCATTATTTGGTAAGTAGCCGAAATACGTGTCACAATTGAACATTTTTATTTCTTCTTATCAGAAAAATTTCAAAGAAGAATCAAAGTTTGTGGTCTCTATATGTATCCTCATCTTACTGCAGTTCACTCATTGCTCATATGGAAATTTCAAATTCAATTTCCTTACTATTCGCATTGTTGAGATTTAGGGAGAGATTTTAATGGGCATTGTGAATGCTTGATGATGGCATTTCCATGATAATGTAATACTTATCCATGTTAATCTTTTATCTTTATGATCATGTTTCTTAATGGCAGGTGGAATCTTGAAAGGATCCAGAAGAGAGAGACTGTTGAGTAAATTTGTTGAAAACGAGTGTGAGAAGATAGACAGGCTTATGGAACTATACATAAGGTGATCAGCGTGCTTGATATTTATATACTTCATTACTTTCTTCGTTCTTTATTAATCGGAACTTTTTGACCTTACACTATCCACATGTCTTACTTTGACCATTTTTTTACTAATCTATAAAAATATTACATAAAAGGATACTCCCTCCATCCCTTGCAACTTTGTCATCTTCAGATTTTCTAATTAACCAAGTTAAACTTCGAGCAATGCTATATTTTTATAGAACAATGTTTGAAATAATGTCACAAATAAGATTCAAGTTTTGTCAAAAATAATGTAAAAATCAGTTAAAGTGACTGCTCCTAAAATGAAACTACCTAATTACATAAATACCATTTTGGATGTTTTTACTTGGACTAAAATTTGTTGTTCTAGTCTGGAGTGGTCTGGTTTGAACAAATTCTCTCTCGCAGCTCCTTTCACTTATTCTTTCCTGTCGCCACTTGCAGCAACCATCTCCGCTAGAAGCAACATCTAGAACTGCCGCCTAGCTCCGTCGATAGCTACATCTAGCATCACACCATAGCTTTCCCTAGCAACGTCATCAATGCGCGTCACCCATCGCCTCTGCTTGTGTATCCCCATCCTCTTCACATCTGCATCGCTGTCGCATTTGTTGCCCTGTCCGCCCTCCGTTGCCATGTATCCGCCCATCTTCTTCTACGCCTTTTTCTAAAACGCCACCGCTGCCGGCCTCTCAACCTTAAAGTCAATCAGCAACGACGATCAAAATCTGAAGCTCTTGGATCTTTTTCTTCGGCTACATCCGGCATTGTCTTCGATGGAGTGGTTGCTTGAATGCCGTCATCTGTGTTCCATTTCTGTTTGGTGGTAGCTAGGGTTATGAGGATGAAGGCCGCGACTAGAGTTATAGGCAGTGGCAACAGGTTAGATATCGGCGGCTAGGGTTCAGCCTTTTTGTGTTTTTGTTTTTTTGCGGCCTGAGATGGGATGATTGATCGTCAGGCAGTCGCTTCCTAGGTCATTGAGTGGGGACACTAACCCCCATGTCACTGGGAGCGGTGGTGTTAATATCGGGGTTTTTGGTGGGCGTTGATGGATCAATGGGAGCCACAGTTGTAAGTTGTAACTGTCATTGATGTGATGGTCCAGCAGCGGTCACTAGAGCATCGGTGATTGTAGGGCAGGGCCATCGGTGCCACGGGTCGTTGGTGACTGTGTCATGAGGTCATGTCAAAGTCGTGAGGGCTAGAGCACTCAAATCGCCTGAGGCTCAAGTCGCAAAAAAGTGAGTCAGGCGCACCATCTATATACTATAAAATATATAGCATACTTATAATTTTAAAATATAAAAAGAGTCAATAAAAGAAACAAACAAAACTAAAAGAAGAATCTTGTTAGTTGATAGGAGAGTATAAAATAGAAGAAGAAAATGATGAGATAAAAGAAAGAAAAAATAAAAATATAGACTTTTAAATGATGAGATAAAAATAAAGAAAAAAGATATAGATTTTACATTCTAAAAGCAAAACAAAAAAAAAAGAAATTAAAAAGATCAGAAAGAAGATGTGAAAATAATAGGAGGAGGATACCTTGTGCATGTTGTGCAGGGTGTGGGTCAAAAACAGGAAATATAAGATTATAAGAATGCAATGGTGAAAACCTTCTAAGTTTCTGTAGACTCTTGAATACACTGACTAAGACGGGTTTTAACAGGGTTTAAGTTGTTATTCCCCTACTAGTATATTACCCGTGCGATGCACGATATCTAAATTTTTTCACCATTCTCGATTATGCTACTATGTATATTATTAAAATTGATACAATAATACAGTAACATTTACTTTAAAGAAACTGAAATTTCTACGTAGTATATGGTAAGGCCAAATAAGATCATCGATATCTATAGCTATAGAAAAAACAAACACAAGGTTATTAAGAAACATTTCAAAATAAAAACTACACTTTATGAATAATATAAATGTAGTGTAGAGCATTTATTATTGACCTACTATGGTGCAAGCACAGTTGTGTGTTAATAACTTGTAAGGATTAATGATTTGCAATTTGTGAACAACAAAACATTATCAATTATAATAACAAAACGTTTTTTAATAATCCAATGGGGAAAAGGGATTAACCATCACTTTGGTTGATCATTATTGAATGTGTGTGAAACTATTAAAGGGAATTTTAAACTACGAATTAAAAAAGTACATTTCACACATCTAACAATCAAATAAAGCCTTTGGATCAACATTTTTTGTCCCAGTTATATGACATCGAATTATTTTAGCTTCTAAAATATGAAATCTAAGTTGATAGTTCTGACCAAAGCCATCGTTGGCTTATATTTATGCGTATTAATAAAAGTAGTGTAATAGTTAAGATATTTTTTCGAAATTTATCTTATGATTCTTATATATTTTCGCATAATCACTTGCTCAATTGAGATAATATTCATGATTATAATTTAATCATTTCAAATCCCTCTAATCCTCTCCATCCATGTGCAGCTACATATATGCATAAATTGGATAACCACTTCATCCAAAAGTAAATGAACTCTTAGCATATAGCAGTAAGCCAGTAACAACTATTAGACATTAACTACATACCGTCAATTCAAAAAAAAAAAGCCTGGCCTTTAGCGCCTCGTGACGGGAGTGGTGGACGGCCCTACATGCAGGCAACGGCGGCACTGACATACTCTTGTTTTTCTTGCTCTCCCTTAGCAGCGGGAAAGGAGTCTATCTATCAGGTGCCTAGCTTTGCTTTCCCTTAGCAGGTGGATAAAGTTTGCACATAATTCATTACAACTAAAACCAATATAAAGAGTCAGATGATAAAACAAATAAATTATTCACCTGCACACTTGTAGAGTTAAGGAAGGAACGATGAGCAATTTTTTTTAAACAACCTCTATATATACTGCAGGTAGAGAGATGATTTGTGTGGGTTTATGTAATTATGTGCAGCAAGTTATGAGTGCAGAATGGCAGATGGAGTTCAAAACACGTACATGAGAAGCCAAAGCTGCGCTAATTAGGCTATTAATTAATTATCTACTAACCTCTATTCCGTATTTCTCTATGGCAATATGTAGTGCGGCAATTTTTATAATTTTCTTTCTCAATATTTCTGGAATTTGTCTTCACGTGAGTCAGCATGTACTACATTGGGCGGGAACAGTTAGAGTACAGACGGTTGGCTTTTTATATATATAAAGATTAGTTGGATGGACTATATCTTATTATTGATATGGGTTTATGTAAAAAAGGCCTGAATCTTATTTTTTTTAAAACAACTTCAAAACCCTTCAGGCGTGCCCTTCTAGCGCCTCTGCGCTTATTGTGCTTATATTGTGCCTCACTCAGACAACCTCGCCTGGAAGAGTTTAAGTTGCCTCACCTCTATAGCGCCTTGCCTTGGCGCTTAAGTGCCCAGGCGTGCGCTTTTAACTACACTGGTCATGTGGGTTAACATTAGTAAGGGTGTATTGGTCCTCTTAGTTTCTTTTAGTTTCATTTTTTGAATTTTTTAAAATCAGTCTTATTTTTTCCTTAATTCTCCATTAGTGTTTTTTTTGTCCAAACCCCAAAACATTTACTCCGAAATGATATGAGATGTCCTTAATTTGGAGTTTGCAACTTTGAAAAGATATTAATACAGTTTCTGAATATGTAAATTTTAATTATTAAAAATTGAATTAATTATCAATATGGAGGATATAACTATAACATTGGTTGACCAAAAAATGTTGAGTTTGCAAATCAATTTGGGACGGAGGGAGTCTTAATCAAAATCACTAGCTAAGGTTTATCACCTTTGACCGGAAAAGTCAAAGCCGACAAAGGTTTAAGAGATGGAGGTATTACATTTCATTCAATTTATATTTTCAAATCATTATCATTTTATTATTTAAAATAAAACCAATGTTGTAATCCTAGACAGCGTAGTGTAGCTATCAACCCTGAAAATATTTTAGCGGTATAGCAGATAGTGGGATGACCACTATTCAGAATATATATATGTTTATATGTGTGTGTGTGTGTAGGTTTGGCGCGAGTTTTAAGAAAATAAATGATAAAGTGGTTGTTTTTACAATTATAACCTTCAAAAAGTAAGAAAGGGAAAAAGGATCCACAAAAAGCAAAGGATGAAACAATAGATAAAGGGATAAAGTGAGAAAGTAAAAAGTTAGTGGAGTCCAATTTAGGAAAGTGTTCATATTTTTGGGACAGCCCAAAAAGGAAAGTATCTTACAAAATGGGACAGAGGGAGTATATGTCATTGAAAGTACCAAACATCTTGACATTCATAAATCCCAAATTACCAACAAATACTCCATAGTCTCATGAGAAAAATATATGATGCTAGTAATATTAAAACAACTTAAGTCTAAACATTAAATAAAAAACAAGTTTATGGTTTAAGTCTTGATAAACAGAAGATGATACTCAGCAGAAGCAATGAAGAGGAGTGCAGCAGAAGTTGTTCTTGTTGAAGATGAAGCAGGCGAAGATACCAATCAAAAGAAGCAATGAGGGGTGTAGCAAATGTAGTTCTTGAAGAAGATGAAGGAGCAGAGGTGTTTCAAACGCGACACTAAGGCGGTCTGGTAGCGCCCAACACTGTCCCGCTTCACTACGCCGCTATAGCGCATTATTGACAACACTGACTAAATTATAATTAAATATTCTTAATAGTTAAAGTTGCACGTTGAAACAAGTGAATGTAAAACTTTTGCATGTAAAAGAGAACCGAGCTTATGGCATAGAACAACCTTCAAGGAAACTAATTTCATTCTCAAGGACAGTATTCCATCTTTTCTTCTTCTTCTTCTTATTATTATTAGTACTATTATTATTGTTAATATTTATTATTAATAATATAATAATCATTATGAATATTATTGTTATTGTTATGAATTTGGCAGATATTCTAATAGAGTGAAAAAAGAAACTGCCCAGTTTGATCAGCTCGAACTTGATGATTTGGAGGTTAGGTTTGTTTTGTTTACTAGTTTTATAAAAACAGTAATCACGTATTCATATACGGTTTTGTATTAAATGAAGTCTTTCTTCATTAATATTAAATTGGAATGTTGTACCTTATGTTAGTTAATATAATGGGCTTACATATTAATTTCTTATTAGGGTTTTATTAATATTATAGCCTGACAGATTATTCAAGTATTTATCAGGGATAAAAGCCCCAAAATAAAAAAGTAGACTGGTTCAGATTTGTTTAATAGTATGGCCTCAATTGTTATGGCGATGGCGCAAAGATGGCGCCACCATGTGTATGGTCATGGCGATGGAGGGGTTTCTTGCCTTATGGCGCACACGCCATTCCTCGCCATCGACAACTATGAACCAGAGAAACATACTGCAAGTGTATTGATCTTAATCTTTTTCAGATGGATGAAGATGAAAAGTATAACAGAAAGCTAGAAGCAGGACTTTATACCCTTCAGGTGGTAGATTATGTTGGGTGTTCTGACTGTTCTCTCTTTCTTCCATTTCCTGGAATAGTATCTCTATCTGTGGTTTTATCGGTCTCTGTTCTTATATAGTGTCCCTCTATCTTTAATACTGCAGTTGATTGCTGTAATTCTTGGCCATTTATGGACTTCTGAGTATGTATCGGCAGCTTAGATGCTCCATATTTATTTATCTAGGAGGGCCCTGTTTGGTCGGCGGATTTTGGAGAGAAAGATTTGTTTTATGTATTACTATGATTTGTGTCATACAGGAAAGTAATTAAATGCGTAGATTTAAATAACATACTTTTATATATAGTTTTTCATCCACACTTTCATTCCTACCATGTCAATGCAAGTATAAATTAATAAAATAAGGATCGACCCTCCCCTTAAATCCCCTAAGAAATCCTCCAACCAAAGAAGGTATGCCCCCCCCCCCCCCCCCTCTCTCTAATTTTCTCACCCTCTTCCCTGGCATGGTATATAGGCACCCCCGGATTAGAGCAAGGATTGAACTGCTGTTGAAGCAGCAAAAGCTCACTAAACAAGATGTGAAGGATATACTCCAGGTATTTACAAAAATTAAGTTCAATATTTTCCCTCCAACTACTACTTCCTCATACACAATGTTGGGTATTGGCGGCATAAAGTCCTTGGTAGCCAAACATCTCTATCGGTCATTTACTCATTTGAGAAAACTTACTTAGTGCCTGTTTGGTGGCCTCTCTTTCGATTAGACAATTTTTTATCAAATACTACCTCCGTCCCATTTTATGTGGCTTGTTTGGTTTTGACACAAATATTAATGAAGTGGTTAAAAAATAAAAGTTGTGGTTGAAATTTGAGTATAATAAAGTAAAATGTTGTGGATCACATATTTCTTTCCAAAAAAAGAAATACGTAGTATGACATTTATTTGGAACCACTCAAAAAGGAAAGTAAGAGAGATACAATGGGACATAGAGAGTAGTAATTTGTTTCTGCTCTGCAGAATTGGTTAGTAATTAAATAAGTAGGTACTTCCTATACTCCTCTGTAAAACATGGCCTTGATTGATTTGCATGTGAAATAAGAAAGTAAAAACTGTGTGATTGAGATTTGTGTGGAAGGGATAGAAATAACTTTAGCCACATACTTATCACATATTAATATAAACTCCAAAGTTTTTTTTGGATGACCAAGTATGGAAAGTTGCCAAAGTTTTGCGGGCCGGAGGAAGTAATACAATGTACATTTGTGCTCAAGTTTTTGAACTGTGTATTATGTGGTGTGCTGCTGTTACAGGAATATCATGACAACATTGGTGATTTTAATGGTACAGAAGAGAAGGAGAGGACACAATCAAGAGTCCAAAGGTTTATTTCAGCCTTTTGATTTAGGAGTCTTATCTGAAAATATTGCTGATGTGAATGAGTGTGCACTTCTCTCGAGTATCATTGTGTTTGTATCGAATTATTGATTTGTACAATCTGTTTCTTCCTTCATTAGTGAGAGGGGATTAACTGCATGAAGTGTTCGGGGTGGGGGCATGTCTATAGAGAAAAGCTAATTCAAACTATTTTGTGCGTACTATAATCCCTTTTAGTGAAAATTAGTTCGTGACCAAAATTGATGTTCATGGAGGAAACTTGCCTTCTTGATTGATTGATATTTTACGCCTGTAGGCTATACTTGATTACTTGTGTCTGTAAGTGTCCATTCAAAAAATTTAGTATGTAGTGTGGTGATGAGTAATATGGAGTAACTTATCTTAGGCTACAGCCTACAGATGAAGGCAGAAAAATAAGGTTATGATAAACAGTTTACTTATGGGGGAAATGTATTCTGCGTTTGCATTTTGTTTTGAAAGCACGGTTGTACTTGCTTGAGTAGTAGTTAGGGATGGAACGGTTCCGGTTCAGGCCCGGCCGGGCCTCGGTTCATGAAGGGGAGGCCCGGAACCGGCCTAGGTAACCCCCGGGTCCGGGCCTCAGTTCTATTTTTTTTTGGCTTTTCCTAGTTAACCCTCCACCCTCCCCCTCACCCCCAAACCAACCCTAACCACCTCAAATGGCCCAAAATACCCAGCCCAACTCAAAAACTTAAAAAAATTCAAAAAAAAAAAAAAAAAAAAAAATTGGTCCGGCCCGGGCCCGAACCGGCTGGGCCGGTTCACCTTTTGAAGGGCCCGAGCCTGCACTGCCATCCCACCGGGCCGGGTGGCCCGAACCGGTTCACTGGGCCGGTCCAGGCCCGCACAGTTAGGAGTGGACTCGGGCCGGTTCGGGCCCGGTTCGGGCCTGGGCCCGACCGGGCCTCGGTTCAAGAAGGGGAGGCCCGGAACCGGCCCGGGTAAACCCCGGGTCTGGCCGGGCCTCGGGTAAACCCCGGGCCGGGCCTCGGGTAAACCCCGGGCCGGGCCTCGGGTAAACCCCGGGCCGGGCCGGGCCTCGGGTTTTTTTTTTTGGGGGGGGGGGGGGGGGGCTTTTCCTAGTTAACCCCCCCACCCCTCCCCCTCACCCCCAAACCAACCCTAACCACCTCAAATGGCCCAAAATAACCAGCCAAACCCAAAAACTCAAAAAAAATTCAAAAAAAAAATTAAAATTGGCCCGGCCCGGGCCCGAACCGGCCGGGCCGGTTCACCTTTTGAAGGGCCCGAGCCCGAACCGAGAATCCACCGGGCCGGGTGGCCCGAACCGCCCAACGAACCGGTTCCCGGGCTGGTCCGGGCCCGCACAGTGGCGGGCCGGTCCGGTTCCGGGCCGGTTGGCCCGGCTCGAGTCCACCCCTACGCACAGTAGCGGTCCGGTCCAGTTCCGGGCTGGTTGGCCCGGTCCGAGTCCAACCATAGTAGTAGTTGCTTTTTTCCCTTCAAAATTCTGCAAAGTTTGATTAATGTGGATATGTTGAATTTCAAAATTGTGTCATTAATATTTATTTGTCAAAGATTAAAATAATGTGAATCATTAGTCTCTTTTCGGGATGGACCCGGGCCGGGCCCGGGTGGGCTTTTTTTGCAAAATGTTGGGCTCGGAACCGGCCCGGGTTGATACCGGGTCCGGGCCTAACTGGGCCGGGTCGGGCTTGGGTCAAGTTCATTTTTTTTGGTTTCTAATTAACACCCGACCCCCCCCCCCCCTCACCCCACCCCCAACCCCTCAAAACACCCAACCCTAACCTAGAAAAGCAAAAAAATTGAAAACACAAAAAAAAGAAATTTTGAACAGAGCCTTGCACGAACCGCCCGGGCCGGTTCACCAAAAGTTGGGCTCGAGCCCGGCCCGCCCGACTCGCCCAAACGGGCTAAAAGCTTGGAACCGGCCAACCGGTCCCGGTCCGGTCCCAGTCCGGTCCGGGCCCAAACAGTAACGGGCCGGGCTGGTTCCGGGTCGAGCCGCTCCGGTTTAGTCCATCCCTAGTCTCTTTGTACAGTCATATACTGCAAAGGTATGTTTATCCCTCGCATTGAATATAAATCAACACATTTAATATTTGGGAGGGCACCGGATGAGTGGCTAGGGATTAGTGTTGGACCGGTACTGGGCCGACCGGCCCGCTACTGTGCGGGCCTGGATCGGCCCGGGAATCGGGTACTGGTTTCGGACCTAGGACTGGCCCGGGGACTTAGGGTGGGATGGTTCCGGGCTGCCCTTTGGAAAAGGCCCGATTCGTTTTTTTTTTTGTTTTTTCAATTTATTTTGTTTTCTCTAGATGGGTTGGGTGTTTTGGAGGGGGGGGGGGGGGGGGGGGGTCCAGGGTTAATTAGAAAAGCAAAAAATAAAAAAATAGGACCGACTCGAGACTGGCCCGGCTTGGACCCAGTGAAAACCCGGACTGGTTTCGGGCCTTCCCCCAACAATAAAAAGTCCGCCCAGGACCGGCCCGGAGCCCGGAATAGGGATGGACCCGGGCTGGTCCGGTTTCGGGCTGGGCTCGGGTGGGCTTTTTTTCTAGATACTTGGGCCCAGAACCGGTTCAGGTTGATACCAGGTCCGGGCCAAACCGAACCGGTTCAATGTATTTTTTTTTTGTGTGGCTTTCTTGTTATCCCCCGACCCCCCCTCACCCTTGACCCCCCAAACCTCCCCAAAACATCTAGCCCTACCTAAGGAAAAGAAAAAAAATTGAAAAAACAAAAAAAGGCTTGGAACCAGCTCGAATCGGCCGGTCCGGTTCATATAAATGTGGTCCCGGAACCGGCCCGCCAGGCCCGCCCAACCCGGGTTATAGCCCAAAACCGGCTATTCGGGTCCAGGCTGGTCCGGGCCCGTACAGTAACGGGTAGGGCCGGTTCTGGTCCAATTCGGCCCGGTTGGGTCCATGCCTAGCCCGGAACCGGTCCATGGCTACTAGGGATGCAATCCCAAACTGTATTCATTCCAAACAGCACAACGGGGCGGACTGTGATTGCTTTTTTTTGTTCTAAAATGATTACACCTCATTCCATCTTCATTGCTATGTGTGTAACTCGATACAGTCGAATCAATTTCCAATTTCTTAAAAGATAGGCTTTAAAGTAGTAATAAAGGTCTGCGAAATAGAAATCAAATTATCCGCAAATCACGTTTTGTTAAAATAATGAGAGAAACCAAATCGAAAAACTGTTTATTGAACTCTTAAGCATGTCAATTAGAAAGAATGTCACCAATATCACTTCTCAACTTCTATTGGACACGAATTTGACCAGTTTTAAAAATTTCACAATTGTGACCCGGTAACCTTTCATTTGCGCCTCTTTCTCTTCTGCACCTCTTTCTCTTCTGCGCATTTCTTCCCAGCAAACACATTTCTTCCCTTCTTCCCAGATCATCCTTCCTGCCTCTGCCAACCCGCCGGGCTCGCCTCAGCCTCGTCTCCACCTCGCCGCGCTTGGGACTCGCCGCACAGGCTGCCTCACTGCACGGGTTGCCTCGCCAAATCAGCCGTTCCTCCTCCAATCCGGTGCTCCTCTTCGCACAGCCATGGCTCCAGTCAATGAGGACTGCCAAGCCACCACACTTGATTCTCCTTTTTCTCCATTCTGTTGGAATTTCAAATCGATTCTGGGGCTTTTCTTTTTTATTTTTCAGATCTGAGTTCGAATCGAATATGGTGGGGCGAGGCTGGAAGGTGGTGCGTGGCGTTGTTGGGTGGGACTGGGGTGCGTCTTTGCTTGGCGGGGGCTGGGGGAAGGTGTTGTGGGGCTGCAGAGATGAAATGGTGGAGTTGGGGATCAGGATGGGGGCTTGGGGGATGGGGAGGTGACTGGGAGATCAGGGGTGGTTGGAGTTAGGGAGGGGTCTTGGGAGGTGACTGGGGGTTGAGGAGTCAAGCTGGGGGTGGGGCAGGGGCGGGGCAGGGGCGATGGTGGACTGTGATGGGGATGGCCGGGTGGTTGGGGCACTTGGGTTGACAATGGACTCAAATGAGAGGGGTGGCACTGCTGAACGGCACTGGTGGAAATCTTTGTGGTGGCCTGCAACGACGGTGGTTGTCGATGGTGGTTTTCGGAAAGGGTAAATGTGGCCGGTGTTACTATGGGGGTGTCACTTTGGATGTGTCACTATGGCGGTGTCACTGTGGTCGGCGGTGGTGACCGGCAGCAGCGGAGGCAAGAGTGACATGAGCGATGGTGGCATCAGTGACACGGCTGACATGACATCCGACAATGACATGAAAATGGGATAGTGACAAATATTTGATTGTCACTTTATTTTAGTCATATTTTTGTCCAAATATAAAAGTAGTCACATTTTTGAAAATCAAATTTAATTTAGTAATATTCGGGGAATAACCCCTTTCAATTAATTGTTGCGTAAAAAAGACCATAACTTACGAGTTACGAAAGTAGAAGTACGCATACAAAGAAATGAAAAGTTTTTATTTGTTTTTGTAAAAAAAAACGTCATGTTTAGCCATTGGAGATTCGGAATTGAGGTGGAAGAATCCATTATGAGGGATCTAGCTAATCAAGATAAAAGTGTTTTTGCTTCTCATATATGGACTAGAGGTGGAGCTTAAACGTTATGTGAGGCTTTCTTTACTTGTTTGGAAGGGAAAAAACAAGTATCACATGGTTTGTGATAAAGAATTATTAAGAGGCTTTGAAGTGGAAAATAGATTTTTTATTTTTATGCACATATAGGAGGTTTTTATGAAAATAACTTTATATGCATATGAATGTATTTTTTACTCCCATTTGGATTATGTGATGACATGAACTTATGAATGATTATTAGTGACAAGCAGTGGCGGAATCGCGGAACCAACTCGCCGATCTTGAAGGGGCACATTACCTTACTCTGTTCCTTATTACATTTAAGAATTGGTGTACAAAATGGATTCATTTAAAGTCTTTGTCAAACAACCTAGAAAGGCTAGAATTGAACTAACATGAGTATAATTATAAAAATAACATTATGATATGTTTTTTTGAAAGGAAAAACCGCTTATATTAATATCATTAAGATTCGGATCGTTACAATAAAACTCAAAGAAACCAACACTGACAACAACTATCTGTAACCAACAAACACTATCAACCCTACGACTAGCCTTAGAAACGATAAAAGCAATACAAAAAACAATCACTGAAATTTTTATACACATAGTAATTTGTATTTAAAATTTTATCCATAAATTTTTTATTAATAATATTCTAGGAAAATCGGAAAATACGTACACTACACGATTATATTGGCACGCATGAACCAACAAAATTGATTTGTCAAAAATATACACGCACACATGCATTGTGGTCTGAAGGGACCTAAAGAAACTATGTTAATGTGCTATTGAGCATTGAGCTATACTTGTATGGCACCACATGTCCACATGAAAAGAAAAGTGCATGCAATAAGAAAAAGAGAGACTAAATATGTTAGAAGAAATAGTAAAGTGAGAAGATTTTCTAAGAAAAAGAGAGACTAACTATGCTAGAAGAAATAGTGAAGTGAGAAGATTTTCTACTCAGCCATGTAGAACAAGAGAGGATAAAAATGTCTTGTATATCCAGTCCGCAGAGTGGTTCGTGTCAAGATATTTCTCTGATAGTCCGTATGGTAGTCATCGAATGGACAATATCAGATGAGAATGCCCCGTATATCCAATTCATTAAACTAAGGAGTAAAATTTCAGAAAACTAATAAAAGAAAAAAAGTGTGAAAAGAAAAATGACAAAGAGAATGATGCATAGAAAAATGACAAGGATGAGGATGATGATGAGGACAATAATGAGAAAGAGGAGGAGGAAGAAGAAGAAGGAAATGAGGAGAAGATAGTAATTAAAAATAGGAATAAACACGCGCAAAAATGTCTAATGTATAATGTCTAGCTATAAAAGTAGGAATAATTTAGAGCATCTGATTTTTTTATCTAATGTCTCTAAATGTGCTAAAAGTGCATTAAAGTGATTGAAAACGCAGTGTCATTTTTGTAAATGAATAGAAGTTTCTTTCATTTCAATGCACATACGTAGGGTCCCAATCTTCTTTTTCACAAAAAGAACTGGTGCTCCCCACGGTGAATAGCTCGGTATAATGAAACCGTTATCCAATTGCTCTTGCAATTGGGTTTTCAACTCATTCAGTTCTGCAGGTGCCATTCGGTACGGCGGTATAGAGATTGGTTTGGTGCCGGGCTCAACCTTGATCACAAATTCAATCTCTCTATCGGGTGGAAGCCTTGGTAGGTCTTTAGGGAAGACATCCGGGTACTTACAAACCACCCTTACATCTTCGAGGCTCGGTTCCTCCTTAGTTTTGTCCACCACGTATGCTAGATATGTGTGGCATCCCTTTCTCATCATACTCCTCGCTCTCACGGCGGATATGATGCAACTATTTGATTTTCCTCGATCACCCTCGAAGCGTAGGGCATTCCCATCATTGCCTTTGAGTTCTAGAACCTTCTTGTAGCAATCTACCCTAGCATGATGCTTTTCTAGCCAATCCATCCCTAGGATCGCATCAAAATCAATCATGCTCAACGGTACGAAATCACACGTCAAGGTTTGGCCATCGACTTCCACCCCACAAGATGGATAATAACAACTTCTCTCAACGTCATCTCCTAGTGGTGTTGATACCACTAGAGTTTGTGTCATCGGTATCGAGTGTATCCCTAAGCCTTTGGCGAACGCCTCACTCACGAATGAACATTGCGCCCTGGTATCGATAAGGATTCACGCATATTTCCCATTAATCTTTAGTATTCCTACATTTATAAGACATGCAAGATGCCTTCCTACCATCTATATACATTTATAGAGGTTTATTATGTTCATACACATGTTTGGGATCAAGGAGAGGTCTTAACGTCGCAAATTGGTGCGAAAAAATCAACGTCGGGCAGTTTGGGTGCCACGCACGCGTGCGTGGGGGGACGCACACGTGTGTGCAAGAAATTTTCCCCTGGAAGGCTACTGCCACCCACGCACGGAGGGACGCACGGGGGTACGCACGGAGTGACGCACGCGTGAGGCTGGGTACGCACAGCCGTGCGTGGGGAGATTTTCTCTTCGAAAGCCCACTGCCTCCCACGCACGGAGGCACGCACTTGTGCATCCGGCCGTGCGTGGGAAAAACTTTGTCCATTCCGTGCGAAACCTCCCGGTTTGCCTCCGGGATGACCCACACTCAACCCCCGCAACTTCCCTTACCCAAAATAAGCCTAAAGACATTCAAAATCTGATGTAATACCTGCGACAGAATCCGGGTTAGCTTGAGTGTCCGCCTCCGTCATTGCATAGATTCTAGCTTGTGTCCTTCCTTGGTTCACGGACAGTGCGTTGCTCGCATTTGCTCTTCCTTGCCCCCTGGACGTTTGGGAAGCCCCGGTTTGATTTCGTGCCCCAGTAGTACCACTACTTGGTCCTGAGGCTCTTGCTCCACCCAGTTGTGGGCAACTCATCTTCATGTGCCCGGTGCTCCCGCATTGGTAGCATCTTGGAGGGTCACAACATTTTCCTATGTGGTTCCTCTTGCAATTCTTGCAACGAGTCACCCCCGAGGCTTGTGATTGCCCGCCCGAGCCTTTACTTCCTCTAGATGGCAGTGGGGGTGCCCGAAAAGATCCTCCTCCTCCATGATTCCCCTTTTTGTTAGGACCCTGAGGTCCATGGTTCTTCCACTTTATCTTCTTCGCCTCTTCGACGTTTTTCATCTTTCTTTCTTCCCATTCCTTCTCTCCCTTCAACCCCTGCTCAACTACTTGGGTGAAGGTCATGTTGGGCAATTGTGTTGCCCTCTCACATACTTCCAAGTCTAGGGAATCCCATAAGTGATTAACCATTCGGTTCTCGTTGCTGACGGGGAAGATCTGGATGATGAGCGTGAAGAGGCCAACGAAGAAGAGGACAAAGATGATGAAGGCAGTAAAGATGCTGTTGGGCAACCTAATGCCGCTGCTGGTGAGAATGGCGGTGAAGAAGCCACGAGGGCTACCCAATAGCCCCATGCTGCAAATGTTGTTGCTTCTTCCCATTAACCAGATGTGGTGATCGTGAAGGATAGTGATGATGATGAGGATGTTGCTGATGAAATTGGTGGGCAAACACTTCAGCAAATGTAGGCCCATCTGGCCTAAAGGAATGGTGACCCCAACTTTGCTGCCGGCCAAGGCACTGGTTCAGAAGTTGCACAGCCCAGTGGTCATGAGGCTGATCCTGGGAGCCAGAAATGCAGATACTACATGGATCGTGAGTGTAACTTTGTTGCATAGATGATTCATGCCATGGATTTCCTTACATAGATTTGTCCTCACTCTGATAGTATGATCTTAGAGAAAATGGATATCAGGAACATCGTCGATGACCTTATTGTTGGTGCGTAAGTGTTTAATCCACCTTATTCCTTTTTGTGCCCCTCTCTCTTTTTATTTGCTGATGTTGTTGACATTATTTGAAAAGTGTTATAATATGGAAGGAAATAATCAGAAGATCAGGGAGGGAAAGTATAGTATGAACATTTAGTGATAGAGAGATGTATTAGAGATGTTCTAATGGTGTCTTAATTACAATGGAGAAGACTTCCTATTTATAGGAGAAAAGCTAAGCTTATTAGGATTAGAGGATAATTGTGAACCACACAATTATCATCTAGAATCATAATTATGATTTCCTAATTATTTATACAATGGTGATAATAATTCCTAATCAGGAATAGTTGGAAGATGACTAATTCAATATATGTCAACACCCCCCCTTGAATGGTCATCTTCTAATTATTCTGGGGTGTTAGTATCATAATATTATAATGTACTGTCTCGTTAAAAACATTTGTCAGGAAAAACCCAGTGGGATAAAAACCCGACGAAGGAAAAAGAGTGCAGTGCATTATATTACTTCCCCTCAATTTAACATATATCTCGAAGACGTCACATTCCAATTTTTTGGACCAGTTCTTCAAATTTCTTCGGTGCCAATGACTTTGTGAATAAATCAGCAGGGTTGTCGCATGACTTGATTTGTTTGACATCAACTGTTCCTTCTTTCTCAAGATCATGTGTGGAGAATTTTTTTGGTGCTATACGCTTTGTTCTATCCCCTTTGATGTAACCTCCTTTGATCTGAGCTATACATGTTGTGTTATCTTCATAAATCACAGTAGGATTACAAGTAAAAGATTTTATACCGCATTCATTTTGTATGTGCTGGATCATTGATCTCAACCAGACACATTCTCAGCCTGCTTCATAAAGAGCAATTAATTCTGCATGATTTGATGATGTGGCAGTTAATGTTTGCTTCATCGATCTCCATGAGATAGCGGTATCACCATAGGTGAATACATATCCTATTTGTGATTTTGCCTTTTGTGGATCAGACAAGTATCCTGTATCGGCATAGCCAATTAAAGTGGCATTTACACCATTCTTAAAAATATAATCCAAGATCGATTGTACCATTGAGACAGCGGAATATATGTTTGATGCCATTCCAATGTCTTCTTGTCGGAGAGGAACTGTACCTGGCTAATAAATTTACAGAAAAAGCAATATATGGTCGGGTATTATTAGCCAAATACATTAACACTCCAATAGCACTCAAATATGGTATTTCGGGACCAAGGATTTCTTCATCATCTTCACAAGGTCGAAAAGGATCATCATGCACATTGAAAGATCGAACCACCATTGGAGAATTGAGTGGGTGAGCTTTTTCCGTGTGAAACCGCTTCAAAAGTTTCTCGGTATAATTTGATTGGTGGATAAAAATACCATTTCTCAAATGTTCAATTTGAATGCCGAGACAAACCTTTGTTCGCCCAAGGTCTTTCATTTCAAATTCTTTCATGAGATATTTAACAGTATTTTCAATTTATTGGGAGTTCCAATTATATTCAAATCATCAACATATACTACAATTATGGCGAATCCTGATTCAGATCACTGAATGAAAACACATGGACTAGTAGGATGATTTTTGTATCCTTCTTTGATCAAATATTCACTTAGACGGTTATACCACATGCGTTCAGATTGTTTTAATCCATATAATTACTTTTGCAATTTTATGGAAAATAAATCTCGAGATTTCGAGCTATAAGCATCAAGTAATTTAAAGCCTCTAGGAATTCTCATATATATGTCTGTACCGAGTGAACCATATAAATATGCGGTCACTACATCCATTAGCCGCATTTGCAGTCTTTCAAAAACAGACATGCCAATTAAAAATCGTAAAGTAGTAGCATCAACTACTGGAGAATACGTCTCATCATAATCGATTCCTGGCATTTGAGAAAAACCTTGGGCAACAAGTCGGGCTTTGTATCTAACGATTTCATTTTTCTCGTTGCGTTTACGCACAAACACCCATTTAAAACCTACAGGTTTTACGCTTTTTGGCGTGTGGACAATTGGTCCAAAAACATTACGCTTTTCTAGCGATTTTACTTCTACCTGAATCGCTTCATTCCATTTTGGCCAATCGTTTCTACGACGACGTTCGTCAATAGATTTAGGCTCATTGTCATCGTTTTCATTCATTATATCTGTGGCAATGGCATATGAAAATATATCATTAACATCAATATCTTTTCTATTCCATTATATTCCATTAGAAACGTAATTGATTGAAATTTCGAAATTATCGACGTTTCTATCTTTATCTGGAATATTTACCTCTTCAAAGGTGATTGGATCCTCTTTTGAGGTATCATTATTATTGATGTTATCTTCAAAGCCGATATTTTCAAAATGTTCATTTTCTTCTTGAGAAGGTTGAACTTCTTTGGCATCACAAACTGCATCTTGCCTTTTAAATTTTCTTGGTTTCAAATCTCTTGAACCAAGTGGTCTACCACGTTTTTTACATATCATAGATTCATTAGCAAGAGTTCTTTCGCTAATCTCTGCAGGAATTTCTATTCGAGAAGGAGCATTCATAGCTGGAATATGTGACTTTGTCAATTTTTTTGAGTCTGTGAAAGCATCAGGCAATTGGTTTGCAACATTTTGTAAATGATAGATCTTTTGAATTTCTTGTTCACAAGCATTTCTGTGAGAATCAAGAAAAGATAAATTTGTTGCATTCCAAGTAATATCTTTCGTATGTGGGTCCATTTCTCTATTATCTCCCCCCTAAGGCTGGGAATACGTTGTCATCAAAATGACAGTCATTGAACCGTGCGGTGAATAAGTCACCAGTCATAGGTTCTAGATAATTAATAATTGAGGGTGATTTAAAACCAACATAGATTCCCAACCTTCTTTAAGGACCCATTTTAGCACGATAAGGTGGGGCAATTGGTACATACACAGAACAACCAAATATTTTTATGTGTGATATATTTGGTTCTTTACCAGATATTAATTGCAATGGAGAAAAATTTATGATATGCAGTTGGCCTAAGCCGAATTAAATTTGCAGCATGCATTATAGCATATCCCCATGCAGATGATGGTAATCAGGATTTCATCAATAATGGTCTAGCAATTAATTGTAATCGCTTAATTAAGGATTCAGCAAGACCATTTTATGTATGCACATGTGGAACTGGGTGTTCCACATCAATCCCAATTGACATGCAATAGTCATTAAAAGATTGATATATAAATTCCCCTGCATTATCAAGTCAGATCCTCTTTATTGAATGATCCGGAAATTGTGATCTCAAACGAATAATTTGAGCAAGGAGATTTGCAAATGCAAAATTTCTAATAGATAAAAGACTAACGTGTGACCAACGTGTTGATGCATCAATGAGCACCATAAAGTATCGAAAGGGTCCACACGGAGGGGCAATTGGCCCACAAATATCTCCTTGAATTCTTTCTAAAAATGCAGGAGATTCAACTCCAATTTTGTATAAAGATGGTCTGATAATTAATTTGCCAAGAGAACAGGCAGTGCACGAGAAATCACTTGGTTGTGGGATTTTGACATTATTTAGTGAATGTCCAAGTGAATTTTGAATAATTTTGTGCATCATAGTGCTGCCTGGATGACCTAAACAGTCATGCCACAAGATAAAGGAATTGTGGTCATTAATTTTAGATATCACATTTGTCTCAATTGGACTGATATATATGTATAATATAGTCCGTAGGAATATGCTGGCATTTTTCCTGAAATGTATTTATTGCCAGATCTATTTTTCGTTAGACATAAATATTCCTTTTGATTTTCAGACATGGTTTCAATGTGAAAACCATTTAGACGCATATCTTTGAAACTCAAAAGATTTCTTCGTGATTTACTGGAATATAAAGCGTCTTTAAATATTAATTTTGTCCCTTTTGGGAGAATCACACAGGCTAATTCAGAACCTTCAATGAGTTTAGCAACAGTTGGGATTGTATTGACATTAACATCAACTAATGTCATATGAGAAAAATAATCTCTCTGCCTCAAAATAGTGTGCGTTGTGGCATGATAAATCCGTATTACAACACGCATTTGATGCATGTTGGGATCGGTTTTTTATGTTTTCCCTAACTTTTAGGTGTCACAAATCTCAATTTTAGCTCAAGTTATGTGTACCAGGCGTCGGTTCGAGTTTTGTGTTATTTGGAGTCAAAATCAAGAATTTAGAGTCCAGCACCGGCGCTTGAAGAGAAATCGGGACAACTTGAGAATCATTCTTGAGTGAATTGATAGCTTTGGAGGTCACCGAGAGGTTCACCAATGAAGATTTGATGACAAAAGAGCTTTTGGATAGGCTACGGGATCAAAAGAAGACAAATAGAGCTTGAAAACGACGTTCAGAATGTCCTTATGTCAATCGTTCAAACATATCTCTTTGTAGAAGCATCCAAAGGACACGATTCAAGTTGAATATGAAAGACAACTTCAAGGGATATAAATCATATGAAGACACCATTGCAAGAATCTGATAGGAAGAAGGTGAAAACAGACGATGAAGTCAGATGATCCTTGTTGCAATTTCAGAATGAGATCTTCCACCATTTTATTCATATCTCTTGATTGGATGATTCAAATCCAATTTGGCAAGTTGTGGTGGACAGAGGACTTCATTATCAACAACGTTCATCAAGGAAGTTTTGTCAAATTAGAACTAGAGAAGCCGGAAAACTCACTGGCAGCCATGCACGCGTGTGTGTGGGGGGGACGCACGCGTGCGTCCAACGTTTTTTACGCGCAAGTCTGTCGGACGCACGGACGCCACGCACGCGTGCGTGCCCCCTGGAATCCTAATTTCGCCTGAATTGCTCCGTTTTTATTATTTAAACAGCCTGTAAACCCCTGTTTTGAGGGGGGAGCTTAGAGAGAGGCCTATGGACGAAATTTCTTCTACTTATCCATCTTGTTCTTCAATTCCCTTGGATTATTTGTAAATTCCATCTTTTTAATTAATGACAATTAATTCTATTCTTCCCAATTCTATTGATTCTTCAATTATGAGTTGTGAGTAGTTTTAATTAGGGATTTAAGATTGATGAAGGGGTTAATCATGATGTATGCCTAGTTTCTTGATGGATTAATTGCATGAATGTCGTTTAATTTATGTTTGAACAATTTAATTGCTATCTTTTGTAACCTGGAACCACAACTAGATTTACAATTGCTTGTAGAATAAATTAAGAGAGATCTAATTTATTCTGAGACACATTCACACACACTTAATCGCTCGCTAAGAGATTAGTAGCGATTAAGGGGCCGTAAGCTCGCTCGTTTTGGTAATAATTTAGGATCCTGTCGCATAAGAGATCAGCCTGGTCACCTAAATTATTTTACTCTACGCCGCGAGAGCGGTAAGAACTTAGTATTGATTAGCTAGGCTCAATTAAATTAATTTCATGTAATTAAGCCTGATCTGCCAAAAATCTGATTACCCCGGAATCAATCCCTGTTCCCTACTGTCATTAATTAGAAAGAACCCATTAGTTTAATTTCTTTTATTTTAATCGTTCATTCGCATTAGTTAATTTTCCCAATCAATCAAATCTCGCACGACGCATTTATTTTATTTATTTTTAATCGCTGAATTTATTTAATTCTTAATTCCCTTTTGTCCATCCCTGTGGAGACGATACTCGTACTTACACCACTATTCTACAATCTATTTTAAGTCTGAGAAAACTCACATCAGTTTTTGGCGCCGTTGTCGGGGACGGTGTCGGTTTTAAGCGTTAATTAATTTCAACGAGATTTTTTTTAGTTAGTTTTCTTTTTGTTTTCCGTAGGATTTTTCTGTGCTAACCTTTCAGGTATTTTTTGTAAGAGACATGAGATGAACCCATTCAGCCAAATTCCAGGAGGAATTCGTTACCCTCAAACCTCCATGGAATATTCATCATATACGCGAGACCCTCTTTACACCCCCCTCGATATTACACTCCTCACCATTATTACTCTCCTTCACCACAAAATATTCCATCTTCCTATTCTTACCCTCCTCCAAATACGCAACATTCCCAGTATCATTCCCCTCATTATTCTCCTCATCAAAATTACTCTCCCGCACCACAAAATTATCGAAGCCCTTATTCATACCCTCCAACCATGCAACCTTGTCTGCCTAAGAGTAACTTTTGTTCGTACTGTGGAGGGTGTCACCATATATCTTTTTGCCCCATTAAACCACCTTATGACCATTCTTACTGTGCAACTGCATACTCCACTTCTTCCTCCCCACAATATACAAACACAAAAAGCTCAACTATTCCTACATCCTTGCCAAGTAATGAGCCACAGAATGAGTGTAAGAATACACTTTCAGAAACTTTTTCTGAGTACCTAAAGTATATAAGGGAGAGCTCTTTAGCCATGTAGCAGAGCACTTCAAACATCATGAAGCATATAAATACCATAAGGAGCCATCTGGTAGAAGACGAATCCGAGGAGACCAATAGGGATGATCACGTGAGCGAGTCAGATTACGAAGGTGGGAATATGGTGGATGATACCCTCCTAGATGCTTTTGAAGATCCACCTATTGTTGAACTTGATCAAAATTATAGTAATCTCGAGTTGTTTTTTCAAGAATACAGGCAAAAGTTTCGAATGGTACAAGCTGTAACTGACGAAGTCACAGATCACTGTGATTTCCATATAGAAACTCCCCAGTCATTTGATTTATCATTAGTCTTTACCCCTGACGAGGAGGGCATGGAGCAGATGAGTCATGACATTGAAGGAGAGTTGGGAAAAGATAATCACGAGCTCCAAGAGAGTGGTAGCAAGGTAGATGATCCCCATGATGAAGGATTCCCGCTCCACATGCAAGATTACTCCTCGTACGTTAGTCCAGGTTTGGATTTCTTTGATCCATTCCTCGGTGATGATATTTCTTTTTGTGTGGAGAATGATCACAACTGCTTGGAGGATATTAATAAGAAGAGTGACGAAATGAATTGGGATGCATTCATGGAGAGTGATAGCGAGTCAAGAGGAGGTGCTCAGAATTTTCATGGTACATTCGAACGAAGAAAGGAGGCATTTGTGATACATTTTGAACAAGAGGATGAAAGTTTCATACTTCACTTATGTGCTGATGAGGGTTATGAAGATCATGCGCTTCCTAAGTGTTTGCAAGAATTTAAGAATCTGCGTCACTTAATGGCATTTGTTGAGAGGAAGCTGGAGACGTTGATTATTAGTGCACCACTGCAGTCTTTGCTATTTGAGAGCATATGAGGTATCGTCAGGCAAACGACGTTTAAAATAGCGCTTCTTGAGAGGCAACCCAAGTTTAATTCTGCACTTTTGTATTTGTTTGTTTGCTTTCAAAAAAAAAACCCGAAAAAAAAAGAAAAAAAAAATTCAGGGTGTTTTCTGTTTTTGTTTTTGTGTTTGTGTGTTTAGTTTTTGCAGCTCAGGGTCTTGTTTTGGGGATGATGTGCCGAGGATCACTTAACTCAGTTTAGTTCTGCACCGACCAGCGCCTTAGGGAAGTTTCTGCAACTCTTATAATCGCCTATTTGTAATGTTGACTTGAGTTGAGATTGAGCACACGTGACCCTTTCCTCTTTACCCCTTGTGCATAGTGCATTTTTTGTCATCGAGGGCGATGCCAAAGTTTAAGTGTGGGGGGAGTGAATTGGGCATTCGGGCAGTAGTTGTCACATGGGATTACTAGAGTTAGCATGCGCAGGTGTTAGTTGTATATTCATAGAAAAGTCATGTCAAAATTTTTGAAATTTTTTCCTTAAACTGTGTGTTTGTGAGCTGGCTAGCCCGTTGACTATGCTTTTATAACATCTTTGAATTGTTTAGGCTTAAATTGCTTGCACTATAACCTAGTTTTTGAGGATGAAGGCATTCGTCACCCATTGAATCGTTTCACAAATCATCCACCTGACCTGAATAAGTCCTTTAGGAGAAGCCATTTTGAGTCTAACCGTTTATTCTTTACCCAATTAATTGAGCTCGATAGCCCAAATGGCTTGTGTTTCCTTACCCGTGAATATTTCTGACAAAGTCTTGGTGTTTAGGGAACTAGGGGATTAATTTGCTAAGTTTAGGGAATTTTTGTAGGAGCCACCGTTGGCACTGTTCCTATGCCCCAAGTGGGGTAAGAGCAGTCACTTTTTAGGAATTTGATATTTTCGAGGATTGCATTGTAGGCATGGATTCACGTTGAATAATTGAACCTTAATTGCTAATTTTCCTTGGTGAGGCCGAGATTAGAATGAGGTAATGTCTAGTGAAAATCTGAAAATTGAAAAAAAATAATTGAATAGCTAGACCTCTTACCTTGCGAAAAAGAGAATGGGAGACCCCGTCAAAAAGCGTAAGTGTTCTGCACAATAAGATTAGACTTGGGGATCTTTCGAAAGAAACGACGTTCTCGTGCCAACATGACAAGGAAACCTGATCTTAATTGATTGAACTTGGAGGCTATTGCAAAAATTAGCATTAGTCCTTCGCGTACTTCAAGTATACGTCAAAACACCAATGTGCCGCGGCGGTTTAGCTTAGTTGTACACCATGTCTACTCTTTGCATAGGTTTAAATGATAGTTCCTGATTTGTGGTCTACTAAATTCCCTGATCCTAAGAATAGCCCTGAAATTCCTGAATGCATTAAATCCTTTTCAGGTTGTTCCAAAACTCTCACATAAAGGGATTGATTATTCATTCACCATTCATCACCACCTTCACAAGTCCTTCTAATCAGTAGCTAGTTTATTAGTGTGCGTTGCCATAATTTTGAGGATGTTGTGAATAATTTTGTCATTAATTTTAGCTACAGTACAAAGATGTAGTTTAGGGGAGAATTTTCTTGGTTTTATCTCTCTGTTCTGTGAGTATCCCTGTAACTACCTGTGCATGCTAATTGTTTTAATTTCGTGTGGTGATTATTGTAAGTCCCGTTATTTAGTTTGCTTGAGGACAATCAAAGGCTTAAGTGTGGGGGAATCTGATAAGTCCGTATTACAACACGCATTTGATGCATGTTGGGATCGATTTTTTATGTTTTCCCTAACTTTTATGTGTCACAAATCTGAATTTTAGCTCAAGTTATGTGTACCAGGCGTCGGTTCGAGTTTTGTGTTATTTGGAGTCAAAATCAGGAATTTAGAGTCCGGCACCGGCGCTTGAAGAAAAATCGGGACAACTTGAGAAGCAGTCGTGAGTGAATTGATAGCTTTGGAGGTCACCGGGAGGTTCACCAATGAAGATTTGATGACAAAAGAGATTTAGGATTGGCTAGGGGATCAAAAGAAGACAAATAGAGCTTGAAAACGACGTTCAGAATGTCCATATGTCAATCATTCAAACATATCTCTTTTTAGAAGCATTCAAAGGACACGATTCAAGTTGCATATGAAAGACTACTTCAAGGGATATAAATCATATTAAGACACCATTGCAAGAATCTGAGAGGAAGAAGGTGAAAACTGACGATGAAGTCAGATGATCCTTGTTGCGATTTCAGAATGAGATCTTCTACCATTTTATTCATATCTCTTGATTGAATGATTCAAATCCAATTCGGAAAGTTGTGGTGGATAGAGGACTTCATTATCTACAACCTTCATGAAGGAAGTTTTGTCAAATTCGAACTAGAGAAGCCGAAAAACTCACTGGCAGCGACGCACGCGTGTGTGTGTGTGTGTGTGGGGGGGGGGGGGGGGGACGCACGCGTGCGTCCAACGTTTTTTACGCGCAAGTCTGTCGGACGCACGGACGCCACGCACGCGTGCGTGGGCGCCGTGCGTGCCCCCTGGAGTTCTAATTTCACCCGAATTGCTCCGTTTTTACTATTTAATTGATTCTTCAATTATGAGTTGTGAGTAGTTTTAATTAGGGATTTAAGATTGATGAAGGGGTTAATCATGATGTATGCCTAGTTTCTTGATGGATTAATTGCATGAATGCCGTTTAATTTGTGTTTGAACAATTTAATTGCTATCTTTTGTAACCTGGAATCACGGCTAGATTTACAATTGCTTGTAGAATAAATTAAGAGAGATCTAATTTATTCTGAGACACATTCACACACACTTAATCGCTCGCTAAGAGATTAGTAGCGATTAAGGGGCCGTAAGCTCGCTCGTTTTGGCAATAATTTAGGATCCTGTCACATGAGAGATCAGCCTTGTCCCCTAAATTATTGTACTCTACGCCGTGAGAGCGGTAAGAACTTAATATTGATTAGCTAGGCTCAATTAAATTAATTTCATGTAATTAAGCCTGATCTGCCAAAAATCTGATTACCCCGGAATCAATCCCTGTTCCCTACTGTCATTAATTAGAAAGAACCCATTAGTTTAATTTCTTTTATTTTAATCGTTCATTCGCATTAGTTAATTTTCCCAATCAATCAAATCTCGCACGACGAATTTATTTTATTTATTTGTAATCGCTGAATTTATTTAATTCTTAATTCCCTTTTGTCCGTCCCTGTGGAGATGATACTCGTACTTACACCACTATTCTACAATCTATTTTAAGTGCGAGAAAACTCACATCATGGCACTGTCTATTAAACATTGTTCAAAGCTATTTGGAGAAATTTCAGTTAACTCCATATCTTTGAAAAAAAATTAAAAATGAATAAATATTAGTTCAATATTGTAATATAAACAATACTTTATTCATTAAAATGTACATAACTTTTACAATCGAAACAAGCACACCAAATAAAAATTACAATACAACAAACTTTTATTGTAGAATATATTACATAACAGAATAAGTTCATTATTATTATTATTATTATTATTATTATTATTATTTTTCACCCATATTGATGTCAATGTTCATCTCATTATCGTCTATATACAAATCAAACATATTAAATGTGGGTATTGGTGGAACGTTTTCGTTGACGTAATTAGTTTCCACATTTTTTCCTTTTAAAGATGATTTATATAAGTCAACCAAATGTGTAGGTGTGCGACACTTATTTGCCCAATGTCCGGACGTGCCACATCTAAAACAAGTGATTTTGGCCTTTTCTGAAGATTTCGTTGGGCCTTTTGTTTGATGGGGTTTTTGCTTTCTCTTGCCTTTGTAAGAGCTACTACTCTGTTTGTTTCCCCGGCTAGGTCCATTATAACAACCAATACCACGACCACGTTTGAAATGTCCACGAGCACCATTATGGATTGCATTTGATTCATGTTTTGAATCATGATTTTGTGGACCAAAACTAAAAGGGCTACAATCCGTGGGTCTCATATTGTGGTTTCTCATCAAAATGTCATTATTCGTCTCAGCAAGTAGTAATACTGATATTAAATCAGAATACTTTTGAAAGTGCTTTTGTCTATATTGCTCTTGTAAAAGCATATATGAAAGATGCATAGTGGACAGAGTTTTTTCCAACATTTCAGCATCAGTGACTTTTTGTCCGCATAACTTTAGTTTTGATGTTATTTGGAACAGTGCAAGGCAGAATTGTAGTCACTTATAGATTTGTAATCCTGGAATCGTAAATTGATCTAGTCATATTGAGCTTTTGGTAAAAGGACCTTTTGTTGATGGCCATACCTTTCTCGGAGATTATCCCATAATTCATTAGGGTCATCTACCAATAAATACTCAGACTTCAAACTTTCGTGAAGATGGTGACGAAGAAAGATAATGGCTTTTGCCTTATTTTGGAGAGTAGCTGAGTTATTCTCAGCAATTGTGTTTTCGAGGGCATTTGCTTTTAAATGTGCCAAAGCGTCAACTTTCCATTCCAATTACTTTTGACCAGATAAATCAAGGACGTCGAACTGTCTTTTGCTAATATTAGCCATGGAGGAACTACATCATAATTAATTTAAAATTAATTAGTTAATGGTTTGTATCGATAATACAATTAGATACACATAATATGTTTATGTAATAAATACTATAATAATACGATTAGCATGTGTGTTTTCCGTACTATATAGTTGTCCCATAATTTCAGAATGCATGTATAGAGTTATCACAATCGTACACCCGTGAGTTGGCTCAAATCAAGTACAGAGAGTAGTAAATATCTTCATGTTATTACTTATTTACAGAGTATTAGCCACATATAGCTATTAAACTATACAAGTACGTATTTATTTTATTATTAGTAGAGCCGTATTATAAGTCCCATTTATTCAAAGTATATACAAGTACGTATTTATATACAAGTACGTAGGCTATTAAACTATTAGAGTATTAGCCGTATTTTATCTTCAAAGTATAAGTCTCATTTTATAACTATGCGACTATAAAGGTATGTGTTGGGCCATGAATAATTGGGCTTGGAGGAGAGCCCAATATGGTAGACAGCTGGGCTTTACGACAACTTGTAAGACCAAAATTACGGAACATCAAAACCCAGTCAAACTAATAAGGTGCAAAGCAGATTAGATCGCATAGGTCTTGTGGTTAAACCCACGTTAGGAGGATATATTTTTTATTTAAATAGGGAAGCAAAGGCAAGAAGTGGAGGATGATTCTTGATAAAAACAACTTATTTATATTCTTGTACTCTCAGGAGGATTCAACAATTCAATATTTTACACTTATAATTGCCAGTTCTTAAATTAATTTCTTGCACGTTCCCTATTCAAATCAGATTGTATTAGTTTGATTATTTTTTGCTCAAATAGTATGTCTTTCTTCGATCCTCTTCAACCTATTTTATATAAAATATAGCTATAATTTTCTGATATGGAGGATCCAATGGTTGGGCAACCACAAAGCATACTTCTTATAGTTTTGAATACTTCTCATCAACTTACACACACACACACACACACACACACACACACACACATATATATATATATATATATATATATATATATATATATAGAGAGAGAGAGAGAGAGAGAGAGAAAAGATCAGGTGAGAAGTCCTCCTTAAGATGAGAAGTGAGAAGTAATCTCAGCCCTTGGATTTGCATCTAATCTTACAACGCAGCAAACTTATAGACTGAATATAGTAACTTATAACCAATAAATCATAACTTATAAAGCTCTCCATCTTAACTACGGAAATGCCACCGCATCAAAAAAAAATTCCAGGTTTCTGGAGTTATTTGGACGCGGTGGCATTTTTGTAATTATTTTCAAGGGGATCTATAAGTTATGATTTATTGGTTAAAAGTTTGTACTTTTAGCTTATAAGTTAGACTTCACAGTTTCTCAGCCTAAGGGCACTTCTCACCTGATCCGCTCCGTATATATATATATATATATATATATATATATATATATATATATATATATATATATATATATATATATATATATATATATATATAAACATGTTTATACTTCTCATCCTTTATTTTTTTCTTCAGATAAGTTGATAAATTCGTGAAAATATATATCTGCTTGGAAGATGATGATTTCCGGAATTTGGAGCAAATTCTGATAACGTGATATAATATGGAAGGAAATAATCAGAAGATCAGGGAAAGAAAGTATAGTATGAACACTTAGTGATAGAGAGATGTTTTAGAGATGTTCTAATGGTGTCTTAATTACAATGGAGAAGACTTCTTATTTATAGGGGAAAAACTAAGCTTATTAGGATTAGAGGATAATTGTGAACCACACAATTATCATCTAAAATCATAATTATGATTTCCTAATTATTTATACAATGGTGATAATAATTCCTAATCAGGACTAGTTGGAAGATGACTAATTCAATACTCCTTCCGTCCCATAAAATAAGTCCCATTTCCCTTTTTGGGCCGTCCCAAAAAATTGTTCTCATTTCCCTTTTTGGAAAGTTTTGTGTGTGTAACATTCATTTACCTTTTTCTTACTCAACCACAATCATACATTTCCACTTTATTCCCACTTTCTTAAACTCCGATCCAAGTCAAAGTGGGACTAATTTTCCGGGACGGAGGGAGTATATTTCAACAAAAAGACCTTTTTAGGAATTAATTACAAATTGTTATAGGATAATCTACCACCACTAGTTTGTGGGTCCTATTTGGTCAATCGGGCGACCCTGAATTGTTTCCATGGCCCACCATGAATTTATAAAGTATCAAACGATCCCAGCTCCCGGTGTGTGCCCCACATGCATTCTACTATTCAAGTAAAAGTACAAATAAACACTTAATACATAATTTTAAGGTTCAATACATAATTTGGTAAAAGTAAATATACTTCGGGCAACATTACATGAAATCGGGCGGTCCCAGTCCAGTCCGGCCAATGATTGATGGTCTAGTCGACGACATAACGGTCCTTGTCCTAGTCCGGTCCCCATTTTTTGAAATATTTTTTCAAAGTGAAGAGTTTCAAAAGAACCGTTGGTTGCCAGCCAATAGGGAAATTAAAAAGAAAAAGAATTAGGGGGGTGTTTGGAGCTGATTCTGCTTCTGCTTCTTTTTTAAAGCAGAAGTAGAATCAGAATCAGTTTTCGGAAGCTGGTCACCCCCAACTTCTAAAAAAAATGATTCTAGGAGTAAATTAGAGCACCAGAATCACTTCTGCACTTTCACCCAAACACTCCAACTTTTGCTTCTGCTCCCCGAAGAAGCAGAAACAGTTTTAAGAATCAGATCCAAACACCGCCTTAGTCAAATTAGCTGTAGTGACCAACTGAAACTGGCCAATTTTGGTCCCAACTTTCCTATACTCGGGATGGGATACCCTATTTGGGTTGTACCAGCTCTAGTTCCGGACCGAGTCCGTACTTTCAGCCTTCTGGCCGGTCCCGGAACCAAGTATAAAAAATTGGGTGAACATGTTTTCAGATTTGAAAATTAAAAACTAGAAAACAAAAACAAAAAATTGGATACCGGAAAACTAAAAAATCAAAACAGAAAATTGGAGAACGAAAAATTGGAAAATAAAGGCCCTAATGTTTTAGGATGTTTTTACTTGGAAAGTTTTAAGTCCTAAACCGGACCAAATAAGACCAGACAAAATCAGACTAGACCAAACTTGAACACCTATCAAATACACAAAGATCAGACACTACCAGACTTGACCAACCCACTTCAGATTAGACCAGAAAATTCGGGTCCAAGTAAAAACATAGGACGCCTAAGCTCATTAACACCATGTGCGTGTTTGGCCGACTCCGGGGGTGGGGCAGTGGGGCACATGCCCATAGCCCATCTCTTATATGGCCCCCATATTTTTAATTGTTAAATATATACCGTGAGAAATGAATCTATCAAAATCACCTCACTCGAATCACCGTTCGGGTGGAATTTTTGGTGAAATTTTATGAGCATATTCTTCATTAAGTGTAGATTATGTCCACTAAATTTCACATTAAAATTCAATCGAGAAGTCAATTAAATAAATTATTAAAAAATATTGCTTTTTTATGCATAGTATATTTTTCGCCACAATATGTTTCAATAATTTATTTAACCGACTTAATGATTAAACTCTTAAATGAAATTTGATGGACATAACCTACACTTCATGAAACACGCTCACAAAATTTTATCAAAAACCTGGAAGCAACTCAATCGAAGGCGGCCGTATAGTGGTTTCTGTCAAAGTGTAAGGTAGTTCTGACATGATCATTCCTCTATATACTACTCCGTATATTACTACAGAGTATTATAATTTATAGATATTTGTTACACCTAGGTTTTGTCCAGCATTGAGAACACAAACTTAGGCCTCTCTTTAGTCTATTTGACATTGAAAATATTGGTTGTCGTAATTTTTACTATATGAAGTACTTTCTTTATGTATTGTAAGGCTCCTATTTTTAATATGTCTCGGGTCTTGAAAATGTCATGACCAGGTCTCAGATAGCGAATTATGTTAGCGGGTTGACAATAACGGTTTGAGTTGGTTTGATTAGTAGAATAAATTGGCGAATTGCAAGGAGATGTTTGATAATTTAGCTGTTCAGTTATAAAAATTAATATAAAACGTCATATTTCAAAACGCTAGCCCAAAACTCTTTTTTTTACGGCGTTTTCATTTTAGCGATTCTGTCCAAAAACGCTAGAACTGAACAACTATTCACCGAACCACGTTTTCATTTATTGAAAACGCTAAAAGGATAAACGAGTATTTTTTTGGCCGAAAACTGTTTTCCAAACACCCATATGTGATGCATGCAATGACGTATAAAAACAGCACATATATACGATAGTACTTGATTACTTGGGAAACAATCGACACAATATGTCGTCGATAAAAAATACTGCGAGTATTTAAAAAGAGCAGGAGAAAATTATGTCTATAAATAGAGTTCACATTCTAGCTTGAAGGACAAAACAGCCACACGGTCCTGAAGAAAATCCAAACCCAGAAGCCAAAGAAGCCATGGCTGGAGCCGAGACACTGCCCAAAGAATACGGCTACGTTGTTATCGTCCTCGTTCTCTACTGTTTTCTTAACACATGGATGTCTTTCCAAGTCGGCAAAGCTCGCAAGAAGTAAACCTCCGATTCATACTCATTTTTCTAGTCCTGTAAACTAGGTTTTCTGAATTGAACTGCTTGATTTATCTAATCATCTTATCCTGTAGGGATGGATTTAATGTTTGATTGAAATTGTTAATCTCGTTGCAGGTACAAAGTTTCCTATCCGGCCATGTATGCTACGGAAGCTGAAAACAAGGATGCAAATCTCTTCAACTGCATTCAGGTTCTCATACCCTCTCTCTCTCAATTTGATTCCGGTTCTCTGATTTTTTAGGCAATTATTGAAAATTTGTGAATTGCAGTAATGCTTTATGTGAAATTGTTGGTTGTGATAACAGAGGGCACATCAGAATTCATTGGAATGGATGCCGGTATTTTTCTTGCTGATGGTATTGGGAGGAATTAGGCACCCTTTGGCCTCTGCTTCCTTAGGAGCCTTTTATATCTTTGCTCGTTACGGCTATTTCAAAGGCTATTCTACCGGCAATCCTGAGAATCGCCTTACAGTTGGGTATGTCTGTTTGTTGATCAACTCTAGAATTGATTGATTTTGGAGTTTTGGATTTGTGATTGAGTTCGTGTGCCGGTTGATAGTGGTGCTCATATTATTATTTAACATGATAACATAAAACAATCTAAATATAAAGAAATGATATGGTTGAGTCAAAGATACAGTTGGATGATATACGAATCACAACTAACGCTTTACTAAAAAAATAACAGGTTAACCCTTTTTTTGTACATCAAGGCACATGCTAGGTAGTCTAGAACTTATCCCATGTGAATGGGAAAACAATTTCTTCTTACCAGAACAGATTAGAATATCAAATGTCATTACCTAAAAGGTAAATTTGCTCTCATCATAGACCTTGCACAAGTGATTAACAATACATAAATTTCATTCCTCAAAAAAACAATATAAACTTCATGTCACCTACCCCAACCTGGGACGGATCCAAGATTTTGAGTCAAGGGGGCGATTTTTTTTTGAATAGTGTAGGGGGTGATATTTTTTCACTAGTGTAGTGGAGCAAAATCAACCGAAAAGTAAAAATTGGATCAAAAACCTAAACTAGAAGGGATAAATTGTTTAAAAAGAAAGTTTTTTCTTGAATTAACAAACATAGAATCTGTGTAGTACTTATGATTGAGAGCAAAGATCATATAACAAATTGAATTCAAAATAGTATATTTATGTTTTTTCTTAATAATTTCAGTTGAGGCATGAGCCGTGGGTGAATAACACTAGGATAGGATATGTTATTATTATTAAGGATGTTCTGCGCGCACCTCAGCGGCTCAGCTAAGGACAGTTTCACCCCTATTTCACCCGTTGGACAATTATGCCCTCCTTGCTATAGTTTTTTCATTCAAATTGTGTCCGTGCTTCCAGTTTCTTCCTAGATGCACAACAACAACATCCAAGCCTTGTTTTCAAAAGACTCTGGGACCGCCACTACTTACTTGAAAATTCAAGAGAGACTTCACCGTTGTCCATAAGTATACATACTATCTTGATATTTCATATCACCCATCAATGCCTATTTAATAACCAGGGAATCATAGAGAATAACACCCATAAACTACATTGAAAGCCCAAATTTACACCATTTACTGTGCTTGTTATCTATAAGAGAATTACTCCCTCCGTCCCTGAATTATCTTTCAAATTTCCTTTTTTGTCCATCCCAATTAAACTTCCACTTTCACTTTTTGGTAAGAATTTGTGGTTCACAACATTTTTTACACATTTCTCTCTCCTCGGTAGAACTTTGTACGACACAATACCCACTATCTTAACCCCTACATTTGTACTATGGGAGTTTTACTTGGGGTGCTCATACACAATGAAAAAGCTTTTAAGCAAGCGATCTTGTTCTTGTGTAACAGTGTGTAACTAAGTCTTCAATTTCCATTGAAGTTGTTTCTACCAAGAAATCATTTGTCCAAAATTGTTAGTGTTTATTCCTTAAAAATTCGTCGAAACAGTAAAAAATCTTAACAAAGGGTATTTTGGTCAAAGAAGATTTTACAAAGTAATTGTTTGGGTGTGGAGTAATAATACCCTTATTATTATTAGCATTATTGTCATACCAAGAAAATCCTAAATCATAAATACTACTGTAATAAGCTGGTTAAGTCTCTTTCAAACCGAAAAAACCCCCAAGTTTTAGGAGAACTGGACCAAAAACTCAGGGTTCGGCCGATGGGGCTCTGTTTGGCCCAGTTTCTGCACTATTCTGATCAATTTCTGACCCTTGCAGGAAATACAATTTCATTGCGCTTCTGGGCCTCATGATCTGCACACTATCTTGTGGAGTGAATCTTCTTACCTCATCATGAGCAGAGGGTGTCGGCTGCTTTAGAAGAATCTATAATTGCGTTTTTTTCCATCGTTTGAGACGATGCTCTAGGCATCCTGTGTCATTTTCCGTTATGTTATTTCATATTTACATGTCTTGCTATTGTAACTTATTAAGTTTTTCCAAATACAAATGTCCCAGCTGCCAACCATACGATCAGCTTTATGCACATAAGCCAAATAAGACATTTATGTATACCTGAAGAAACCACAATGTTTGAAGAGGAAATGTTAAGCACGGTTGGGCCTTAGTAATTATTGCATTTAGTTAGCAATTGTTCTTACTGGACATTTAATGGGCTGGGGCCTTCTTTTAGAATAGGGGTGTACACATACCTTGTATAAATATTGATATCATGAATAAAGTCAAACACATGAAAATTTACCCATATTCATACGAAATTAAACATGGTATCAGAGACCCTAGCGTGCGGCAAACGCTAGCCCTTGTCATCTCCTTTGTCGAAACGAGCAGTAGTAGCACCAGCGTGTAGAGCACTGCCAGTCAGCTATGGGGGATGACGCTACACTGCGATCGGACTCAACCTTTGTATTATTTGAGCTCTTGAGATCAGCCCGACAATCTCATAACCCATGTAATTCTCAATGGTAAAAATTACATTGCGTGGTCGAGAGCTTTTAGCCTATCACTTAAAGCACGCCGGAAGTATGGCTTTATCGACGGCACGATCCGGAAACCTATTGAAGCGGCTAAGATACTTGATTGGGACACGGTTAACTCGATGATAGTCTCTTGGATACTAAGGAGTATGGATTTGAGCGTGGCAGCCTCAATCCCCTTTCAGGACGTAGCACGGACGCTGTGGCAGTACCTAGAAAAGCGCTTCAGCGAGGCGAATGGACCTCGCCTGCAGCAGCTACAGACCTCGATTGCCAATTGTAAACAAACAAAAACGATGACGATTGATGCCTATTTCACTGCCCTCATGGGGTTGTATAACGAATTGAATCGCTTAAAGCCGCTGCATAATTGTACGTGCCGAAATTGTACGTGTAACGTGGCAGCCAAGTATGCAGCCGATAGGGATGAAGAACAACTTCATCAATTTCTAATCGGAATTGATGATGAAGTTTATGCAACAGTCCGATCCAATCTGTTATCTCAGACTCCGTTGCCCGATCTAGCACGCGCGCATCAGGCCTTTCTCCAAGAAGAACGCTCACGAGCAATTGCATGTGGGAAGGGCATCACGAGTGCTGCTGATATCCAGGCTTTTGCACTGCAGGCAGACCGCAACAAAGGAAAACCGGACATGGCAGAAAAAGCTCGCCTTTCTTGTTCACATTGCAAGCAGCGGGGTCATGACTTGAGTGCATGCTTCAAACTGCACGGCTATCCGGAATGGTGGGAAGAGCGTAACCGGAATAAAAATGGGGCAGTGGGTCGTACCCCGACGCCAGGAATGACTCTGACGGCAGCAGGTTCTCTTGACTGGATAATAGATACCGGTGCATCTCATAATGTAACGGGTGAATTGTGTCATCTTACTGATGTTGATAATATTTATAATTGTGCGGTGGGATTGCCTGATGGGCGCACCATCTTTGCCACTATGGAGGGTCGTGTCCATCTTTCCAAAGATCTTGTTCTTAATAATGTGCTTTATGTTCCCAAATTGAATTGTCATCTTATTTCAGTCTCTCAGTTGACTGATCAATCATCATGCACTGTTACTTTCACTAATTCTCTGTGTGCTATACAAGACCTACACTCGAGGAACCTGATTGGAGCCGGTGAGAGAAGGGATGGGTTATTTTTCTTCCGACGTGCCCCTACGTTGCATGTTGTGGAAGTTTTTGGCTTAATAGATTTCGAGTTATGGCATCGCCGGTTGGGCCATCCATCAGACCAGGTCCTTAAATTACTTCCTGCTATTAGTTCTAGTGCTTTTAGAAAATCCCTTAATAAAGCTTGTGTGATATGTCCGCAAGCCAAACAAACTCGCGATTCTTTTCCTACTAGCAATAATAAAGCAAGTCATATTTTGGAATTAATTGATTGTGACTTGTGGGGCCCTTATAATACCTGATGGAGTATATGGGTCTGAGCCCCAGGACCCACATACTCGGAAGAACAGAGCACAAGACAACAGAGTGGCGCCCTCGTCGGCCAAGACGCCCCCGTCGGCCGAAAAGGGGCCAACTCAGATTACGGTCCTGAGTTTAAGGGACTCGGGTGCCCTCATCGGCCGCGCCCTCGTCGGCCGCGCCCTCGTCGGCCGCGCCCTCGTCGGCCGCGCCCTCGTCGGCCGTGCCCTCGTCGGCCACGCCCTCGTCGGCCATGAAGACCTCCCAGAATCGGATTCTATACTTACTCATTTGTACAGCCCATTAGAGGCTTTGTATTCGGCCCAGTAGCGGTCCAGTTGTAAATGGGCCTCCCAAGCCCAAGGCTTGGGAGCCCAACCCTAATTTTCTCTATAAATACTCCCCTTGGGAGTAGTTATAGGGGTTACGAAATCATTCTATTGAAGCATATTATTGCACTTCTCTCTCTAGCTCTCACTTCTCTCTAGATATACTCTATCATTTGGTGCTTTCATTGAGAGCTAGAACAATCAAGTTAGCACCCTTCGTCGCTACCAAGCACAGCTAACCACTGATCATGGGGAGAACTAAGTCAAACCGCAACCTCGTCAGCAAAGTCATCCCTGAGGACCAAGAGCCCAGAGAGCACGATGAGGACGCCACGGCCGACCAGGTCGGCGGAGGGGACCTCTTCCAGGAGGCCTTCAACCTCACGACGGACCTCCGCAACCAACTCAACGGCGGAGTCCCCGACGCCCGCCTCGGCCTGGAAAAGAAACGAGCTGAGAAAGCGGACCACGCCCCGGCCCAGCCTATGGCCGCGGCCTCTCCGTCCGTAGATCCTCAGGTCCAGGCCGCGCTATCGGTCATCATCGCCAGCCTAGCTCAGAACCCCACCGTCCTCAGCGCACTCTTGCCAAGGACCGGGGGAAACGTCACTCCACCTCCTCATCCCCAACCACTGGCCGACCAGATAGGCAACAATGAGGGGGTTGTGGCCCAGGACACGGCGTCGTCCCACTCCCACCCTGCTTCCCCTCTTCGGCCCGGGCAGACCCCAGCGCGTGGAAAAGCCTCTGCCTTCAATAGGCTGGGTGACACGCGCCGTCGTCCGGTTTCGGAGAGGATGGCGGGACGGATTGGTGATCCTCGTCCTGGCTCGCCAAGGGAGAGTCTGGGGTCTGTGTCCCGGACGGCGGACCAGCCCCGCCCGGACAAGGGCAAGGGGAAGTTGCACGAGGATGACGTGCGTCACCAGATCAACGCGGCTCACAACGAGCGCCTGAGGAACCAGCCGGGTGCCGCCGCGGCCGACAGGGACCCCCGGGACGAGGTCATCGCCCAGCTGGAAAGGAGGCTGGCTCAGATGGAGGCCAAGCAGTCGGCCAACATCCCTACGGCCGGCGCCTCCAACGACCCCGGCCTCAACGCGCTCATGAACAAAGTTAGCGCCCTGGAGAGGGAGTTGGCCGAGGGGCGAGGTGACCCCATCATCCAGGTCAGGACCAGGACCCCTTTCACCAACAGGGTCCTCTCGGCCCCCATCCCTGAGAAGTACAGGGGGAACGCCATCAAGTCCTACGATGGCCGATCAGACCCCCAGGAGCACTTCAGCCGTTACCAGAACAACATGCTGATGGTGAACGCGTCCGACGAATACCTCTGTCGTTGGTTCCTCTCTACTCTCGAGGGGCCAGCGTACGAGTGGTTCAACGGGCTGCCAGAAGGAAGCATCGACTCATGGCAGGATCTCGCCCAGCGCTTCCTCACTCACTTTGCCGGGAGGAAGCGCGCGAAGAAGTATTTCACCCACCTCCTCTCCGTCAAACAGCAGCACGAGGAGTCCCTCCGGTCATTCATCGACCGGTGGACGAGGGAGACCGAGGAGGTCGAGGGGGCCGATGAGCGCACCCTCCTCGCCTTGTACCAGGGAGCCCTCCGCAGCTCCCCGTACGCCAGGAGTCTCATCACCGACCCCCCGAGGTCGTACGCCAAGGCGCTCCAACGCGGAGGCTTGTATGCCGACGCCGACGAACTCCACAATCACAAGAGAGAGGGGGGCCATCCCCCCAGGAAGACAAATCCTTCGCCGGCCCCGGGTCCGTCCCCGGCCGGCCAGGGTGCCCAGGGCCGCCACGGCTCTGGTGGACAAAGTAAGAAAGACCGCCACTGGCGGCCGAGGCTGGAACGGCCGGGGGTAACCCTCACCCACCCGGTCGGCACCATCCTCGATTATGCCGAGAAGCACGGCCTCATCGAGCAGGCTCCTCGGCCGGCCGAGGAGATCCTTGCCATCCAACAGGGCGGCACATACTGCCGGTTCCACAAGAACTCGTCGCACAACACCGACGATTGCATCACATTGAAGAAGGCCATCGAGCGCCTTATTCGCCAGGGGGAACTCTCCCAGTTTGTCAAAGGTGGCCCGCGCAAGAACACTTGGGTAAACACCGGCAAACATGGGGGCGAACCCTCTGCGAAGAAGCGGGAGATTGGTAGACTCAGCGACGACGAGGACTTCGAGGAGCTTCCGCCGAAGAAGAATCACATCCACCTCATAGTGGGTGGAAACACTGGGGGGGACTCCGCCACTCAGAGAAAGAAGTGGGCCCAATCCCTTTACATTGGGGAGGTGTCCCACGTTCCCCCCAGCCGAAGAAGCAGCGAACGGAGGCGATCACCTTCACCGACAAGGATCTGCCTCCGGGTACGGAATCACACAGGGACGCCCTCGTCATCCGATGTGAGATCGGGGACTCCATCATCCACCGTACTTACATCGATACGGGGAGCTCCGTCAATGTGATGTACTTGGACACCTTCAAGCAGTTGAAGCTGGACAGAGCTCTGCTGAAGCCGATCAAGACCCCGTTATCCGGCTTCACCGGGGACTCTATCGACGCCGAGGGCACGATAGTCCTCCCCGTGGAAGTCGGTGACGGCACCCACCATGCCAAAATCAACATGGAGTTCATGGTGGTCAACCTCCAGTGCGCCCACAACCTGATCTTGGGCCGGCCAGCGCTGGAGGACTTGGAGGCCATCATCTCCATGAAGCACCTATGCTTGAAGTTCCCCACCAATGACGGCATCGGCTACGCCAGAGGAAATCAGAGGATAGCCAGAGCTTGCTATCTCAAGCTAACGAGGCCGGCCGAAAGGGAAGGACAGCGGATAGACACCATTACGGCCGCCGTCGCCATGGACGAGGAGAGGCCACATGCGGAGCCGGCCGAGGAGATCGAGGAAATCCCCTTGGATACCTCCCGGCCGGAGCGGGTTCTCAGGGTCGGAAAGCAACTCCCCCAAGACCAACGAGATGCCATCCTCCTCGTCCTACGGTCATACGCCGTCGTCTTCGCGTGGGGCCCGGACGATATGCCGGGCATCAGCCGCCAGGTGATCACTCACCGGCTGACCGTCGATCCGGCCTCCGCGCCTGTCAAACAGAAGCAGCGCTACTTGTCCGCCGACAGGCGGGACTTCGTCAAAGGGGAGGTCGCCATGCTCCTCTCAATCAGACACATCAAAGAGGTGAAGTACCCGACATGGTTGGCCAACGTCGTCCTCGCACAAAAACCGCCGACGTTCAGAATGTGTGTTGACTACACTGACCTGAACAAGGCGTGCCCCATGGACCCGTTCCCTCTCCCCAACATTGATCAGCTGGTGGACGAGACGGCGGGGTGCGAGTTGATGTCGTTCCTCGACGCTTTCAGAGGGTACCACCAAATCTCCATGCATGAAGATGACGCTGAGAAGACGACATTCATGACCCCAGAGGGAATCTTTTGCTACCTCGTCATGGCCTTCGGACTCAAAAACTCCGGCGCCACCTACACTAGGATGGTGGCCAAGATCTTCAGAGCGGTCCTTGGCCGGACGATGGAGGCATACGTCGACGACATGATCGTCAAGAGCAGGCAGGCCACCTCCCACGCCGACGACCTCCGGGAAATCTTTGAAATAATGAAGGAGTTCAAGCTCCGGCTCAACCCCAAGAAATGCGCCTTCGGCGTCCAGGGCGGCAAGTTCCTCGTCTACATGGTCAGCCGGAGAGGCATCGAGATCAACCCGGAGAAGACGCAGGCCATCATCAACATGGAGCCGCCCCGCAACGTCAAGGAGGTACAACGACTGACGGGGCGCCTGGCGGCCTTAAACCGGTTCCTCTCCGGGTCAGCTGAGAGGGCACTCCCTTTCTTCCAGATCATGCGGAAAGCCAACAGCTTCAAGTGGACGACGGAGTGCCAGGAAGCATTCGACGAATTGAAAAGGTACTTGTGGTCCCCACCCGTGCTCTCCAAGCCCAAAGCCGGCGAAACCCTCTTCTTGTACTTAGGGGTGAGGACGTCGGCCATCAGCTCCGTGCTCATCCGCGAGGACGAAGGGGTGCAGAAGGCCATCTTCTACATCAACAAGACACTTAGGGAGGCCGAGCTCAGGTACTCCCCCATTGAGAAGACGGTGCTGGCCATCGTCCACACCGTGAAGAAGCTGGGGCACTATTTCCAAGCCCACACCGTCCATGTGTTGACCCAGCAGCCTCTTGGCGCGCTCATGAGGAGCCCCACAAGCTCCTCGAGGATGGTGAAATGAGCGATCTTCCTCAGCCAGTTTCAAATTGAGATCAAGCCAAGGCCATCCATCAAAGGGCAAGCCTTGGCCGACTTCGTCATCGAATGCACAGCAAGGGAGACGGCCGTCGCCAACCACGGGCCGGAGCCGGACGACACGTGGACCCTGTTCACTGACGGCTCGTCGGCCGCGAAATCATGCGGCGGCGGCGTCGTCCTCATATCCCCTGAAGGGTTCAGAGCTTACTATGCCATCCGCTTCAACTTCAGGGTATCCAACAACGAAGCCGAGTATGAGGCCCTCCTCAGCGGTCTCAGACTCGTCGCCGGCCTCAAGGCCAAGCACCTCAAGATCAAGTGCGACTCCAAACTGGTAGTGGGCCAGGTGGAGGGATCGTACGAAGCAAAGGAAGGCCGGATGAAGCAGTACAAACAAGCAGCGGAGGAATTGCTGAAAGCGTTTGAAACCCACGAGATCACTCAGATCCCAAGGGCCGAGAACGCTGAAGCCGACATCCTCTCCAAGCTCAGCTCGGACACCCCGGAGCACATCTCCCACTTGGCCAAGATCGAGGAGTTGAGCATGTCCAGCATCCATGCCAGCCCCGTCTTGTGCGTCCAACAGCGACCAGAGGACTGGATCTCCGACATCGCCACCTTCATCACAACGGGGGAGCTGCCCCCGGACGAGGAGAGGGCCAAACTTGCCAAACTCAGGGCCCCAAGTTACACCATAGAAGATGGCAAACTCTACAAACGGTCCTACAATGGCACTCTCCTCCGATGCCTGCACCAGGACGAGGCCGACACCGCCATGGAAGAAGTTCACTGTGGCGTCTGCTCCTCGCACCAGGGTCCTTTCAGCATGTCCTGGCGTCTCGTCGTCCAGGGCTTCTTCTGGCCGACGATGGCACGGGACTGCGCTGACCTGGCCAGGAAGTGCACCACATGCCAGGTACTCCAGAAGGCTCCTGGTCGGCCAGCTGTCAACTATGCCCCTGTCAGCACCGCAATTCCATTCTCCAGATGGGGGATTGACCTAGTCGGCCCCCTGCCCAGAGCCACCGGGAATAACCGCTACATCATCGTCGCCGTCGACTACTTCACCAAGTGGGTCGAGGCGGAACCCTTGGCCAGCATCACGGGGGCCAGATGCCAAAAATTTGTTTACAAGAACATCATCACACGCTTTGGCGTCCCCCAGGAGATCATATCAGACAACGGCACCCAGTTCGAGGCAGCCCCTTTCCAAGAGCTCCTCCGGGAGTTTGAGGTAAAGCATCGTTTCTCCTCCGTTGCCTACCCTCAGGGCAACGGGCAGGTCGAGAACGCCAACAGAACAACCATGGAGGGGTTGAAGAAGAAACTCCAGGCCGCAGGTGGTAGTTGGGTCGACGAGCTCCCCAACATCCTGTGGTGCTACAGAACCACGCTGAGGAGGGCGACAGGTGAAACGCCTTTCGCCCTGTGCTACGGCTTTGAAGCAAAGGCGCCTACGGAAGTTGCCATCCCCAGCCGACGGGTGGAACAATATGAGCCTGACACCAACGAAGAAAACATGAAGATTGACCTACACCTGGTTGATGAGAGGCGTGAACAAGCTTACGTCCGAGCGGAGAACTACCGGCGTCAAGTAAAATCATACTATGACGCCAAGGTACGTTCCCGGGAATTTCAGGTGGGGGACTACGTCCTCCGCCGAAGGGAAGCAAGCCAGCCGACAGAGGGCGGCAAGCTAGCATTGAAGTACGAAGGGCCCTACATCGTCAGTGCCGTGGTCAAACCCGGCACCTACAAGCTTAAACGCCCGAATGGGTCCAATGTACCACGAACATGGAATGTACACCATCTGGTGAAGTTTTATCAGTAATCCGAAGGAGGTGCAGACGGCGAAGCCCTCACCCCTTAACGGGTTACTGATTGAACGCCACCCTCGGCCTCGAGCCACTTATGAATAAAATCACGTTCTGATTTTTTCTCTGGAAATTCAAAGTAAAACACTAGCAGGTGCCCTCGTCGGCCACCTTAGAGCGAAAGGCTCAGGTCTGGCCGACATGGCCCCTTGCATTTGCAGCCTACGAGCGACAAGCTCAGGCACTCCATTGTATTTTGTATCAGCGAAGGGCTCAGGCCTAGCTGAGAGAGCACATCGTCCTGGCCCCGAAAGCCTAGAAGTGAAACACTCAGGTATGGCCGACGATGTCCCCAGGACGAAGGGCCCACAAACGGCCCACGTCTTGAAACGGGAAGCTCACCGCGTCGTCCACGCGCCAGGACGCAGGACGACAGGCCTGAAATCATGGCCGAGGTGACAAAATCCCAAAACTCAGGGATGGGCAACGAAAGCCGTTGGAAACCGACCAAGAGTCTAGCCCACGTCATAAATAGGCGACGGGACCCGCCCTGAGATCACGGACGTTATAAACGAAGTCCGAACCGGCCGAAGGACAAGCACACCCTTCGGCCGAAGCCTGAAAGAAGGATACCCCCGAAAAAAAAAATATAAGGGAAAAAGAGGGAAGCCGGAGGCCGCGCACACGTGCCGGCCTCGAGCAATGGAAAAATAAAATCCCCACAACTCAGGCCCAACTAGGCCAAGTACATATCAGTTAAACACAAGTGTAGTACCACTGACAGGCAACATGGACGACACGTCCACACACTACAAGGGAACAATCAAGGCCGATACACACGCCTATAAAACCCTAACCACACCGGTTGGGTGACACGCGAGAGGTGACCTTCATCGGCCATAGTCCTTTGAGGCACCAACGCTTGGTATGAAACAAAGCATCGCAATCCTGAGGATGACCAGGACGAAGCGGGCACTCATCACACCCGCGAAAGGAGCAAGCAATCAAGAAACAACCTCTACTTGCCACAGCACCTCGGATGGCCGACGCAGGCACTGGAACCATAGCTAGCCGACGAAGACAGGACCATCTCCTGGGACAAGCTATTCCTTATCCAGCACCCTCATCGGCCACAAGCCAAACCTTGGCCGGCAGTGGCACCGCAAAGAAGTAAATGCTTAACATTTATACTTAGGAAATTATCTAAGTACTCAAATGAAGGAGTTCTAGCCGAAGCGGGTACTTGTATACTACAAAGCCGTTAGCTACCTACACCTCTACATGTGTACTTGTGAAAAATTCAAAGTCCACAAGACTATGGTGAAGGTGCCCTCATCGGCCAGAACACAGGGATACAAGCCGACAACGGCCCTGGCTAAAACACTTGGGATGAATCCAAGGCCTGGACGATAAGAACGCCAAGGCCTGGACGGAACGGACACCACGGTCAAGGCTAAAAAGGGAAGCACCTAAAAGGAATCAAAAACACTTAGGAATTTTTTTTTTGGAAAAAATCCTAAGTGTTATGATAGCAAAGGAACACCGGTCAAGCCGACGAGGCCACCTGGCCGGAAAGAAGGCAACTTCGTGGTTCCAAAAACACTTAGGAAATTTTTGGAAAAAATCCTAAGTATCATGGTTAGAACCACCGGTCAGGCCGACAAGGCCACCAGGCCGGAAGGGAAGCAACTACACGAATCCAAAACACTTAGGAAATTTTCAAAAAAAATCCTAAGTGTTAGGATAGCACAGAAATGACGGTCAGGTCGATCAGGCTGCCAGCCTGGGAAGAAAGCAGCTCAGTGAGCCCAAAACACTTAGGAAATTTTTGCAAAAATTCCTAAGTGTTAAACGACGACGAACAAGCCGACCAGGTCACCGGACAGGGTGGACTACCCCATGGACGTAGCGGACAATCACGGGCGACCCAAGTTATGACCTTGACACTTGAGAAAAAATTTCAAAAACGAAATGACAAAGCAAACAACCATACAAGGGATTCAAAGCCGAAAAGGACAGCAAAAATTTCTTCAATTGATAGTGAGTTCATTACAATTGGGGGCACTTCGGCCGTTACATAATTTGGCAACAAATGAAAAGCTAATTACAGTAGGGAATAGCCGATCAAGCCTCCGGGGGACCTTCATCCGCGGCGGGCTCTTCAACCTCGTCGGCTCCCTCCTCGTCGGCCTCATCGGCCTCAGCTTCTTGGCCGGCAGCGGCGCTGGTGGCATCGTCTAAGAAGTCGAATTCAGTATAATCCGGCTCGCCAAGGCCGAAGCTTTCTATGGGGGACTCTCGCTCCGACAGCGGAAGCTTGGCCCGCTCTTCTGGATCCTTCATCAGCTTTGGCAGCTTCAGGTTCCGTCTAGCCCACCCAGACGTGTAATTCATGGCCTTCAACGCCCGGGATAGCCGCCGACACAGGAGCCTTTGCATCCGCTCCTGGCCCAGGTTGTAATAAACGGACATCTCCCGGCTGAAATACTCCCGGCCGGCAGGGGAGTTCATCCCCCAATTCTCAAACCTGGCGGCCACCACTTCGTAGCACCAGGGGAGCCTCTCATCGGCCTTCCACCCCTCGGCCAGGAACTTCTCAACGGCCTCGTCAGCAGCCCTCACAGCGGCGGACTCGGCCTCAGCTTTCGCCTTAACGGCCTCCTCGCTCATGCGCTTCTCGGCCTCAAGCACCCTTTGGGACTCCTCGAGCTCCCTTTTGCTCTCCTCGAGCTTGACCAGGGCATCGTCCCTGGCCGCGGCGGCTTCATCAGCTTTGGCCTGCAGTGCCTTGGCATCCTCCCGGAGCCGGTCAAGGCAAGCTACCGCCTCGTCGGCCGAGGCAGCCTTCTGCTCCAGCGCTTGCAGGCGAGCTATCTCCCAGTACTGCCTCTTATGGCTTTCCATAAGCATGAAGGCACTCTGCAGAAGGAAAACAAAGGTCAGGCAAAAAACTCTACACAGACGGAGAGAGACAAAAATATAAGGACAATAACTTACTTGGACGAGGAGGTCCATGCCGCCCTCGTAAATCTTCGGGTCCTCGAGCTTCTTCAAGTGAGCCCGGTCTTTGGCCGGCATGGCCTTGGCCAGGACGACGTGGCCGGGGACGAGATCATTAAACAGGCCCCCGCCGACGGGATATTCTATCACCTTCTGGTAGGTGGCACCGACAATCTCCTTGCCGGCCCTCTGCGTCCGTGGTTCCTGGATGAGAGGAAGCGCTGGGGCAGCATCGTCAGCAACAGTAAGGTCCACGACGGGACCACCATCGCCCACGCTGGGGACAGTAAGAGTACCGGCCTCACTAGCCGGAGACGGGGAAGGAGCCCTCTTCGTCTTCTTAGAGACGCTCACGCCGGCCTCAGTCAACTTTTTCTGGCCGTCAGTGGCCGGTCTCTTTTTCTTTGATGGGGCAGGCTTTGGGGCCGCATCAGCAGTAGCCCCGCTCCCACCAGCAGCGGCACGTCGGGCCGCCTCGGCCGCCTTAGCAGCCAGCTCCTCGGCCGCCTTGGCCTTGGCAACAGCCATTATGGAACGTCGGTCCATGACAAAGTCTACAAAGAAAAAACAAACAGATTAGTAAGGCAAAGGACAAAACATAAAGACAGAAAGCCGAAGAAAAAATTACCATCGGCCTCAGCAGGAATGCCCAAATCCGGGCCATCGGCCTCCTCAAAGGTGGTGGTCATCCTCGGCCAGAGTTGGAGGTCATCCTCCTTATCTCCATACAAGTGATATCTGAAGAAGCCGAGGGCGGTCATCTTGTATTCAGTAACGTAATCTTTCACGCTCCTCGGCCCCCCTTCCAGGAAAGCCTCCACCTGAGCGTCCAAAATAGAGCTCTTCGGCGGGTCATGGAGATTGAACCTCCCGGTATGGCCGAGAGAGGGGAACTCGGTGCCACTCTCACCAATGGACACAAACACGAACTTGCTCTTCCACCCGTGAATGGACGTAGGCAAATCCGTGAAGCTCCTCTTCCTCGGCAGCAGTTGAAGAGTAGCATAGGCCGCACAGTTCTTGTGGCTTCCTCGGCCGATCTGGTACAAGTTCATGAATAAGGCCGTGGTCGGCCTGAAGCCCAACTCCTCACACCGAAGTAAAAAGCCCACCATCAAGGAATAACTGTTCGGCGTCAGCAAGGCCGGAGGAAGCCCCACCATGTCCAGATACTCAATGACGAAAGGGTGAAGGGGGAACCTCAACCCCTTAGCAAAACTCATCGGGTATACTCCAAAGTATCCCGGTGGCGGAAGTAGAACATGGTCCGTCGGCCTGGGTGCCCTAACCCGCCCGAACGGCCCCACGTACATCTGGGCGACAAGATAGTCGGCCGCACTGCTCTCCGGCTTGATCAGGAATATGTTGGTGAGGTCCAGGTAGGAGAGGCCCGGCCCATTCTTCGGCCTCCTCACCCTCTTCGGCTTAGTTGCTCCCTTCACGGCAGACACCGACCTCGGGCACGGAACGACAGCAGAAGTGGACGCCCCGTCCACCGCTCGGGACGCGCCTACGTCCTCACCCTCTGAAGAGGAGGCGGACTCCTCATCCTCGCCTTCCTCGTCCATCAGCTCTCCGGATTTGTAGGGGCTCAAACGCTCTATCTCCTCTTCAAACTCCTCGAGCACCTCGTAGTCAAGCGACCTCGTGGAGGGCTGGTCGTCGTAGGGGTAGTAGTCCTCGTTCAAGCTCTTCATTACTACTACTACTACAGGCTTAAGGAGAACAACTTAAGATCTAAAGGTGTTTAAACGCCTAACACTAGATCAACTACCTAGGAAGCAAAGTATGAAAAGCGAGGAAGATCGTGATGAACACTAACCTCGAACAACGAAGAACACGAAGAACAGGCTTGGGAGTTTATCTCTCTAGAAAATCCGCCAGCATTTCGACAAATTCAGAATGCAAATGTGATTCCTCGTCGGAGGGGAAGGGGTATTTATAGACCCCCCACCAACGGTCACTACACGTGGCACTCTCCCAATGGCCACAGCAACGGCCACCACTGGGAGGCCACCACGTCACCAACGGGCCAGGACCAACCCATATCAACGGCCCACCGGCAAATCAGACTCTACGGCCTACACGCTCGCTGGCTTCACAAGTACCAGCAAGCACCCATAACGTCTCATTTGCTTGCCAATATCACAAATGCCAAACAATAAGAAGATGGCAACGGCCAGGAACGTAACGGCCACAGAACAAAGGGAACAAATAGCCCGCAGCCTTCGGCTCCTCGTAATAACCCTTGATGATAACTCTCTACAAGCGATCTGCGCACAAGGGTTCTCCCACAGGGTTACCTTGGCCAGAAAATCGCCATGAGAGTTGGATTCAGGGGGACTACGGAGATGCCGCTTCGGCCAGGGACTCAAGCAACTCCTTCACCCCTCTCACTCCTCGGCCTGAAGCAGTGGGGGACTGGGGGACTACACCGGCCTCAACGAAACAAAGAGTATAAACAAGGTAACCACAAAACATGGCCACATCATCCACACAGCACAACGGAACCTCATCGGCCAAAGGCCCAAAACGTCATTAGCGACGGCCAACAAGCCACTAGAGGCAAGGACACTCATCGTCCTCCGCCAACAATTAATCTTGACGGGCCCTTCGGCCAAGAACACGAAGGCCAACCAGCAACGGCCAAAAGGAGTGCGCGAGCACCCTCATCGGCCACCCAAAGGAAAGGACGCCATCGTCCTCAAAGCAAGGAACAACCTCACCGGCCCAAACATAAACTTCAACCACCAACGCCCAGGAAAGGGAAAGCGCGCCTTCAACGGCCGACATCGGAACAAGACACTCATCGTCCTCAAACGAACGCGTCAAGGAAACAACGGCCTCCCCGCCCACAGCGAGGAGCAGGTAACAGCCAAAGCACATAACAGGATCACCAAAATGGAAACAGCGCCAATACCGCAACGGCTAACGGCCTGGAAATGCCCGCGTCGGCCAAAAGCAACAAAGCACAGAAATCTACTCTCCTTCACTTCGTCTACGTCTCAGCTTAGAGAGTATAGAGAGCCCCAGGACCCACATACTCGGAAGAACAGAGCACAAGACAACAGAGTGGCGCCCTCGTCGGCCAAGACGCCCCCGTCGGCCGAAAAGGGGCCAACTCAGATTACGGTCCTGAGTTTAAGGGACTCGGGTGCCCTCGTCGGCCGTGCCCTCGTCGGCCACGCCCTCGTCTGCCACGAAGACCTCCCAGAATCGGATTCTATACTTACTCATTTGTACAGCCCATTAGAGGCTTTGTATTCGGCCCAGTAGCGGTCCAGTTGTAAATGGGCCTCCCAAGCCCAAGGCTTGGGAGCTCAACCCTAATTTTCTCTATAAATACTCCCCTTGGGAGTAGTTATAGGGGTTACGAAATCATTCTATTGAAGCATATTATTGCACTTCTCTCTCTAGCTCTCACTTCTCTCTAGATATACTCTATCAATACCCCTTCCAATTGTGATGTCATTTATTTCTTGACTATTGTGGATGATTACTCTAGAGCTGTATGGGTTTATTTATTACGTGACAAGAAAGAGGTGTACAAATATTTTGTCTCATTTTTTGCTATGATCCGGACACAATTTGCAGCAGTTGTTAAAATTGTTCGTAGTGATAATGGGACTGAATTCAAGTGCATGCACCCTTATTTTACTGAGCATGGTATCTTATTTCAGAGCTCATGTATAGAGACACCTCAACAGAATGGACGAGTCGAACGTAAACATCGGCATATTTTAAATGTCGCTCGTGCATTAATGTTTCAGGCCAATGTTCCCCTACACTTTTGGGGTGAATGTGTTCTGTCAGCGGTTTATTTAATTAATCGCACCCCCTCTGGATTGCTTGGTGGGAAAACCCCATATGAGGTACTTACTGGTTGTACTCCCAATTTTAGTCATTTGCGGATCTTCGGTTGTCTTTGTTTCGCTCATAACAAGAAATCTAAGGGTGACAAATTTATTCCGCGTAGTAAGAAATGTGTATTTGTTGGCTATCCTCATGGTCAGAAAGGATGGAAGGTGTATGATATGGACATCGGTGATATATTTGTTTCTCGTGATATTAAGTTTCATGAAAATGAATTTCCTTTTTCCATTGGGACCGAAGAAGTGACAAACCCAGCCGTATCAGTTGATGTTCCAGCTATTACTAATGATGACGTGTCTGCTCTTGGTCAGCACAACACTACTACTACGGATGAGAACTCGGGTGCTCCACCACTGGACACTACTTCCTAGGTTGATGCCGCGGCATATGTACCGCCTACCCTTGCAGCAGATAATTTACTTGGACGAGGACAACGTGCTAAACGTACGTCTGTCCTCCTTCACGATTTTGTTACACATCACGTTCGAATGAAGACCCCATTCCTATCTCCTCTTGCCTCATCAGGTTACTCAGGTATGTCCTATCCTATAGCTCACTATGTGAATTGTAATAAGTTTTCTTCACGTCATCGGGCATTTCTTGGAGCTATTCTCGCAGATCTTGAACCCCGGTCTTTTAAGGAACCTATGACTGATGCCGGATGGAAGCGGGCCATGCAGAGTGAAATACATGCTCTGGAAAATAATAATGCTTGGATTCTGGAACCTCTACCTCCAGGTAAAAAGGCGCTCGGGTGTAAGTGGGTTTACAAAATTAAGTATCATTCTGATGGCACGGTTGAGCGACTCAAAGCTCGGTTGGTTGTTTTTGGCAATCATCAGAAGGAAGGTATTGATTACACTGAAACATTTGCTCCCGTGGCTAAAATGGTCACAGTTAGGGCATTTTTAGCAGTTGCTGCCGCCAAAAACTGGGAGCTGCATCAGATGGACGTACATAATGCGTTTTTGCATGGGGATTTGGATGAGGAAGTTTACATGAAGCTTCCTCCTGGCTTTCATCCTACTCAGCCTGAAGTTGTTTGTAGGTTGAAAAAATCTTTGTATGGGCTGTGGCAGGCTCCTCGATGTTGGTTTGCCAAGCTAGCCGCCTCTCTTCGACATTATGGGTTTCGCCAGTCGTATTCTGATGATTCCCTGTTTACCTTCCAACAAGGCGGAACACATCTGAATGTGCTTATTTATGTTGATGATTTAATTATTGCTGGCAATGATTCTTCTGTCCTAATCAATTTTAAAAAATACTTGAGCGAGTGCTTTCATATGAAGGACTTGGGTGTTGTGAAATATTTTCTCGGCGTCGTAGCCCTGATGGTATCTTTCTCTGCCAAAGAAAATATGCCCTTGATATTATTTCCAAGACCGGTTTGCTTAGTGCTAAACCTGCTGGGTTCCCCATCGAGCAAAACCATACACTGCTTTGGCATCTGGTCCTTTGATCTCTGACCCTGAGTCATATCGCCGACTTGTTGGACGTCTGATCTATCTATCATTCACCCGTCCTGACTTGCTTATGCGGTGCATATTCTCTCTCAGTTCATGCAGGCCCCACGCCAACTGCATTGGGATGCGGCACTTCGTGTTGTTCGTTACTTAAAGGGTTCTCCTGGTCAAGGTATTCTTCTGAATTTCTCTTGTGATTTGACCTTGACGGGGTGGTGTGATTCTGACTGGTCCAGCTGTCTACTTACCCGCCGATCTCTCACCGGATGGCTTGTATTTCATGGTTCTTCTCCCATCTCTTGGAAGACCAAGAAACAACAGACGGTGTCTCGCTACTCGGCCGAGGCCGAATACCGTTCCATGGCAGCCCTTACGCTAGAATTAAAATGGCATAAAAGTCTTCTTCTTAGTCTCGGCGTTGCCCATCCTCGGGCTATGTCATTGTTCTGTGACAGAAAGTCCGCCCTTCGTATCGCCCAAAACCCCGTCTTTCATGAGCGTACGAAACACATCGAAGTTGATTGCCATTATGTTCGGGACGCCATACAAGAGGGACTGATTGCCACCAAACATGTTTCGACTACCGAGCAACTAGCTGATATATTTACGAAGGCTTTGGGCAAGCCACAATTCCTCTATCATCTTCACAAGTTGGGCATTTACAACCCGCATGCTCCAACTTGAGGGGGGGGGGTGTTAAGCACGGTTGGGCCTTAGTAATTATTGTATTTAGTTAGCAATTGTTCTTAGTGTAAATTTAATGGGCTGCGGCCTTCTTTTAGAATAGGGTTGTACACATACCTTGTATAAATATTTATATCATGAATAAAGTCAAATACAGGAAAATTTACCCATATTCATACGAAATTAAACATGGTATCAGAGACGAGCAGTAGCAGCACCAGCGTGCAGAGCACTGCCAGTTAGCTATGGGGGATGACGCTACACCACGATTGGACCCAACCTCTCCGTATTATTTGAGCTCTGGAGGTCAGCCCGACAATCTCATAACCCACGTAATTCTCAATGGCGAAAATTACATTGTGTGGTCGAGAGCTTTTAGCCTATCGATGAAAGTACGCCGGAAGTATGGCTTTATCGACGACACGATCCGGAAACCTACTGAAGCGGCTAAGATACTTGATTGGGACACGGTTAACTCGATGATAGTCTCCTGGATACCGAGGAGTATGGATTCGAGCGTGGCAGCCTCAATCCCCTTTCATGACGTAGCACGGACGCTGTGGCAGTACCTAGAAAAGCGCTTCAGTGAGGCGAATGTACCTCGCCTGCAGCAGTTACGGACCTCGATTGCCAATTGTAAACAAACAAAAACGATGACTGTTGATGCCTATTTCACTGCCCTCATGGGGTTGTATGACGAATTGAATCGCTTAAAGTCGCTGCATAATTGTACGTGCCGAAATTGTACGTGTAACGTGGCAGCCAAGTATGCAGCCGATAAGGATGAATAACAACTTCATCAATTTCTAATCGGAATTGATGATGAAGTTTATGCAACAGCCCGATCCAATCTGTTGTCTCAGACTCCGTGGCCCGATCTAGCACGCGCGCATCATGCCTTTCTCCAAGAAGAACGCTCATGAGCAATTGCACGTGGGAAGGGCATCGCAAGTGCTGCTGATATCCAGGCTTTTGCACTGCAGGCAGACCACAACAAGGGAAAAGCGGCCAAGGCAGAAAAATCTCGCCTTACTTGTTCACATTGCAAGCAGCGGGGTCATGACGTGAGTGCATGCTTCAAACTGCACGGCTATCCGGAATGGTGGGAAGAGCGTAACCGGAATAAAAATGGGGCAGTGGGTCATACCCCTGCGCTAGGAAAGACTCTGCCGACAGCAGGTTCTCTTGACTGGATAATTGATAGTGGTGCATCTCGTCATGTAACAGGTGAATTGTGTCGTCTTACTGCCGGAAGCCCTGGTTTTGGGCTGAAGGCTCGGTACCGGCCCGGGTTGGTACCGCGACCGAGTCGGACCGGGCTACCCGGCCGGGTCTCGGGCCTAGTCGGGCTATTATTTTATAATTTAGTTTAAAAATTAATTCAACAAGTGCTAGACAATAAAAAGTTAAAGTTTATATTTATTTGAAATATGAACTACAATTGAGAACTCAAAAAAATTTAAAACATTTAATACCTTTCCTAAAAATCAGTCGGAATCTCTAGCATCGTCGGTTGTTGTTTCCTCCATGAAGTGGCAGGTTGGTCTCTCATGCGACGTGATCCTAAAATTAATGCCAAAACGAGCGAGCATACGACCCCTTAATCGTTACTAATCTCTTAGCGAATGATTAAGGTGTGTGAAGGTGTCCTAGAATAAACTAGATCTCTCTTAATTTATTCTACAAGCAATTGTAATTCTAGCGGCCATTCTAGGTTACAAGAGATATCAATTCAATCATTCAAACACAAATTAAATACATTCATTCAATAATTCATACAAATTAACCCCTTCATCAACCCCAAATCTCAACTCATAATTCTATTGAAGAATCAATAGAATTGGGATGAACGGAATTAATTGTCATTAATTAAAAAATAGGAACTTACATATAATCCAAGGGAATTGAAGAACAAGGCGGAAAAATAGATGAAATTTCATCCCTAGGCCTCTTTGTAAGCTCCGTAACAAAAAACATGGCTTTGCGGGGCGTTTAGATAGAAAACAGATCAATCTGGGCCGAAATAAGACACCTGGAGGTAGGGGAGAGCGTCAGACGGGTTCGGGTAGGACGGGTGAAGATTTGGCATACCCTGTCGGTTTTCGGGTTAGGAATTTAAAACCCTACCCTGTTCTATAAAAATGTAGGGCTATTCGGGTTGCCCAATTTCGGATTCCGGTCGGTTTGAATCGGATATTCGGGGCCATTCGGGTTGATTAAAAACCATTAAATAACATAACATACAGTATCAACTATTACATTAAAATTATAAGTTTGTGAAACAATGCAGCATTACATTACAATACAAGTAACAAACTAACAACTAACAAGTAACAAGTAGCAAAATAATAGATTTTGTACTTTTACTTTGTACAACTCCAAGCACAGTTAAATAGTTAATTACTTATACAATTAGTTGTTACATAAATACTTATACATATTACAGTTTGAGAATAGACTTTGAGTAATCCAAAGTTCCAAAATAGTAAGTAGCAACAAAAAATTGAATTTTAATGGGGGCAGATCTTGAATACAGTTCCTTCTTCCAATCTTCCATTGTTCCATGACTCCATCATTCCATGTGTGTAGCAGACCAGCAACAAAATACTCATTGAATATGTTCCTAGGTACATCACAAGTTAAAAAATTACTAGAAATGTAGTGTTTAGGTTTCAGATTTAGATTCACTTCAAAAAAATATGTATGACATGATAAATACTAAATGCAATCAGGTTTGGCTCAGGTTTACCTTCACTTCACAAAAAACGGGGGCATTAAAAACTATATAGAAATAGAATCAACACCAACTCATTTGTTTTTGCAACCTGGTAGAAGTGTAGAAGGGTAGCAGAGTAGCAGCTTTCATCATTGCCAGAAATAACTAAACTATTGATCTACCATCAATTTCATTACTTGGTAGAAATGGGGGCATAACAAAGTACATAGAATGATAGAAATAGAACTAACACAAGCTACTTAGCTACCATCAATTTCATTACTTGGTGAAAGGAATCATCATTTCCAGAAATATGGAAATAGAATCATTTTATTTCATTAATCGGTAGTAGCAGGGGCATAGTTTGGCTCAGATTTGCATTCATTTCACTATTAATGGGGACATTGAAACTATATAGAAATAGAATCAACACCAGCTACCATTAATTTCATTACTTGGTGGAAGCTATCATCATTGCCATAAATATGGAACACTTGAACAAATAGTATACAGATACAATGTCATATTAAAGTATTTCCAGCAAAGTGCAAGTAGCAGGGGCATAGTTTGGCTCAGATTTGCATTCACTTCACTATTAATGGGGGCATTGAAACTATATAGAAATAGAATCAACACCAGCTACCATTAATTTCATTGCATGGTGGAAGCTATCATCATTGTCATAAATATAGAACACTGGAACAAATAGACAAATAGTATACACTGAAACAACATTACCATGTCTTGTTGTCACACACACACATTACCAGTGAATCAGCAACACTTCCAATTCCCATCAAAGCAGCAGGGTTATGCATTTACAGCCAGAACATTAACAGAATCATAGCATTTTATTAGTGAAGTAACAAATTACATATATAAAAGATAAAGTATAAGTTTTACTGCTATCTGATCAAGAGAAGGGCCTCCACCAACATTTCCTTTAGTCAATTCTGCATTGAAAACAATATTAGCAATAACTTCAAATATAAATACTGAATATAAAAAATGTTAAAGTTAGTACCTGTTTCCAGCCTGTCAACCTCCTCAATATTTTCTTCAACTGACACAGGCTGGTTGGACATCCTCAACCAGTCTTGAGCACATATGAGTGATTCTACAATTTTGGCACTCAATGAACTCCTAAAACAATCCAACACCCTTCCACTTGTACTAAAAGTAGACTCAGAAGCTACTGTGGAAATAGGAACAACAAGAATGTCTCTTGTCTGTTGTGTGCTGGTGTTAGCTCCAGCATCATGAGCTTCCACCACAGGTTCTTGGGAAATAGGAGTCAGAGGAGGTTGAGAGCTAGAGGCAGGTATGGTATCCATACATTCAACTTCGATTCTGATAAGTCATATACTCATATGAATATATAGTTCAAAAACTCTATGCAATTAACACAGTGAACAACATCATACATTCACAAATGACAATAAAGTCTGGAACAATCAGCAAGCTGATCTACAGAAGGATATAAGCAGTAGGCCTATTCACTTCTCTACAGACTTAGAAGATACCAGTTCACTCGAACTACTCGTTTGAGTGTTGGAGTAGAAAAAGGTAACTTCAATCATCATGTTTACTCAGCAAATTGTATTCACAAATCATCAGAATTCAGAAAATATGTGTATGAAAGTATGAAAGTATCATAATTCTGATGTGTACACATTACAATTTACTCATATATAGAGACATGCAACTAGGAATCAAAATCTCTGAATCAAAGGCATCACTACTCACTTAATGCAGCTTCCACCCATGAATATGAACATATGAGTGAAATATGCAGCTTCCACCCATTAACTCATTAAACTGTGAATCACATATTCACAAGCATCATATATAGTTCAAAACTAATGCATATCAATATCTCAGAAACACATGGGCATGAGGCATCATCGAGGCATCACATATTCAGAGGCCATCTATATCAAAAATTCAAAACATCAGAATCATAGACTCACAGACATAACAGATTAACATGTTGTTCATACAAAGGGTTTCACAAGCCGGATCTAGGGTTTAATGCTTCAACCAAAAACATTTAATGATAACTACCCGATCGGGTATAGACATAGAATCGTGGCCAAAATCTTCCCTGCATGTTCCTTTGTCTTTGGATCTGATCCGATTTGAGGTTCCAACCTAATACCCGATCGAGTATAGCTAATACTCGACCGAGTATAGACCAAAATTCAGGATCTTCTTTTATCTTTGAACTTTTTCACCTTCTCTTCACTTTTTGGGTTCACCAACTGTATTTTGAGTGACCAAAACCTGCTTAAGCTCAGAATATATCTAATCTAACCTATTTACAAGAATTTAACAATCTAATCTATTACACCAAAAGTGTGTAATTTCCAAAGTAAAAGTCAAGCAAAACTAATTAAAAACATAAACATAGAAATGGAAATTACGAACGTATCAACTCCCCCACACTTAAACCTTTACTCGTCTCGAGTAAGATCAAATGTTTACAAGTGTCAATGTTTGTCCAAAAGTTCCACAGTTCAACAAAAATATAATACAAACACAAAGACCACCAAGGATTACAAAGAAAAATGAGTTTTAAACTCAAATTACAAAAGAGCATCTTGGGTTTAATGGCCTCCTAGTGTTGTCTTCTTTTCTCCTCCTCTCTTCTTCTTTATCTTGAATCTTCATATTCTTCATAAGGATACAATGAGTGCCTGCAAGAACAAACATTTCTCTCATATCTCTCATTTTGCCTAGGAGCCTTTTCAGGTTTTCATCCTAGCACCTCTTTTCATTTTCCATTCTCTCCAACTCACTCATTTTTTTTATAAGCCTTTTTTTTTTGCTTAGATTGCCCATTTTGTTGGGTTTTCAACCTAACTAGCATTTATTTTCTTTTGTTTATTTTTTTTCTTTAATTTTTTTTTTTGTGTAAAAGTTCAAAAGAATTACATGCATAGTGCTAGGTACAAATGAAAATTACATACCATCATGAGTGTCTCCCCCGCACTTGAATCACGCACTGTCCGTAGTGCCCGCCTTCTCCTCCGTAGTAGCTCCCTCCAAAGCCGCTCCCTTGGCCACCATCTCCCATGTAAGTGTCCCCGCCATCTCCGCCGTCGTACCATCCACCACCGGAGCCAGATCCTCCAAAGTTACCCCAATGAGTGGGGTCATACCATGAGGGTGGTGGAGGAGGGTTCGCCATGGTATGGAAGGATCCCTGCTGTGCCATAAACGAGTACATAGGCCCGTAGAACCTATGTTGGTCTTCCTCATACCGGTGTCTATCGGCCTCCCGGAGCTCCTCCAAACGTTGAAAGCCGGCCCTTTGCTCATCCTCCAATCTTTGAAAACCGGCTCTTTGCTCTTCCTCTAATCGGTTGAGCCGGTTGTCCATTTGGGCTATTCCCGTAAGAAGTTGTTGTTGACCCTCCAGAAGTTGTTGAAAGAAGTCGGGTGGTGGAGGGTTTTGGCTTTGTTCTGGGAAATCATGGCTCATGGTTGGATGGCTATGGAGTTGCTCATAGGGCTCGTCATCGGGTTGGTTTTGGGGGGGTTCCTGTTCCGGTTCTTGGAGATGTGGTGGGAGGGCGTTTGGGAAGAGGTAATGTTGATCCGGTCTGCCTGTTTTGAAGTGGAGTTGGGGGAGTTCTGGGTTGGGCAAGAGGAAGTATTTGAGGGGTTTGGGGTGGATGTGCCAGTTGTACATATTTTTGGGTCTTTCTTCACCATAAACGGTGTGTGAAAAAGATGTACAGCCCGAGTGGCCCAGCCAAGATATGTTCATTAAACAGTAGTCGGGTATAGGAGAGTCATCCGTATACCCGAACTTTGTGGCCAAGTGCATAATCACCCCGCCCACTACGATAGCACCCTTTGCCACACTTTTCTTCTTTAGATGAGCCCACATGAGATTACAGAGGTTGAAATCCACGTGGATACAGAATAAGGCTACCGAGATGAGGCATACATCCCCCATCCTTGTATGATGGTTGTTGGGACGTCCAAGCAAGGAGTTGGCAAGGAATTTCAAAAAGAGGCGTAGGACTGGATGTTGGACATGACTAATGTAGAGTTGGGAGGAGCTAAATTTGGTCTCCCCGGTCATCTTGGTCCATAGGGTGTGGCCGAAGGCGGTATTGTCGGATATAGACTTTTGGTACGGGACCAGAATACCAAAGTGTTCGGCAAACTCAAGTTTCGTGATGGTGTGATTGTGATTAAACAATCGAAACCTGAGTTTATCATCCCTAAAGTCCTCTTCATTGTTCTCAAAGTGCACCGAGCTTAGGAATTCATAGATAATTTTTTCATTTGAGTTGTATTGCATTTTGAAAATTTTATCCATATGCAACTCATGAAAAAATTTCTTCATTATTTTGTATACTCCTAATTCCTTTAGAGCATCAAGGCATAAAAACCGGGAAGGTTTGACTTGCCTTTCAATTGTGGACATGAAGCGTGTGCGTTGTTCGTTGTCCACGAAGAGGATGTCCTCGTAGCCCGGGATGATTGCCCTAGTGCTTGAGCTTTGCCCTTTCTCTTTCCTTGGAGCCATTTGGAGTGAATTTGGCCTTTGAAAACCGAAATTGGAAGGTGGGGGTAGGGTTTTTCGGAATTCTGAAAGTTGGGGGAGAATGGGATTGGTGGGTATGAATGTGTAGAGGAGGATGAGGGGAGTGTTTTGGCGTTGGAATGGGTGGATTTGGTGAAGATTTGGAAGAGATATGGTAGAGAGAAGGTGTAAAAATGGGGTTTGGGCATTTTGTGTTCGAGATAGGGTTGGGAATTTGGAGAAGAAGTGTTTTGGGGCTGATTTGGGGTTATAAGACCCGTATACCCGATCGAGTATGTGCTGGTACTCGGTCGGGTATGGCTGGAAAGTGTAGTTTTTGAGCGGCCTGCCTCCTGTACTCGATCGGGTAGGGTGGGGTTACCCGGTCGAGTATGCTTAGAAAATGAACTTTGTGAGCAGCCTGTCTCCTGTACCCGGTCGAGTATTCCTCCATACTCGATCGGGTATGTGCTTTTTTTTTTCATTTTTGAAGCGGGTACTCGGTCGAGTGTGGGAGTCAGTCCCCTTCAATTTTAGCATTTCTAGCAATACCCGACCGGGTGTATAGTGATACCCGATCGGGTATTGCTTATTTTTCAATTTTTGAATGCTCCCTCGATCGAGTAGTGCCCGGTCCCTTTTCTTTTTGCTCATACCCGACCGAGTATAAGGTTATACTCGATCGGGTATGTCCCCAGATGTTCCAAAACCTGCAAAATTTTTTTATTTCTTTTCTTCCAAAAAACCATGATTAGTGCCCTCTCTCTCAACCTCTCAAAGACATAATTGAAAACATTGACAGGGGGGGTTAACAATAAAAGAAAAAATGTACCTTGCTTGGGTTGCCTCCCAAGAAGCGCCTTAGTTAACGTCGCGACACGACGCCATTGTTGTGTTCATTCTTCAAAGATTGGATCGATGAGATCCATGCATTCAATGCTTTCTTTCTGGAAACCTTCAAGGAATGGTTTGAGTTGATGTCCATTAACCTTGAGGATTTTTCCGGTGTCGAGGCTTTTTATTTCCACTGCGCCATGGGTGTAGACTTTGACCACCTCGAATGGTCCTTCCCATCGTGATCTCAATTTTCCGGGGAAAAGGCGAAGGCGTGAGAGAAAAAGAAGGACTTTGTCTCCGACTTGGAAATCCTTTCTTATTATCATTTTGTCATGCCATACCTTCGTCTTTTCCTTGTAGATGACGGCATTCTCATAGGACTCCAATCGAAGCTCTTCTAGTTCCTGGAGTTGTAGCTTCCTTTGCTCTCCTGCTTTAGCCATGTCGAGATTGAATGTTTTGACCGCCCAATAAGACTTGTGTTCGAGTTCGACCGGAAGATGACAGGCCTTACCGAACACGAGTCTATAGGGTGACATTCCAATTGGGGTTTTGAAAGCGGTCCTGTATGCCCATAAGGCATCATCCATGCGCAGGCTCCAATCCTTACGGTTCGGATTTACTGTCTTTTGAAGAATTGATTTCAGCTCTCTGTTTGATACCTCAGCTTGACCGTTTGTCTGTGGATGGTAGGCGGTGGAGAGTTTATGTGTGACGCCATATTTCTTTAACAAGGTACTCACAGTTTTGTTGTAGAAGTGAGTGCCTCTGTCGCTTATCAAGATGCGTGGTACCCCAAACCTTGAGAAGATGCGGGTTTTGAGGAATTCAGTCACTGCTTTGGCATCATCGGTCTTTGTGGCTTTTGCTTCCACCCATTTGGATACGTAATCTACCGCCAATAGAATGTATAAATTTCCATGGGAATTAGGAAAAGGTCCCATGAAATCTATTCCCCACACATCAAAGATCTCCACGTAGAGCATAGGAACTTGTGGCATCTCATGCTTTCGAGAGATGTTGCCCATGCGTTGGCAATTATCACAAGATTGACAATAGACATGAGCATCGCGGAATAAGCTTGGCCACCAAAAACCACATTCAAGTACCTTCATGGATGTTCGTTTTCCTCCAAAGTGGCCACCACATGCATGTGAGTGACAAAAAGCAAGTATGGATGCAATTTCTGTTTCGGGAATGCATCTTCGAATGACTTGATCTTTGCAATGTTTCCATAAATATGGTTCATCCCATACGTATTGCTTTGCATCATGCTGGAGTTTCTCTCTTTGAGCTTTAGAGAAGCTTGGTAGAAACCTGTTTAGAACAAGGAAATTAACAATGTGAGCGTACCAAGGACGAATTTCCTTAAGGGAGAAAAGGGTCTCATCGGGAAATTCGCCTCGGATATCATCTTTGATATGATTGTTTCCTTCGCCCAAGACCAAACGGCTCAAGTGATCGGCCACCAAGTTCTCCATGCCTTTCTTGTCCTTGATCTCAACATCAAACTCGCTCAGGAGTAGTATCAGTCGAATCAGCCGTGGTTTGGCCTCTTTCTTTGTCATCAAGAACCTAATAGCCGCATGATCGGTGTAAATGATCACTTTGGTACCAAGTAAGTATGACCTGAATTTTTCGAGCGCATAAACGACGGCCAACATTTCTTTTTCGGTGGTGGCGTAGTTGCGTTGGGCGTCATTGAGTGTGGTGGATGCATAATAGATCACATGAGATGCTCTTCCCACCTTTTGGCCCAAAACGGCCCCGACCGCATAGTCACTAGCATCACACATGATCTCAAAGGGAAGAGACCAATCCGGGGCTTGGATGATAGGTGCGGTTACTAATTTCTCCTTCAAAGTATTGAAGGCCTTCTTGCAGTCCTCGGAGAATATGAACTCCACCTCCTTTTGCAAAAGTGTGCATAAAGGAGATGCAATCTTTGAGAAATCTTTGATGAACCTCCTGTAGAAACCTGCATGTCCAAGGAATGATCGTATCTCCTTAACGGTGGTAGGATAAGGTAGTGATTGGATAACCTCCACTTTTGCTTTGTCCACCTCTATTCCTTTGGACGAAATTACATGGCCTAGGACAATTCCTTCCTCCACCATAAAGTGACATTTTTCAGAGTTTAGAACAAGATTTGATTCTAAACAACTCTTCAAAACAAGAGATAGATGAAGTAGGCATGAATCAAATGAGTCTCCATGGATTGTAAAATCATCCATGAAGACTTCCATAAATAGCTCAACATATTCAGAGAATATGCTCATCATGCATCGTTGGAATGTGGCCGGGGCATTGCAAAGTCCGAATGGCATGCGCCGGTATGCAAAAGTGCCAAATGGACAAGTGAAAGTGGTCTTCTCTTGATCTTCAGTGGCTATAGGCACTTGAAAGTACCCGGAGTAGCCATCAAGAAAGCAATAGAACTTATGTCCGGCAAGTCTCTCAAGCATTTGGTCGATGAAGGGTAAAGGAAAGAAATCCTTTCTAGTTACCGCATTGAGTCTACGGTAATCTATACATACCCTCCATCCATTTTGAATTCGGGTGGGCATTAGTTCTCCATGTTTGTTTTCCACTACCGTGACTCCGGTTTTCTTTGGAACCACTTGGGTTGGGCTAACCCATTTGCTGTCGGAGATGGGGAAGATTATCCCCATTTGGAGTAGTTTGATCACCTCCTTTTTGACCACCTCCATCATAGGTGGGTTTAGTCTTCGTTGCGGCTGTCGTACCGGCTTGGCCTCATCCTCCATTAAGATGCGATGCATGCAAGTAGATGGACTAATGCCTTTGATGTCGGCTATAGTCCATCCAATTGCTAGTTTATGCTCCTTGAGCACCGCTATCAATTTGCCTTCTTGTTCTCCGGTCAATTTGTTTGAGATAATGACCGGTAGTGTCTCTTTTTCCCCCAAAAACACATATTTCAAATGTGTTGGGAGTGGTTTCATCTCAACGTCGGGTGCCTGCAAAACTGAAGGTAGAGGCTTTTCCTCGGGGATGGTTAGTGGAAATGCCCTAGACCCCGGTGGCATAAGTGGGAGTTGGAAGTGAGTATCCAATTCCACTATCATAGCTTGTGTGTTGGGGGTCAGGGCAAGTTCTGAAGAGTTTTCCCCGAAGTCATTTTCAAGTATACTTAACAATTCGTCCTCTTTATTGATTTCAAAAGTATTTTGTACAAGGGGGTCAACAATATCAATGGCAAATAAAGAATGATTTTCATTTGGATATTTCATGGAGTCATAAATGTTGAATTCAACTTTATCCCCATCAAATTCCATTGTTAAGGAACCGCTAAATACGTCAATCTTTGCTCTAGCGGTTTTTAAAAATGGCCTTCCTAAAAGGATAGGTACCGCATTCTTATCATTCTCCATTTCCAAAACATAAAAGTCAGCGGGGAAAATCAAATTGTCAACCATAACTAGTACGTCTTCGACAATACCTTTAGGGTAGGCATTTGATCTATCTGCAAGTTGAATGACTACTCCGGTTTCATTTAAAGGGCCAAGCTCAAGTGATTTGTATAAAGAGTAAGAAATGACATTAATTGATGCTCCTAAATCGAGCATGGCTTTTGAAAACGTAGTTCCTCCCAACTTGCAAGGTATAGTGAACATGCCCGGGTCATTGTATTTCTTTGGAAGTTTCTTTTGAAAAACTGCCGAAACACGTTCACTAACTTGGACTTTTTGTTTTCCATTGAGTCTATGTTTCCTTTTTATTGTACATAGTTCTTTGAAAAATTTTGCGAATCTAGGAACACCCTTTATCAAGTTAAGGAGAGGGATATTTACCTCACATTTGGAGAATGTCTCATAGATGTCCTTGTCCTTCTCCAACTTTCGTGTTTCCCTTAGAGCCTCGGGGAAGGGTGCTTCAATCTCGGGAATGACCGGTGGTGGGGTTGGGATTTGAGCTTCCACCTCCGATTGAGTCACTTCCACCAGTTCCTCTTCTTCCTCCTCTTCGCCAATGTGGCTCTTTGCCTTCTCTTTGGCAATAACCAACTCCTTGCCACTCCGCAATGTGACTGCATGGGCTTGTTGCCTAGGATTTGGCTCCGTTTGAGATGGTAGCCTTGCCGAATCCTTAGCTTCAAGCCTACTCACGGCATTTGAGATTTGGCTGATTTGGTTTTCCAAGTTGTGGATCCTGGATTTTGTTGTTTCTTGGAATTGAACCACACTTTGTTGCATTGTTGCCATATTCATGGCAAGTGATCGAATCATGTCTTCGGTTGACATATTCGAGTTAGAAGTTTGGCCTTGTTGTTTATATTGTGGAGGAGGAGGATTTGATGGTTGAGGAGGTTGAGAGTTTCCGTACCTTAAATTAGGATGATCCCTCCATCCCGGATTGTAGGTGTTGCTTTGAGGATTATACCTCTTTTGATTTTGGAAACCCAAAGCATTGATCTGTTCAACGTTCTCCTCTTGTAGTGTTGGGCAAGAGTCGGTGGGGTGCCCTTGTGTCGAGCATATGCCGCAGACCTTGACTTCTTGAGGTTTCGGATTTAAGAGAAAATCTTTAACCAAAGAAGTCAAGCCGGCTACTTGACTTTCCAACGAGTTGTTGGATTCTGCCGCCATAACTCGTTTTGTTGATCGCCGATCATAGTGCCTACAATTCTCGGCCAACTCCGAGATGAGGTTTGTAGCTTGAGAAGTGGTCTTGTTGACAATCCCTCCTCCACATGCGGCGTTTATCATCCGCCTATCTTCATTGCAAAGACCATCATAGAAATATAAGATGAGGTCTTGCTCCGAATAGCCATGATAAGGGCAGCTTGCACACAGTTTCTTGAATCGTTCCCAATATTCGTAGAACGATTCATCATCCTTCTGCTCCACGTTGCTGATTTGTTTTTTTAGAGAGGATGAGACAGAGGCAGGGTAGTACCTTTCCAGGAACGCTTTCTTCATGGCCGCCCATGTTCCTATACTTCCTGAAGGAAGATAGAATAGCCAATCCTTTGCGGTATCCTTCAGTGAAAATGGAAATGCCCTGTGACACTTCAAAAATCTAAATAAAAATAAAAATAATTTTTAGTCAGATAAAATATTACGAAAATAACATTTTAATTATTAATTGAGTCAGACAAAAATTCAACAGTTGTAAAATTCTAAACAGATAAAATTTCAAAATTTATGACGTTTTAGTCAGATAAAAATATTTCAGTAATAGGAACAACATTTTAATAAACAAGTAAACCAGACAGAAAAATTAACATTTGTGACATTTTTAGTCTGATAAAAGTGGTCCGATAAAAGAAATAACATTTTATATCAAGTACCAATTATACATATGACATAAGAAGTAAAAGTTATATTTTAATCAAAATACACAAAATACAAACTTGACTTTTCTAATAATACTAATACACTCCTAATGCATAAAATATACCTACGTACTAAACCTACGTAAACTAAGTATATATATATACTATACTCCTATTATGACTCTAACTACGTAACTTCGAATAATACTCCTACTATAATACCTATACTATACGTATGTAATTTACTATATATACATAAGTCATACGCCGTACACCAACATATGAATGAACCCATATATCATACGTAACTACATACATATGACCGATTGGTGCAACACATCAAAAGGATAGAAATCATAATCAAGAATGTAGATAATCACGGTGAGTGAGAGAGGAGTGAAGTGGGTCAAGGTCACGGGCGTCGGAAACCACCGTACTAGGCAGTCAAGGTGCCGAACCAGTCACCGGAAAAGGAGCCGGACTGCCGGAGATCATTGTTACTTTCATCGTTGAGGACGGGTCATAGGAGGTGGGAGCGGGAACTGTCGTCGTCTCCGAGAGCGTGGGAAACTGCCTCTTGACGCCACTGGACGCCGGAGAAAAGATCACGTTGTTGTGCCGGACAGTCGGCAGGATTTCACGACGGAGAAGGTGAAGCCATTGTCGTTCAGACCGCTGCCGTCGATCTCAGGGGGAAGACGCTACTGTGTCCGAGTGAAGCCACTGCAAGAGTCGCCATGAGTCGCCACCGGCCCACACCCTGCTCCTGCACACGTTGGCCGAACATGAGCTGCATCGCCGGAGTTCCATTTCGAATGCGCCGTATTTCCACGAACTGGAGCAGGGGGGAATCTGGTTCTGCGTCACCGCCGTCGTCCGCTACCGCCATGTCGCTGTCCGTCGTCCACTAGAGGTGATTGTCTAGAGACCAGATTAGAGGAGGATAACTAGGAGCATCAGGAATTAAGGTAAGTTTCTCTGCCAATCCAAATATGTTTCCTCGTATTATATGCTTATTATGCATTATGTGATTAAGTGTGATTTGTGAACTTTGTGTATGTGATTTTTAATAAGTATAAATCAAGTATTTTTGGGGTATTAAATATTTTTAAATACCTTCGAGACTTTTTAGAGAAATTAAGAAGTATTTTTGAAGTATTATTAAGCGAAGATAAAATTTACATTTTCATAAGAAGTGAGCATCTCGGGAGTAATCCGAGGTGTCGGTTTTTCCACATCCGGATAAATGTGGAGGGTGATTAGAGCTACTACTACTAAGAAGTACAGTTTGGATCTATGATCCCTTTTAAGTAAGATTTGGATCTATGATCCCTTTTAAGTGAGATTTGGATCTATGATCCCTTTTAAGAAGAAGTTATAGTAGTAGTCCCTAATCATATAAGAATTTTAGAATTGGGGTGGTTGGGTTCCGACCACTCGGGATGACTTACTACTCGGAGGGCTTGGAATCCCTTTTAGGGGGTGTGCACACTTAAGGTAGTCGTTTCGTTTCCAACAGAGCAGTTGTGGTACCGGCACTTGTTCGGGGTGGCCGTCCGTAACCACGGTCCACCGGGCTCTACCGAAAGGTTAAGCACCGCCCTTCTAAATTACTAGGAAGTTAGAGAAGAAGTGATTTTCTTAAGAAGTTTAAAGAGAAGAAGTGATTTTCTTAAGAAGTTTAAAGAGAAGAAGTACTAAGAGATTTTCCAAGAGAAGGTTAAGATTTTAGCAAAGAAGTGATTTTAAGAAAAATCAAGGAGAAAAGTATTTTGGTGGAGTGCGTCATTTTTATATGATATTATATAAAAATCTATTTTTGTCAAACCTGATTATTTTACGGGGTTGGGTAGTACTTACTTAGCTCTAAAGCTAATTTTTGTTATTTCTCTTGTCTCTCTTCTCCCTTAAATTTTATCAGGTGATGAGTTGGATACCTATGTGGATTGATGGATTGCTCGAGCTTGAGTGCGAATTAGAAGATGCCTTAGTTAAATCTAGTCATGAAATTAACATTCACTTATTATTACAATAGTTTTTATTGTTTTACTTTGAGTTGCCTGTGCATTCGGTTAAGAGATGACCGAATGTGGCAGTAACACTCATTTCCCATTTAGACTTCCGCTGTATATCTTCAACTCTTTAATAAATGAATAAAGTATTTCTTTTAAATATATCAATGTTTTGGGCGGGAAATTTAGGGGTGTTACATGCCCGCAGTTTGATTTGTTCTTCTGTCACACCGTTTGGGCACATGCTTGTGCAAACGACGTGGAACTCCGATAAATGTTTGTTCGGGTCTTCTCCCCTCAGGCCATGGAAGGATGGCAGCAGATGAATGAGCCCAGATTTTAGCTCAAACGTATTACCCTCATCAAGTGTAGGGAAGGTAATACACAGTGGTTGTTGGTTGAGGTTTGGAGCTGTGAGCTCCCTCAGTGTCCTTGTTTCAAGAGCCATTGTGGTTGACTCTTCGGTGTCGCTAGAACTAGAGCTAGCGGTGTATGAATCTCTGGAAGATGATTCTTCCGAGTCGGTGTTAGAAAATTTACTTTTCAACCGCTCGAAAGTTTGTTCTATTTCTGGGTTTTTGTGATATGTGATTTCGTTTATGGAACGATGTTTAACCATAAACTCCACTAAGCTCAGAAAATAGAAAAACACTCTTTATTTTTTTTTGTTTGGTATATATATATTTTTTTTTGATTTTTCTTGATATGAAATAAAAGAAAAAATTTATTGTCCTTCCCCGGCAACGGCGCCAAATTTGACGTGCACTCGTCGTTAGGTGCACTCAAAATAAATAATCAATACAACACAAATACGTAGTATAGTGCAGTAAGGTTCGTATCCACAGGGAAAGGAATACTTTTCTTTTATAAAAGTAGTAACAAAAAGGGGGGTTTAGATTTGTTTGTTTTAACAACACTAAGATAAACAACCTATATGAGTTTAATGCAATGAGATGAAGACTTGGTCTTGCTTTTATCCACTTAATGAAATGTTCGTCGATCCCGGTTATATCTTTAACTATCTTCCTCTCGAATACTCAATCGAGGAGTATATCCAGTTCATCGAGGGTAGTTATTAATAACGAGATGCGTTCATTAATAAAACTTACTATCGAGTCAATATAGAACAAGCGCCGTATATTAACTTGATAGTAGCAATAAACTTAAGATGAAAACGATTGAGATTGATAACCTCAACACAAGCGGTTTATTGGTTTAATCAATATAATTAATTCCCCTTGGCATATTAACCATGAGATGCATGCATTAATATTCCAAGTTTACTACCGTTGAAAGAACCGGATTAATAACAAGCGTATTAACCGATTGATTCTAGTAATAATTAATATGAGAAACAATACTAGTTGATACTTTAAGTAATGTTTAAGATATTAACATGAAATATGAATAGGAATTAATTAATACTCAAGGAAGAATATTAAAATATATGAATCCTACTATGATTAATATCAATATGTTAACTAATTGTCATCTTAGTAACACTCCCCGATATTATCATAGAGGAAGAAATAGCTATTACCATAACCAATGTCAAGATGTTAACTAATTGTCATCTTAGTAACACTCCCCAACTTTGATATAGAGATAGTATTTTGAAAGAAAGAATTAATATTCAAGGAAGAAGATTAAAGAAAAATAACTCACAACTTACAAATTCATTAAGCTTCAAAGTAGCAAAACCAAGATGGAAGAGTTTAGCTCCTCATTTGGAGACTAAACATGATGAAAAATATAAAGAAAGAGCTATTCTATACTGAGCTTAGATGTACAAAGGGATTGGATTCTTTTTTGTGAAGGAAAGGGGGTGTATTTATAGGTTTTTGGGATGGGATTCGGGTACTCGATCGGGTATATACATGGTACCCCGGTCGAGTATGTGTGTAACACCCGATCCGAGGCATACTCGACCGGTTTCAGGCTATTTTCTAAGTGTATACCCGATCGAGTATATATGAATACCCGGTCGAGTATGCTTAGAAAGTGGTATTCGGGCTATACTCGACCGATCTTTGTTTGCAATTCAAAGGCATACCCGATCGGGTATGTCGGTCTACCCGATCGGGTATAGACATAGAATCGTGGCCAAAATCTTCCCTGCATGTTCCTTTGTCTTCGGATCTGATCCGATTTGAGGTTCCAACCTAATACCCGATCGAGTATAGCTAATACTCGACCGAGTATAGACCAAAATTCAGGATCTTCTTTTATCTTTGAACTTTTTCACCTTCTCTTCACTTTTTGGGTTCACCAACTGTATTTTGAGTGACCAAAACCTGCTTAAGCTCAGAATATATCTAATCTAACCTATTTACAAGAATTTAACAATCTAATCTATTACACCAAAAGTGTGTAATTTCCAAAGTAAAAGTCAAGCAAAACTAATTAAAAACATAAACATAGAAATGGAAATTACGAACGTATCAATAACACAGGTAAGTCATATAGAAAAATGATAACACATCACAATTAGGGACCAGGCTTCCACCAAAGGCCATTTCAAAGCCAATATTAGAGACCGAAACATGCAATAAATTGTTTATCCAAGCAAACAAATCATACAATTTTAGTATTTAACGATTATACCTCACTACCACAGTAAGAATTAAGATAATCGAACAAGTTGGAAGCTTCCACAAATCCACAAGACAAGCCCACAATAGCGATCTAGATACTGCTTCGTAACACTGGTAGGCTATGATCGGATTCCACCAAGGCAGAGAGGCACAAACGTACAAACTACAGGTGGATGGACGAGAGAGAGTAGACAGGGATGACCGGAAACAACAGATGAGAGGATGGGTTAGAGAGAGGTCGGAGTAGAGGAGAGGGTCAGAGGGAGTTTCCGGTTGCGAGTGAAGAGTGAAATGGTAGGGTTAGGGTTAAATGTTTGGTATATATACCTAGGGCTATTCGGGTTTTTCGGGTGGGTTGGGTAGCCAATTTATAAACCCTACCTGAAACCCATTCCCTTAAATATTGGGCTGGGCAAAATCGATTCGGATTTTCGGGTTTGGGTCAACTGACCCAGGCGAGTAAATGAGGGTAAACCCGATCGGGTTTTCGGGTGGGTTCGGGTTATGCTCACCCCTACTTGGAGGCGAAAAACTGTTAGGCATGGCATGCCCCATGGCAGGCACGACCGTTCCTGGGTGGCAGTAGCTCCCTCGCGAATCCTTCCGCATGCACGGTGTGCCTAATTCTGGGCACGGCCGTGCGTGACCTTATCTTCCGAATTCGACAATGCTTCCTTCGTGAAAGTTGTAGATAATGAAGTCCTCTATCCACAAGAACTTGCAAAACTGGATTGAACCATCCAATCACAAGATATGAATACAATGGTGGGGTGTCGCATCCTGAAATCGCAACAACAATCATCTGACTTCTTCATCTGTTTTCACCTTCCTCCTCTAAGATTCTCGCAGTGGTGTCTTCATATGATTTGTAGCCCTTGAAGTTGAATTTCATATGGAACTTGAATCGTGTTCTTTAGATGTTTCTACAAAACGATATGCTTGAACGATTGACAGAAGATCATCTTGAACGCCGTTTTCAAGCTCTATTCGTCTTCATTTGATCTCGTAGCCACTCCTAAAGCTCTCTTGTCATCAAAACTTTGTCTTAAACCTCATGTTGACCTCTAAAACTCTCGATTCATTCTCAAATGCATCTCGAATCATCCAGATTGCTTCTCAAGTGCGGGTGTTGGGCTTAAATCCTTGATTTTGATTCCAAACCGTACAAAACTCGAACCAACACCCGATAACTATGACTTGAGCTAAAAATGAGACTTGTGACACAAAATAAATAGGGAGACCATCAAAGATCGATCTAAACATGTATCAAATGCGTGTCTAAATACGAACTTATCACTTCTTCATTCTAAAGTTTCATTGGTAAGTTAGAGAATTTGACTCAAATTGGCACTTTGAGGAATTCTTCATCATCGAATGAGAAATCCTGAGAGAGTACCTTCAACATACATGAGTAACTTACCAAAAATAGTGTATGGGCTTATCATCGTACATAGGAAATTGACCAAAAAAGAAGCATAATAGTACTCTAAACAATTTTGAAAAGCATCAAATTTGAAATGAGGATCAAGAATAAATGCAATACCATATACATGCGGAATATGTGAATAATATTTTAAAAACTTTTCTTTCAAGAAATCACAAAAACCACAAAAACTTTTCTTCCAACTACTTTTATATTTTAATCTAACAAGTGTAGTAAAATTAACTAAAATTCCTACTAGTTTAATTGTTTAATCTAATAAGTGTAGTCAATTTAACTAAAATGCCAACTACTTTAATTAATAGTTTAATTAACTAAAATTCTAGCTACTTTTATTTTTAATCTAACAAGTGTTTTAAATGAACTAAAATTCCAACTAGTTTAATAGTTTAATCTAACAAGTGTAGTCAAATTAACTAAAATGTCAACTACTTTAATTAATAGTGTAATTAACTAAAATTCCAACAACTTTTATATTTTCATATAACATGTACAGTGAAGTTAACAAAAATTCCAAGTACTTTTTATATTTTAATCTAACCATGTTTATATGATTAATATTAGTATGTAACAAACTAACCAATATGGTTAACTTATATGATAATGTGACAAGTGTAGTAAAATCAACTAAAAATGAAATTACACATACCCTTAATCGGGTATGCTTATATAATTTACTCCTTAATCGATCGAGAATACCTCGAAACAGAAGTATTACACATACCCGATCGGATACCGTGTATATACCCGATCGGGTACCCGAACTGCATCCCAAAATCCCCTAAATACACCCCTTTTCCTTCACAATAGAGCACCAATTCCTTTATACTTCTAAGCTCGGTCTAGAATAGTTCTTTCTTTATATTTTTATCATGTTTACTCTCTAAATGAGGAGCTAAACTCTTCCATCTTGGTTTTGCTACATTGAAGCTTAATGAATTTGTAAGTTGTGAGTTATTCTCTTTAATTTTATTCCTTGAATATTAATTCTTCCTTTAAATACTATTTCTATATCAATGTTGGGGAGTGTTACTAAGATGACAACTAGTTAACATCTTGACATTAGTTATAGTAATAGTTATTTCTTCCTCTATGCTAATATTGGGGAGTGTTACTAAAATGACAATTAGTTAACATCTTGATATTAACTATAGTAGGATTCATCTTCTTTAATATTCTTCCTTGAGTATTAATTAATTCCTATTCATATTCCATATTAATAGTTTGAACATTACTTAAAGGATCAACTAGTTTTGTTTCATATATTAATTATTACTAGAATCAATCGATTAATACGCTTGTTATTAATTCGGTTCATTCACGGCAGTAAACTTGGATTATTGATGCATGCGTCTCATGGTTGATAATCTAAGGGGAATTAATTATGTTGATTAAACCAATAAACCGCTTGTGTTGAGGTTATCAATCTCAATTGTTTTCATCTTGATTTTATTGCTACTGTCGAGTTGATATACGGCGCGTGTTCTATATTAACTCGGTAGTAAGTTTTATTAATGAACACGTCTCGTTATTAATAACTACCCTCGATGAACTGGAGATACTCCTCGATTGAGTATTCGAGAGGAAGATAGTTAAAGATATAACCGGGATCGACGAACATTTCATTAAGCGGATAAAAGCAAAACCAAGTCTTCATCCCTATTAAAGTAAATCACATAAGTCGCTCATCTTAGTGCTTAAATGCATTTAAATTTATCAACAATCATAAAATCCCCCCCTTTTTGTTACTAGTTACATAAAAGATAAATATTCTTTTCCCTGTGGATATGAACCTTACTTCAATATACTACGTATATTTGTTTTATTGTATTTATTTTGAGTGCACCTCACGACAAGTGCACGTCACTTCTACACTCCAACGGAAAGACTGCTCCCAGTATATAAGATACACTTCGAAGAACAAGGAGATAACTTTTGCTCTCTACACAACATTCAAAAAGCTTTCTTGAGATATCAACTTCATCTTCCTTAACAAGAAAAGCTTTTGTTGGAAAGATATTATTTTCCATATCCTTTCTTCCAACAGGAGCAAAGTTCACCCAGATCTTCAACACATCTAAAGCCTCACCTACACATCTTTTGTGACGAAGCTACGTTGGAGAAAAACTGATTTTCAATCAAACACTTCTTACAAAAGAAGGGACGTCTCAAACTAGCTGAAGTAGTGAAGTGGGGATACTTCAAGAGACTCAGTGAAACGAAACCAGCCATCAGGAAGCAAGGACTGCATTCCGGGTGGCAACTAGGCTTGAAGAAGATGTGTAGTGCTTCTTAAGTTCTAGGGATAAGGCATTGTAACTGTTAACTTACAAGCTTAGTTAAACAGTTGACTAGAGGAACACGTTGTTCCTTGAACCACTATAAAAATCCCTGGTGTCATTTACTTTACGCATTTACTTTTTGCACTTAAGATTCTAACTGATTAACTCAAAGACTTGGACTCTGTGTTCAACAGATCTTGTCCAAGAGTTATCTGAAAGGCACTTGCCTTAGTGTTCTCCTGAGGCTACCCGGACAGAACTCTTATCTGCTGCCAGGTCCAGTTCTGCCATTAGAACTCGACCCTCTCTGTCACCAGAATCAGACCATCTCTGACAAGTCTCTTATGACTTTGAGAAAATTTTGAAATATCCTGAACAGTTTATTCACCCCCCATAGACTGTTCCTAGCTTAAACAGGACCAACACACTGGTGCTTCGCATCATGTGTGCGGTAATGCTATGTTGTTCAATTTTGTGGTTGATATAATTCCTACTGATATTGGCCTACCTAACGGTTCATCTATTAAAGCTACTGAACTTGGAAGTGTGACGGTAAATGTCAAGCTAACACTACAAAATGTGTTGTGTGTGCTGGAGTTTACCTGCAATTTGCTATTAGTTTTCACCTTGCTCAAAGAAAATCACTTAAGTATTCAATTTACTAATGCATTTTGTGTTATACAGGGCTGAGCCTCGATGACCATGATTGGTGTGGGTGAGCAGTTAGGGGGGCTCTTTTACTTGGCAATGGGGGAACCAGTTCGTATCAATAAAGCAGCGTCTCTTGATTCCAGGAGATTATGGCATGCCTGACTTGGACATCCCTCACCGCAAGTAATGGAACTATTGCCTCAAATTAGTGATCAGTTACAGCATGTCCGATAAACAAACTCGCTCTAGTTTTTCTTTAAGTACTAGTAGAGCAGATAATGTGTTTGATTTGATTCATTGTGATATTTGGAGACCTTACAGTGCTAATCGTTCTTGTGATTCACGTTATTTCCTTACCATTTTTGATGATTATTCATGAAGTGTTTGGGTTTATTTGATGAAAACCAAGGGTGAGGTATCCATTCTGTTAAAGAATTTTTTCTCACTAATTGAAAGGCAATTCGATAAAAGGGTGAAAATTTTCCAAAGTGATAACGGAAAAGAATTCATGGCTTTGAGAAATTATTTTCGTGCTGAAGTAATAATTCATCAAACATCCATGGTTAGGACCCTCAACAAAATGCTCGAGTTGAACGCAAACACCGCCATATTTTAAATGTGGCACGTGCTTTGCGTTTTCAAGCTAGTTTAGCTATTGACTTTTAGGGTGAATGTGTTCTCAGTGCTACTTATTTAATTTAATGCACTCCCTCTCGAATTTTGCAAGGTAAAATTCCCAATGGGTTATTATTTCACCGATCACCTGATTTCAGTTTGCTTCGTGTATTCGGTTGTTTATGTTATGCCAAGGAATTAACTCCTCTTGACAAGTTTGCTAGTAGAAGTCGTCATTGTGCGTTTATTGGTTATTCTTTTGGTAAGAAAGGATGGAATTTATTTGATCTTGATAGTGGTCAATTTTTTCACTCCCGTGATGTGGTTTTTTATGAGGATGTATTTCCGTTTGCATGTGAAAACACCCTGTCCAGCTCGTCGCATGTGGAACAATTGGGGCATGCAGATGATTTTTTTCCTGATAGTCCACTTGCTGCCTCACAATCTGAAAGTACTCATGCCACAGAAAATATCACCATGCCTTTCAATATGGGTTCCTCTTCTGAGCACTCTCCAGAGACACAATTGAACCATCTGGAGCAGCAGCACAACTTGAATCACTCTTCTGGCCGTGAGTCTGCCAGTGAGTTAGCTGTCAGTGAGTCTGCCAATGAGTTAGTTGTGCAGACGCCTCCTGATGCTTTGGGAAGAGGTAAACGGCAGAAGCTTCCCAATGTTCGTTACAAAGATTTCGTCACTCTTGCCACTCGGGTCCCCCCCCCCCCTTGCTCTCACGCCCTCACCCCCTCGGTCCTTAGGTACGCCTTATCCAATAGCGCATTTTGTAAATTGTGATACTTTTTCTCTTGGGCATCAACAGTTTCTTGCAGCTATAACCACTGGTATGGAGCCCCGCTCATTCAAAGAGGCTATGTGTGACTCATGCTAGTGACAAGCTATGCAGGATGAAGTGCGTGCTTTGGAAGCCAATGATACTTGGACTATTGAGGACTTACCTCCTGGTAAGACCGCTATTGGATGTATGTGGATTTTTCGTATTAAATATAAGTCTGATGGTTCTATTGAGCGATACAAAGCTCAGTTGGTTGTGTTTGGTAATCATCAGGTTGAAGGCATTGATTTTGTTGAAACTTTTGCTCCCACGACTAAGATGGTGACAATGCGTACTTTTCTCACTGTTGCTGCCTCTAAAAATTGGGACTTACATCAGATGGATGTTCATAACGCCTTTCTTCACGACGATCTTCATGAAGAAGTTTATATGAAATTTCCTCCAGGCTTTCATATTGGGGCTCCAGGCAAGGTTTGTCGTCTTCGTAAATCTTTGTATTGTTTACGACAAGCTCTGCGGTGTTGGTATTCTAAACTTGCTCATGCACTACGTTTGTATGGTTTTCGAAATAGTGAATCTGATCACTCTTTATTTGTTTACCAAAAAGAATCCATCTCACTCAGTATTCTGGTTTACGTTGATGATCTTGTTATTGCTGGTAATGATAGTGCTTCCATTGCGGCCTTCAAGGTCTATCTCAGTAATTGTTTTCGTATGAAGGACCTGGGCAAGCTTAAATATTTCCTCGGCTTGGAAGTTGCACGCATTTCTAGTGGTATTTTTCTTTGTCAGCGGAAGTATGCTCTTGATGTTCTCACTGAGACAGGTCTCCTTGGTGCTAAACCTGCTAGTATTCCTATGGAAGAAAATCATTCTCTTGCTCTTGCTAGTGATTCTCCCCTCGACGATCCCTTAAAATCTCGTCGTCTTGTGGGTCGGCTTATCTATCTCACGATAACTCGCCCTGAACTGTGTTACTCCGTTCACATCTTATCTCAGTTCATGCAGAATCCTACAAACTCCCAGTGGGACGCCGCTTTGCGTATTGTACGGTATTTAAAATCAAGTCCAGGTCAGGGTATTCTCTTGCGTGCAGTTTCTGATCTTTCTTTAACTGCCTATTGTGATGCTGATTGGGCTAGCTACCCACTTAGTAGACGGTCTCTTATTTCTTATGTTTTTTTTCTTGTGGTTCACCTATCTCCTGGAAGACTAAGAAACAAGCTACAGTTTCACACTCCTCCGCTGAGGCTGGATATCGTTCTATGGCATCTGCTACATGTGAAATTCTTTGGTTGAAAGGTTTATTAGAAAGTCTGGCGGTCCATCATTCTTCTCCTGTGTCCTTGCATTGTGATAGTCAAGTTGCGTTACACATTGCCAATAATCCCGTGTTTCACGAACGCACGAAACACATTAAAATCGATTGTCACTTCGTTCATGATGAGATTCTTCAGCACACCATTGCACCGGTTTATGTTCATACCTCCTCACAATTGGCTGATATTTTAACTAAGGCACCTGGTGGACGTCAATTTCATTCTTTACTTGCCAAGTTCGGCATTACGGATCTTCATACTCCAACGGGGGGGGGGAGGTATTGGGCTAATATATTTGTAAATAAATCAGTTTGATTTTGTATATCACAATTGTATCTTCTAATTATACGTAGGCTACTTATTGACCTTGAGATATTCTAGGAGATATTTTAGGAAACAATTGTTGTATAAATTGATCCATTCATGGAATAATACGCATGCAGAATCATTCCCTCAAAAGCTCTTCTTCAATTCTTTTCTTTATCATCAATTACTTTATCAATTGAATTGTTAGCTGAAATTTGGTATGAGTAAACTAGACTTAATGAATAAGATTCTCAAAAACTTTCATCAAAAAATTCCACCGGGAACTGCCCCAAATGACGATGGTCGGACAGAGCTTCCTATATAAGGGTTTATTGACCTATTTTGGTTAGTACGTGGGCTTATTTGCCCGTTTTCCTTTTGTATTTGTTTCGCAATGCTAATTAAAAAAATATTTTTGTGAGTGTTTTAATAGTTGTTAACTATTGGTAATTGAGAAGATTTTCAAAGAAAAAAGTAGTAACTATTTGATAAAAGATTGACAGTTTGGTTTAGTTTTGTTCGACATATAAGTGTAGATTTAATGTAAATATTTGAACTCCCGTGCAAGCACGTGATGTGAGTTTTCTCGCACTTAAAATAGATTCCAGTAAAGGTGTAAGTACGAGTATCGTCTCCACAGGGACGGACAAAAGGGAATTAAGAATTAATTAAATTCAGCGATTAAAAAGAAATAAAATAAAATAAATTGTGCGAGATTTGATTGATTGGAAAATTAACTTGCAATTAAACGAAAACTAAAGCTAAGGGGTTCTTTCTAATTAACGACGAAGGGAATAGGGATTGATTCCGGGGTAACCATATTTCTGGCAGATCAGGTCTAATTACATGAAATTATTTTAATTGAGTCTAGCTAGTCATTACTAAGTTATTACCGCTCTCGCGGCGTAAAGTACAATAATTTAAGGGACCAGGCTGATCTCGCATGCGACAAGATCCTAAATTATTGTCAAGACGAGCGAGCTTACGGCCCCTTAATCGCTACTAATCTCTTAGCAAGCGATTAAGTGTGTGTGAATATGTCCTAGAATAAATTAGATCTCTCATAACTTATTCTATAAGCAATTGTAATTCTAGCGCGCGTTCTAGGTTGCAAGAGATATCAGTTACATTATTCAAACACAAATTAAACGACAGTCATGCAATTAATCAATCAACAATCTAGCCATACATCATTATTAACCCCTTCATCAATCCCAAATCCCTAATTAAACTACTCACAATTCATAATTGAAGAATCAACAGAATTGGGCTGAATAGAAGTAATTGTCATTAATTAAAAAAATGAAACTTACAAAGAATCCCAAAAGATTGAAGAACAAGGCTGAAAAGCTCTCTAAATTTTTTGCTAGGCACTCTCTCTAAGCTTCTCACTCAAAACAGGGATTTACAGGCTGTTTAAAACGTTGGACGCACGCGTGCGTCCCTCCACGCACGCGTGCGTGGATGCCAGTCTGTTTTCCGACTTCTCTAGTCCGAATTTGACAAAACTTCCTTCATGAAAGATGTAGATAATGAAGTCATCTATCCACCACAACTTGCCGAATTGAATTTACAACGGTGGAAGGTCACATTCTGAAATCGCAACAGCGATTATCTGACTTCATCGTCTGTTTTCACCTTCTTCCTCTCATATTCTCGTAATGATGTCTTCATACGATTTGTATCCCTCGAAGTTGGATTTCATTTGGGACTTGAACTGTGTCCTTTGTATGCTTCTACAAAGAGATATGCTTGAATGATAGACAGAAGGTCATCCTGATCGCCATTTTCAAGCTATATTCTTCTTTTGATCTCATAGTTAATCCTAGAGCTGTTTTATCATTAAATCTTCATTGTGAACCTCCCGATGACCTCCAAATCTCTCAATTCATTCTCGAATGATTCTCAAATCATTCCGTTTAATCGCATTCCGTTTGACTCCAAACAACACAAAACTTGAACCAACGCCCGGTAAACATAACTTGAGCTAAAATTGAGACTTGTAACACCTTAAATCTAGGAAAACCATCAAAAGTCGATCCCAACACACATCAAATGCGTGTCTAAATATGGACTTATCAGATTCCCCCACACTTAAGCCTTTGCTTGTCCTCAAGCGAACTGAACATCGGGACTTACGATAATCACCACACGAAATTAAAACAATTAGCATGCACAGGTAGTTACTGGGATACTCACAGAACAGACAGACCGAAACAAGAAAATTCTTCCCTAAACTACATCTTTGTACTCTGGCTAACTTCAATGACAAAATTATTCACAACTCCTTTGAAGTAGTGGCAGCAAACACTAATGAACTAGCTATTGATCAGAAGGACTTGTGAAGACGGTCGTGAATAATGGATGGGCAAGAATAAAAATCCCTTTCTTTGAGAGTTTTGGAATAATCTGACAAAAACTTAATGCGTTCAGGAATTTCAGGGCTATTCTTAGGATCCGAGAGTTCAATTGGACACAAATTAGGAGCTATCATTTAAACCTATGCAAAGAGTAGACATGGTGTACAACTAAGCGAAACCGCCGCGGCACATTGGTGCTTTGACGTATACTTGAAATACGCGAAGGACTAATGCTAATTTTGCAATAGCCTCCAAGTTCAATTTATTAATATCAGGTTTCCTTGTCATGTTGGCACGAGAACACCATTTCTTTCGAAAGATCCCCAAGTCTCATCTTATTGTGCAGAACACTTACGCTTTTTGACCGGGTCTCCCATTCTCTTTTTCGCAAGGTAAGAGGTCTAGCTATATTAATTTTTTCGATTTTCATATTTTTACTAGACATTACCCCATTCTAATCTCAGCCTCACCAAGGAAAATTAGCAATTAAAGTTCAATTAATCTAGGTGAATCCATGCCTACAATGCAATCCTCGAAAATATCAAATTCCTAAAAAGTGACTGCTCTTCCCCATTTGGGGCATAGGAACAGTGCCAAAAATGGGCTCCTACCAAAATTCCCTTAACTTAACAAATTAATCCCCTAGTTCCCTAAACATCAAGACTTCGTCAGACTTATTCACGGGTAAGGAAACAAGCCATTTGGGTATGGAGCCCAATTAATTAGGTAAAGAATAAATGGTCAGACTCAAAGTGGCTTCTCATAAAGGACTTTTTTAGGTCAGGTGGATGATTTGTGGAACGATTCAATGGGTGACTAATGCCTTCATCCTTTCAACAACTAGATTACCATGAAAGGAATTTAAGCCTAAACACTTCAAAGATGTTCTAAAAGCATAGTCAAAATGCTAGCCAGCTCACAAAGACACAGTTTAAAGAAAAATTTTCAAAAATTTTGACATGACTTTCCTATGAATATACAACTAACACCGGCACATGCTAACTCTAAAAATACCATGTGATAACTACTTCTCGAATGCCCAATTCACTCCCCCCACTTAAACTTTGGCATCACCCTCGATGGCCAAAAATGCACTATGCACAAGGGGGTAAAGAGGAAAGGGTCACGCGTGCTCAATCTCAACTAAAGTCAACATTACAAATAGGCGATTATAAGAGTCGCAGAAACTTCCCTAAGGCGCTGGTCAGTGTAGAACTAAGCTGAGTCTAAGTGATACTCGGCACGTTATCCCCAAAGCAAGACCCTAAGCTGCAAAAAACAAAACACACAAACACAAAAACAAAAACAGAAAACACCTCGGATTTTTTTTTTCGGGGGTTTTCTTGAAAGCAAACAAACAAAGACAAAAGTGCAGAATTAAACTTGGGTTGCCTCCCAAAAAGCGCTATTTTTAACGTCGTTTGCCCGACAATACCTCGTAAGCTCTCAAACAACACAGACTGTAGTGGTGCACTAGTAATCAACGTTTCCAGCTTCCTCTCAACAAATGCCATTAAGTGACGCAGATTCTTAAATTCTTCAGTCCACGTAGGTAGCATATGATCTTCATAACCATCATCAGCACAGAAGTGAAGTATGAAACTCTCATCCTCTTCGGGTGGACAAAGAACATGAGTGAAAACTTTGATTACTCTAGGTGTCACTGGAAGCTCAAGAGATGTTTCAAAGCAAGGATTAGGAGCAACACCGTAATCGAACTGCACCATAGAAAAGTCTTTTTCTTCTCCACAAATGTCATGAACATTCACAACCTCTGCTCCGAACTCTATATCGCTCCCCATGTGAGCATCCCAACTCTCGGTAACACCGTTCTCATGAATGTCTTCTTGGATGATCTCGTCACTCTCCACACAAAAAGGAAAATCATCCTGAAGGTGTGAATCAAAGAAATCCAAATCTACCACATAAGAGTGGATCGGTGCATGTGTACAAGAGGGGTAATCTTGCTTGTGGAGTGGGACTTCTTCATTATGAACATCATCTACCTTTCCCCCACTCTCTTGAAACGTGTGCTCATCATTTCCCAACTCATCTTCAATACCCAAACCTACCTCAATAGCAGCATCATCATGACTGATATGCTCCATGCCCTCGTCAAGTGTTGAGACTAATGGTAAATCAAACGGCTCGAGAGTTTCTGTATGAAGATCATAGTGATCTGTGACTTCATCAGTTACAACTTGTACCGTTTGAAACTTTTTCCTGTATTCTTCGAAAAACAACTCGAGACTACTATAATTTTGATCAAGTTCAACCATAGGTGGATCTTCAAAAGCATCTGGGAGGGTATCATCCATCATATTCTCACCTTCGTAGTCTGACTCGCTCACATGATCATCCTTATTGGTCTTCTCGGATTGGTCTTCTACCAGATGGCTCCTTATGGTATTTATATGCTTCGTGATGTTTGAAGTGCTCTGCTCCATGGCTAAAGTGCTCTCCCTCGTAATCTCTAGGTACTCAGACAGAGTTTTTGAAAGTGTATTGTTACACTGATTATGTGGCTCATTACTTGGCAAAGAAGTAGGAATGGCTAAAACATTTGTGTTTGTAAATTGTGGGGAGGAAGAAGTGGGCTACGCAGTTGCCCCATAAGGATGGTCATTTGGAGGAATGGGGCAAAGACATGAATGATGACCACCTCCACAGAAGGAACAAATGCTATTTTTAGGAAAGCAATCAACCAATTCCATAGGACTTTTAGTTTGAATGAGAAATTCCATCATTGAACCTGGTTTTGTCCGAGGATATTTTGGATAAGGATAATGATTAGGAGAATGAGATTCGGAGTATTGCGTATTTGGAAGAGGGTAAGAATAGGAAGATGGAAAATTTTGTGGTGTAGAAGAATAATTTTGGTGAGGTGTGTAGAATTGAGGAGGAGGAGGAGGAGGAGGAGGAGGAGTGTAAGGAGAGTATGGCGTATATTGTGAATATTCCATGGAGGGTTGAGGGTAAGGAGTTCCTCCCGGAATTTGGCTGAATGGGTTCATCTCATGCCTCTTAGAAAAATACCTGAAACGTTAGCATAGAAAAATCCTACGGAAAACAAAAAGAAAACTAACTAAAAAAATCTTGCGGAAATTAATTAACCCTTAAAACCGACACCGTTCTCGGCAACGGCGCCAAAAACTGATGTGAGTTTTCTCGCACTTAAAATATATTGTAGTAAAGGGTGTAAGTACGAGTATCATCTCCACAGGGACAGACAAAAGGGAATTAAGAATTAATTAAATTCAGCGATTAAAAAGAAATAAATTGTGCGAGATTTGATTGATTGGAAAATTAACTTGCAATTAAACGAAAACTAAAACTAAGAGGTTCTTTCTAATTAACGATGAAGGGAATAGGGATTGATTCCGGGGTAACCATACTTCTGGCAGATCAGGTTTAATTACATGAAATTAATTTAATTGAGCCTAGCTAGTCATTACTAAGTTCTTATCGCTCTCGCGGCGTAGAGTACAATAATTGAAGGGACCAGGCTAATCTCTCATGCGACAAGATCCTAAATTATTATCAAGACGAGCGAGCTTACGGCCCCTTAATCGCTACTAATCTCTTAGCGAGCGATTAAGTGTGTGTGAATGTGTCCTAGAATAAATTAGATCTCTCTTAACTTATTCTATAAGCAATTGTAATTCTAGCGCGCGCTCTAGGTTACAAGAGATATCAGTTAATTTATTCAAACATAAGTTAAACGGTATTCATGCAATTAATTCATCAAGAATCTAGCCATACATCATGATTAACCCCTTCATCAATCCCAAATCCCTAATTAAACTACTCACAACAGTGGCGGACCTAGGCATCGGAGGTTAGTGTATGCACATACAGAGTATATAATATCGAGTAATATAATATTCTCTGCATGAGTTTATTATTACAATAACAAAGGTTAAATAAAAAATAAATATATGTATATACTTCCACCATCTTGAATTGATTGAAATTGTGGTTTTTAAAATTGACCGATAATAAAGTTAAATTATACTTGTGGATAATTAAATCATTTTCATAAATAAAATTTAAATATATGGAAATACATTGAAAGTTCTATAATGTCGCAAAGCTCAATTCCAAATTGAATTATCGTAAAATTTTGATTTGTTAAATTAGTAAATAAAATGAAACTGTACTGATAAAATAAATGACTTTGCAAATCATTTTGAGAGGGAGAAAGCAATAAAACTATACTCGGTAGTTTACACACTAACAAATTGAAGTATTAGATAATACAATTTACAACTACATTTAAATTTACAATACTAATAATAAATTAATAATAACTATAATCTTTAATAGGAAGCAATTCTTAAATAACAATAAGCCTTCAATTAAAAAATATCATGAGGAGTAAAATTGTTTCCTTTAAAAACCTGGGGTGAACTTGAACGTGAGACACTTCAAAAGTTCAAAAAAGAGGGTGTAGCCTTACCAGGTTTTGAACTCCATACATGAAGCATAAAAAAGTTTAAACTACAGTACTACTACCACCTAGGCTAACATGAATTATTGAGGTGAAGCTTATGCTTACTCTCACTACCATGTACATCCGCCCCTCACTCACAATTCATAATTGAAGAATCAGCAAAATTGGGCTGAATAGAATTAATTGTCATTAATTAAAAAGATGAAACTTACAAAGAATCCCAAAAGATTGAAGAACAAGGCTGAAAAGCTCTCTAAATTTCGTGCTAGGCACTCTCTCTAAACAGGGATTTACAGGCTGTTTAAATAGGAAAAACGGAGCAATTCGGGTTGAATTAAGACTGAAACGTGGCACGCACGGCACCCACGCACGTGTGCGTGTCGTCCGTGCGTCCGACAAGCTTGCGCGTAAAAACGTAGGACGCACGCGTGCGTCCCCCACATACGCGTGCGTGGCTGCCAGTGCGTTTTCCGGCTTCTCTAGTTCGAATTTGACAAAATGTCCTTCATGAATGTTGTATATAATGAAGTCCTACATCCACCATAACTTTCTGAATTGGATTTGGATCATCTCATCAAAAGATATGAATAAAATGGTGGAAGGTCGCATTCTGAAATTGCAACAGCGATTATGTGACTTCATCGTCTGTTTTCACCTTCTTCCTCTCCAATTCTCGCAATGATGTCTTCATATGATTTGTATCCATCGAAGTTAGATTTCATTTGGGACTTGAATCGTGTCCTTTGGATGCTTCTACAAAGAGATATGCTTGAATGATTGACAGAAGGTCATCCTGATCGCCATTTCCAAGCTCTATTCATTTTCTTTTGATCTCATAGCCAATCCTAGAGCTCTTTTATCATCAAATCTTCACCGTGAACCTCCCGGTGACCTCCAAAGCTCTCAATTCACTCTCGAACGCTTCTCAAATCATTCCGTTTGCTCCTCAAGCACTGGTGCCGGACTCTCAAATGTTTTTTACTCCAAACAACACAAAACTCGAACCAACGTCCGGGAAACATATCTTGAACTAAAATTGAGACTTGTAACACCTTAAAGCTAGGAAAACCATCAAAATTGAGACTCCAACACACATCAAATGCGTGTCTAAATACGGACTTATCAGCACGCTTAACTTAGAGTTTTTAGCTGACAAGCTCCCTTAAAAGGAGATACACATTGTTGGTATGAGTAGGATAATTAATCCTTTTCAATTAATCTCAAGTGTTAAATTAATCTCAAGTGTTATAATCCAATTCAATCTCAATCATATCCCATAATCTTTCCTTGCTAAGTGTCCGCTCGATATCCAACGGATCAACACACTGTCGCAGGGTTGCTCTGATATCACTTGTAACACCTCGGCCCCGCAGGATCCAAGATAGTTACTCCAGACTTCTAGTTCTGTCCTCACAAACTGATACAATCCTTTAACGCACACTTTATCCTCACTCGTGTGTGCTTCGAGAAAACACACTTAATTTGGAGTTCTTAGCTGACAAGCTCCCTTAAACCGAGATGCACCTTGTTGGTATGAGTAGTACTATTAATCCTTTTAAATTAATCTCAAGTGTTACATATAATGTCTAGATGTAGACATTGTAAGTGATATTGTTGAGAAAATCTTACCAAAAACAAATAAGACCGTTAAAAGAAGGAGAAAGAAATGCCATAATTTAGAGCGTGACATTTAGCGATTAGCGGATAACAGATTATGTTAGGGAATAAGTTGACATAATTCAGTCAACGGGTTTAACTAACGGAATACGTTGGCAGGTTACAAGAAGATGTTTGGTATTTAGCTGTTTGACCATAAAACGTCATATTTCAAAACGTAATTCAAAATTCTCCTATTTGCAGCGTATTCACTTGTTGAAACCGCAAAAAGGGGTCAAACTGTCATATTTTGACCGAAATCCCATTTTTCAAACATCACTCTAATCTTTTATGTCTATCTTTCTCATGTCAGAGATGCACTATGCACATTGTAGCATAGGAGATGCACTAAGTTGTTGTGATTAACTCATTAACTAATGTTACAAATTACATACTTTCTTTCCAACGATGTAGCATAGCTTCTAAGAAAATCTTTTATTTTGAATTTATTTTAAAAACTTGTGCCAAATTTATAACTTGCCCCTAAAGATTTTTTAAATAATACTCGTATAAAACCGGGAAGATTAGAACTTATCTCAAAGCCTTCAAACGCTAGAGCTATCCATCGACATCCTCATCGTCCAAGTCGACGGCCTTTCTTCTTCGACTTGCATCACGTGACATTCGACGGGGGCCGAGGGCAGCATAGACGGTGACTCCACCAACAGAAAAGGTGAATCCTACGATGGTGACGATGACCTCATTACCAGCGATGTCATACAATCAGTCCTCCTCCTCCCCCATCCTCCCCCCCCCCCCCTCCTCCTCCTCGGCTCCTCCGCCTCCTCCTCCATTTTACAATCGAGCTTGGGCGTAGGTCACTCTAAGTTGCGGTTGTAGAATGGTAATTGAACGATTAGTTATAAATAAATGTCATTTTAATCATTTATGATGTTTTTACTTTGATTGAAATTTGTTGGTCTGGTTTGGTTTGGTCTGATCTGGTCCTGCCTGATTTGGTCTGATCTAATCTGAATTGATCTGGTTTGAACTTGAGCTAGCTTGAGATTAAACAATGCTTATGCCAACAATGCAGCAAATTGAGTTAAATGAAGTGTCATTTTCACCAATAAGTGAACATTTTTGTCACCGCGAATATTGAGCTTAAGAGTGAAGTACAATGACGTAAACGTAAAAGTTTCGCACTATTTACATTAGTCACTCTTTTTATTGGAACTGCACCTTAAGTTTAGGATCAAATAAAAATAAGTTTTAGTGCTAGAAATAAGAATGATTTTCGTACATATCAATTGTGTAGCAGTTTGAGTTAAAAACACAGCTGCATTTTCTTAAATAAGTTAATGTTTTTATCACCACGAAAGGGTACAGTATTTGAACCTAAAAGTGCAATGAGGCGAAGTAAAAGTGAAGATTTCACATTTCTCACGTTAACACTCTTTACGAATTGCGATTCAAATTAAAAGGGTGCTTAAAGTTAAGTGTGAAATTTTGACTTTTACTTTCGTTACACTATACTTTTAAGTTCAAATAATGCGTGCACTCTTCACCAATCAATTTAAGTTCAGATTATCCCAAAATCAATTTCTGCTCCCTTTCGTCATTAATTAGAAAGAACCTTTTAGATTAATTTCTTTTTCGCATTATTTTAATTTCCATAAAAAAAACAAATTTCACACACCGCATTATATTTTTCTTTAATCACTGAATTTATTTAATTTTTGATTCCTTTTTTCTATCCTTGTGGAGATGATACTCGTACTTTAACCCTATACTACTATATATTTTTAGTGCGAGAATACTCACATCAGAATTGTTGAGATATTTGATTCTATGATTTTAATATAAGCTCTTTCGTGCTCTCCATTTAGTTTTAACTTTCTAAACTTTTGAACCTTATACCTTATGTTTCTGTCAATAGTTACAATCTTGACAACCCTTGTATTGTAAAAAGAAAACGTATAATCATATTTCTATTGCAACTATATGTGTGTGTGACATCTCAAGGGTAACAATGCATCCTGATAATAATGCCGAGTCTAATTAACAAAGGGGTGGGGCATGATGAAAGAAAAAAGATTCAAGAAGCAGCTGCTAACAAGGCATCGACCCTGGCATTGTTCTTCCGGGACAGAAACTTCATGCAAATGGGCGGGTTGACCCCAACGAGAGCCAGCACGGACTGAGGCAAAGTCCAGATCCCATCCCCACATATTAGCCCGGAAGCCACTGCCGGCGCGAATGCATCAGCCTTCTTCTCATTTATCTGCCTCCAAATGAAAAGAATCAAGCTCCCCACACACATGTCAATGGCAAAGTAACTTCCCAGGTAGAACGGGATGGCCATCGCCATGGGGATCGGAATGAACTGCGCCCTCTTCTTCCCAACCACATCCCTTATCCCGTTTATGACAATTGACCCAATGAAGAAGACATAGCACAGCGTGAGGCAATGCTTTGGTAGTGCCGAGAACCCCTCCACCCCCAAGATGGACATGTTACGATACACAAGCGCATAAGGTGCTGGGTACTCTGATCCCGGCTGCCCCAAGTCGTGGAATGCCTTGTAGAAGAGCCAGAACACGCAAGGCGAGATGACACACCCCATCGCCGTCCCAATGATTTGGCTGACAAACATGGACCGAGGGGAAGCCAGGGTCAAGTAACCCGTCTTGAAGTCCTGCGTCAGGTCTGACGCGGTGGACACGATGTTCATCATCACCCCGCATGCGGCTAGTCCTGAAAGAACACCACCATGTGTGGCCCCTGCCCACGCCCCGATCGTGAAGATTGCAAGCTTCCCGTACGTAGAAGCCAACGACCAATCGGTGAGGCCCGCTCCGTATGCATTGCAGAAGGCTAGTACGGGTGCAACAATGTAGATCACCACAATGTGGTACCACTTCAGCTGGTTGAAGATATGAGGAAGTGATATTGTTGAGATAATGGCGATCGTGACATAGCCCGACACTGCAAACCACATCGGGATTTGGTCCTTGAGGAAAACTTCAGTTCTTCGCTTGTCATCAACTGACATAGAAGGTTCTGGGGGTGATTGTCCCGCGACCGGGAGGACTGACTTGTTTTTCATTTGGTGATACAATCCATACAGGGTATGCCCCAATACTTTGCAGAAGTTGTAGAGACCATCTCAAAGAATCATGGCGATTGCTATAAAAACCTGCAATAGCAAAAAATTGTAACGTCAACTCAAACTCTCTTTCAATATATCTACGAATAACAAATTTAATTAAATATTTACGTGACGTAGGGCTCTAGGGGATGGCTGGGGGTAGTAAGAAAGAATATAACAACGTACACGGTATCCTTGCAAGCCATGCAGGCTGCTTTCACTGAGATTTGCTGGATACCAGTGACCCTTCCTTTCCTTGATGAGAGGCCACATTATCCCCCATGAGAGGATTCCTCCAAGTAAGACAGATATGTTGATGAGATATGGACAAATCATCCCAACGCCCACATAGGTTGCTGAGAAGTCAAAGTAAAACCGGTTGTCATATGCTTTTAGCCCAAATGTGGGAAAGTTTACGAACCCACACGCATCCCCTGCCGTAAAAAACCACTGGAAGAAACCCCAAAGGAAGCTGACGGTGGAGTATTTCCCAAGTGCTTTTACTTGTTTCCTGCATGATTGATTGCATGGCATGAGAGAATAAAAGATGGTGTAGCAACAACAGCTAGGAAGTCAACATTATGTTATGATCAAATTAATTAAAGTTGGTAGTGTACATACTTTGCCAGCTTAGCTCCTTTCGGGGTATGAAAACTGTTGATTAAGAGAGCAGTGTTAGAACTTCTGCAATTCCAGAATCATTCACAGAGAATTAAGAACAAAGTAAAGAAAACTGAATTTTACTCAAAGCAGGTAAACCGTACAGAGTAGTCCCAAAGAAGGAGATAGACTCCAACTTCCCAGTCCCAGTCCAATCTCAATTTCTGCCTAACCTCCTCTTTCCCCACTTCCCACTCTTATAATAAGGCTACCCTCAAGGGCTGGCCCAAAATCATAACATAAATGGCCCAACAACCTTATTTGTACACTATTACATTATTTATTATAATTCTATTATTCTTATTATTATAGGCTGTCTATGTCCCTATCATATCTCCCCCCTTGAACAACCACCTTGTCCTCAAGGTGGGTGATAGGAAAGAGCCTTGTTGACCTTCAACATCTTCTTCATCCGAGCGCCTCTTCCTTCCCAATATCTCGCAGTTTGTTGAATCAGAAGCTTCAGTACTTGTACCTCCAAAATCACAGATGTTGCGGCTGCAGAAGATATGTCGTGTGCAGTTTCATTTGTTGCAGTGGCCTTCAAGCACTTACTGGCTACAATTAATTCCTCTTTTTCAAAAAACTCCTCAAGGACTCTTACTTCGGGAGTCATCAGTGAGTTGGATGCAGATTTGAGGTTGCTCAAATTACTCAATTCACTGTCTACAACAAGCCTTATGCAAAATAAGTTGTGCACCACAGTACTGCCATGCGATGTCAGATTCTCCAACCGCCAAAGTCCCAAGTCTGGGAAGTTTTCTTCTTTCCTTTCCCTTATAAGAGAGCCAATAGCTCTTGCAGCAACAGAATGAGCTTCAGGGACTGGTTCCTGATGAACTTCGGTCAGAATACTCAAGAACATATTGGTTTCCCGATTCTTAAAAGTGATGACCGCCCCAAACTCCTGTATTTTATGAACATGTCCTTCAATATTGCTACCAAGAGCAGACTCATCAGTCCATCTCAGTACAGAATCAGAGGAGTCCTGAATTGCAGAAAATACCACATTGCAGCCTTCCACATCCAGAACCGAAAGCTGATCAACTTTAAAATCAGGCTTCAAGATAGACTTCATCAACCCAACCTTATCAATAAAATCAATGGATGTATCTGGAAGATATCTATCACTCTTGTCTCTAGGTGAAAGTTGCACAGCAGCTGTTATGGCCTCATAAGTATATTTATACTTGCTATACTCATCATTCCACTGCTGAGGTTTGCTCGTATAACCTCCTTTTTCCTTCCATTCCTTCCTGTCTTCATCTCTGAACTTCAAAACAGTGCCTACCAGTTTAATGCTAATCATTTGTATGATTAACTTTTGAAACCATTCTGGATGAATTCTTCTAGTCAGTGTCTTCTGCAGAGGATTCCATGTATAAGCAGTTGTCTGCTCCTTTTCCCCGGTAAACCCATTCACTGTGATTTCCTCAAACCCCGTCTTCTCCTTAATTACGTCCTTGATTTCCTCTTTCATATTCATTTGCCTGATTACAGGTTCAGTTAGTTCCATCTGTGTCTTCTTTATTGACTGGGCAATATCTTGTTCAGGGTGAGAAACTTGCAAACTACTAGAAGTTGTTGGTGACCTTGATGATACCTGTTTTTCTGTCCTCCCTGTCTTCTGCCGGTGTCTAGGTGGAAAATCCCTAATCAAATCTTCCTTTAAAGCCTCCCAACTATCTTCTCTCTTGTGAAAGTCCCACCATTGAAACCAGCCATCTGCTGCATCCCCCATTGCCTTTGCTGCCATGTCCACTTTAAATCTTTCTGCAATAGCTTGGACTCGGAAATATCTTTCCATCCTTTCTGTCCATTTGTACGCTTCATCCTCGTAAAATAGAGGTAATTTCTCCGTTTTTGAATTAGCTGAGTTCCTAGAAACTGCTTTAGAAGAAGATAGCAAACTGTGAGAATCATTTGGTGAAGAAGAAGATTCTCTTCTCAATTGTGTCTTCCTTGAGTGCGAACTGATGTCCTTTGAGATAGTCTGATGCGAAGAGCGATGATAAGAATGATGAGAAGAACTCTTCTAAAAGCTATGTGAAGAGCTTGGCGAAGAAACAGTTCGATCGCCAGATTTTCTGGGATGCCTCCGCTCTTCTGAGTCCTCTGGACTCGCTGACCTTCGCGTATGATGAAGATGAGATTCCCGATGCGATGCGTTTGACGCATGTGATCTGTATCGCGACTGTGAACAGTGACGTGTAGTTCGCGATTGCGAGCCATGAGAAGTAGCTCGCGACTCCGACTGCGAACCTGTGAATGGTTGCGACGAACGATGACTAGGGTTCCTCGCTCGAAGTGCTCTGTTGCCATGATGTTCCTGATCGGACTTTCTTGCGTGTCCATGGTGCGAGGTACTGTGCGGCCTATGCGAAGAGTGCGAACTGCTCTTCCATAGATTATGGACTCTCTTGTCCAAGTTGGTGATTGTCACCTGAATTTCCTCCAAAGTCTCGGTCGTTTTCTTCTGTTTTCTCTCCAGCTCATCCAATCTTAAATCCATTTGCGCACAGTGTTGAACGTGCTCTGATACCAATGTTAGAACTTCCGCAATTCCAGAATCATTCACAGAGAATTAAGAACAAAGTAAAGAAAACTGAATTTTACTCAAAGCAGGTAAACCGTACAGAGTAGTCCCAAAGAAGGAGATAGACTCCAACTTCCCAGTCCCAGTCCAATCTCAATTTCTGCCTAACCTCCTCTTTCCCCACTTCCCACTCTTATAATAAGGCTACCCTCAAGGGCTGGCCCAAAATCATAACATAAATGGCCCAACAACCTTATTTGTACACTATTACATTATTTATTATAATTCTATTATTCTTATTATTATAGGCTGTCTATGTCCCTATCAAGCAGTTGCTGTTCCACTTGGATATGTGAGTTTGAAGTCTATGATCATTATCTGCAAAAAAAACATCAAAACATATAGTATATGATGACATATATGATCATGAACCTAAGGAGAGAGGACTTTTCAAGAGGTCAAAATTAATACTTCGTATTTGAGCTAGATATATTAATAAAATCCAATCAAATTATATTTTCCTTCAGATATGTTTTTGGAATAAACCAAACATATAAACAATGATTTTCATTGGTAACCTTTTCCTTTTCCCTTCACAATATTCCTAGCTCAAAACATAGCTTATTAGCCTTACTAATTAAGGGTTCGTTAATATAACTCTGGTGCTAATTAATGAAACCGATTATCTGCGGCTGACCTTTCGAAGGGGAACCACAGAAAAGAGGCGAAGAAAGCTGACAACAAAGAGAAAGCCAATCATCCACGCCAGCCCGGGTTCTTTTATATTCTGAGCATTGTTTGCTTCAGTTGATTGACGGGCCACAACATCGCTCATTCCAAACATGTAGCTTCCAAAACCTCCTGCTTAATTAATTCAAGACTGAATTACTGATGAACTCCCTTCATTTATGGGCATATGTATCAGCTAAAAACAGATAAGGTCCAAACAGATCAGAGGAGATTACAATGTTGAATGTACACTTAACTCTTTACTTCTTTGTTTGCAATCCTTTAGGGCAATTTTTCACGTATGGATCCCGTAAAATGCTAGGACAAGGAAATAACTTATAAAGGAAAATTGGTTTCTTTTTTTGTTTGGTATGAACTAGGAGCATGTAAGAGAAAACGAAATTAAATATGATTATTGTTGTGTAAAGCTTTTACACATGTTCAGCTTTTTACTATATATATAATATAAATAACTTGATAAATATTAAATTCAACAAATATGGGAGACGAGTTTGAAGTTTTGAATCATTGTTTTATTTTTCTTAACATTTTTTGCTAAGAATTTCTGTTATAGTTTCCTACTTGTTTTTGTTAAACATTTTTAGCGTTTCAAATATCGACTGAGAGTCTACTGGAGCCTAAAAATGCTAATTAAGAAGGAAAACACAGGGGGAATTGCAAAAGAAGAAAATGTGGGTGAGAATAAAAGACAATCTGGAGTTTGGTGTCTCCAGTCCATTTTAGTTATTTATGCCTCCAGTCTCTCTGTACGGGTGCGATTTTTTCACTTATACTAACACATTCGAGTTTGGTGTGATCTGAATTATGTCTTTAAGTATGACATGGTCTAATATTATGTGTACTACCCCATGGATTTTTTATTGGCAATGTTTTTTAGGATGGTCAAAGAAGGAGATTGGTCAAGTTTTTCGAGGCAGATGGAGCATAATCTAAGTTTGGTCTCTTGTATAGTTTGATTTGATCTGATATGGTCAAGTCTTAGTGTATTTATTTATGTTGGATATGTGGTCTTGGGTTGACATAAATCTAGTGAATGAGAAATTTAAATAAATGTATAACACGAAGTAGAAACACTGCTCATTTTTTTAAAAAGGGAAACACTGCTCATATTCCATTTTCATTTTCCTTTTACGTGGTAAAACAAACATAAAAAGTAACTTTATAATTGTTTCATTTTCTTGGATCCAAACACACCATAAGAAAGATGGAACTTGTTTCTTAAGATGCTTAGAAAATTCAACCCGGTGCCTGGTATGAGTATTTACATCTCAAATACAGAAATATCCTAAAATCATTTTCTTGGATGATATTTTCCGTGAAGAAAAAACACCCGATCTAAATCTCATTTGATTAGCCTGACAAACTGGCTATAGATCGCAAATGTGCACGCATTGCCTTTAAGTCTTAATTAACTAATCAACTAAAGGCGTAAACCAGCTAAGACGGGAGAGAATTAGCTCATTATCACCACGATTAGTTGGACACAAATATTAATAAACTAAATGTATCGGTGAGTTGACTTTTTAGTGTGAAGATCAATTCTGCTTTAGCTGTGCATGTGTTCTGCACCTGTAGGTGCTGAAAACATACTTATATACACATTCACATGCAGTAGTTGTTGTCAACAACATCTGATATGAAATAGATGGAATGATGTATTTAAATGTCCAAAAGTCAATATTTTCATTTCATTGACAGCCAAAAATAGGAATGCATGTGGCCGGTCCAACATTAATCAATATTCTCTTTAATATTTGGCTCAACTTAACATCGATGCATGCAAATCCGTTTCAAAAACTTGCATCATTATGTTGATCATACTCCAGATTGAAAATCAAACTTTGAACTTTCAGACATCAAACTTGATTATATATCCTATTTTCAATTACAAGTGAAAAATTCTAATTTCCATTCCCAAAAGATGTCAAGTAGGAGTGGGCGTACCGCTGAAGGCAATGCCGGAAGAGGCAACAACACAGGTCTGGATGACAGTATTCTCTTGCCTGGTAAAGGGCTGTTTCAAAAGGCCAGATTTCCCGAGAAGTTTGGTCCAAGTCTTGAGAAAGAAGAAGCCCAAGAGGCCAGCAGAGACATTGAGAGAAGGGATGATGCCAGTAGTGAGGTTGAGCTTCATGACTATGAAAGTGAAGAGAATGCTCAGCACCAAACTCACTACCAATGCCCTCAAACTCAACTGATCCCTCCACGAAAGCACCTTCTCAGACCCCGCCGCAAACATCTTCTCAACAGAATCATCCGCCTCTTCCACTGGCTGGTGGATCGATCCATCGGCCCGGGGAGGAAGACAAGAATGTATTTATGTTTTGTCGTGAATTGAAATATGGTTAGGACTGAGAGAAATTAAAGGAGCCTCTGCATATGTATGTATCTATTTACTGTATTCGGTACGACGACAGAGTGAGTGGGTAGGTGTGTGTGATCGCGCTCTACGTTCGACTCCCTATTCAATACAGTACAATTAAGAATGCGTTGCTTTCATTTCAGCCGTTTTTTTCTTGAAAAGATAAAATTTTATCGGAAGACCGGTGGGGTGCAGCCTCAAGGACTTTTTATTGGTTAGGAATCTATCTGCCACTTTTTTATTGATTTGACCAAATTTACCTTACTAAAAGTGTTTGTTTAAATAGCTTTTTATCTTTTCTTCAAAATCTGAAAAGCCAATCGATCTAGTTTGTACTACTGTCTTTTGCATATCTTTCCTCTAATATCCCACGTTTCCTCCTTGCTACAGGAAACTCTTCAGCCCAAAAAAGAAACAAAAATCTCTCGTCGAAGAGTAAAGAAACAACGATGGGTGTTGTAATATTGAACTAGCGATCTCTTAGAGACTTGGACCCTATTTTATTTTGGAAACGAAAGAGCCACAAGATGAAGAACTTGACCCTTATTCTAGAATCCAGAGGCTTCATAGTTCAAACTCCGCTAATGTGTATGAAGTATTTTGTATGATTTTTTATCATAAAAGAGCGATCGTTAAAATAAAATCGAGAACACATACAAGATAATCTTCAGACAGAATTTACAGATTCAATCATGAACCCTAGGAGTAGACTTAGAGACAGTCACATTAAACAAAGCAACATGACTCGCTAAACATGAAACGGGCAAATTTAGGTCTAAAACGACCGAAACTGAAATCCTACTTATCAAAAGAACTCCAAAAATCCAAATATTCAAACCAAATCTACTCAGACTAAAATAGAAACAATTGATACTAGAGAGAAAATAATACTAAAATGAACTCATTCCACAAAGCTCTTTCTGGTATGGTCGTACGGAGGTGATTCCAGAGGAGGACGTGCTCTTGCAATATGGGTGAATATCAACTCCACATCGTCGGAATGGCCGACCAAGGCTTCACGATTCATCCTCGATACAACCTCCCAGTCGCACCTCATTCATCCGCCAACGCTATCTCCTCCTACGTAGATGTAATCTCAAGCGTTAGAACACTTAAAATCATTATAATATGCCGCACCAACCCCATATTGATAGGGGCGGCGGAAAATCTCAACCCCTACACAAGAGGGGAGACAGCCGTTATGGTTCCTCTCTAAGTATTTTTTCATGATTCTGAAGTATATATTAATATTAATAAAAAACAATGTTGGAAATAATTATTACTCATCATTTTAAAAAAGGCGAAATTCATACCAATAATCCGTACTTTTAACGGTTATACAATAATAATCCCTATAAAAGATGTCTATGCAAATAATTCATACTCATAAACACGTCTACATGGATAGATTACATTAATCTTTTTTGTATTTAATATATATATGCATATATTAGTGACTTTGTTCACTATTGTTATAAATTTGAATTTAGTGTTTTTATATCATAACGATAATATTATTTTAAAGGATATATAAAACTGAGTGGATGGACTTCTACTCATGGAATGTTTAATCTATCTATGTAGACACATTTACGAGTTTGGATTATTTGTATTGAGTTTTTTGGTAGAGATTATTATTATAAAACTACTTGTTGGGTTAATAGGTTGAATGGCAGGTCGGCCCATTACCCACTAATCATCGGGACCACCTTAGCCCATGTTAGGTGATGCACACTAATTAGTAGTGCATAATTGTATGTTTTTATGTTTCATTGATGGTGATTGTTTGACGTTTTATTTGGTTTGTAAACATTTGTGTGATTTTAGTTGTAATTGTATTTTAGTTCTCATTTGTAAGTTATAAAGTAGAATTAGGAATTAGGATGTTGGAAAGGAGGATGTTGAAGTGAAGAAAAATGAATTTTAACTGTCCAGGAGCAAATACCCGACCGGGTAGGAAATTTCACCCGGTCGGGTCTGATTTGAAAACCGAAGCACTGAGGAAAGAGCTGGGCCCGGTCGGGCCCCATACCTCACCCGGTCGAGCGAGAAGTGACCGAGGACAACCCGGTGTGCGAAGATCACCAGAACGTGGGGAAATATCTGATTTTGATCGGACCCGATCGGGTGAGTACTTCACCCGGTCGGGTACCCGGCCAAAGGTGTTGAAAAACACCTATAAATAGCACTCTTTTTCTTCTCTAAAAAGCATCCCTTCTTCCATACTCTTAAGCTCAGTTTAGAATAGCATTTCTTTATATTTTTCTAGCTATGTTTAGTCTCCAAATGAGTAGCTAAACTTCCATTCTTGGTGTTGCTCTTGAAGCTTGTTGATTATTAAAGTTGTGAGTTATTTTCTTAACCTCTTTCCTTGAATATTAATTAATAGTTCTTTCCTTAATACCATCTCTATATTAATGTTGGGGAGTGTTTCTAAGATGACAATTAGTTAACACCTCGACATTAGTTAGAATGATATTTTCTTCCTCTATATTAATGTTGGGGAGTGTTGCTAAGATGACAATTAGTTAACATCTTGATATTAATTATAGTAGGATTCATCTTCTTTAATAATATTCTTCCTTGAATACTAATTAATCCATGTTCATATTTCATATTAATATTTTGAACATTACTTAAAGGATCAACTAGTTTTGTTTCATATACTAATTATTACTAGAAACGATCAACGAACCGATGGTTAATCGTTGATGGTTTCACAAGTAAGTAACTTCGGTTTATTAATGCACGGCCGTGGTTAATAAACTTAAGAGGGATTAATTTTGTTGGTTAAACCGAAACCGTTGTTTTGAGGTTATCAATCTCAATTGATTTCATCAAGGAGTTAGAAAGATTAAATGCTACTATTAAATCGGTATAAGGCGTTGTTCTATATTTGATTAATAGTAAGGGTTATTAATGAACGGTTGTTGTTAATAACTACCCTCGATGAAGTGGATATACTCCCCGATTGAGTATTCAAGAGGGAATAAGTTATAGATATAACAATGATCGACTAAAATATATCAACAAGTGGAAAGTAGCAATGCCAAGTCCTTTTTATCCTTGAATTAAACACATATAGGTTGTTCATCTTAGTTCTTAATTAAATCAAATCACTCAATCCAAATCCCCCCTTTTTATTTACTAAGTTTCATAAAAAGAGAATTATTCCTTTCCCTGTGGATACGAACTCTACTACGCTATACTACGTATAAGTGTTAGTATTGAAATTTATTTTGACGCACCGTGACAAAGTGCTCGTCAAATTTGGCGCCGTTGCCGGGGAAAGGCAATTATTTTTCTTTTATTTTATTTCAAGAAAAATCAAAAAAATATATATAAAAGATATCTATTTTGTTGAGCTTTGTTTGAGTATATGGTTAAACACCGATCTATAAACCAAATCACCTACCAAACAAAGCCCGAAACAGAACAAGCCTTCGAGAGGTTCAGGAATCTATTTCCGAATACTTCTTCGGAAGAATCATCAAGTACTAGTTCTCATTCTAGCGAATCCGAAGAGTCCTTCCACATGGCTCTGGAAACAAGAACGCTGAGGGAGCTCACGGCTCCGAATCTAAATCAACAACCCTTATGTATCACTTTTCCAACTCTTGATACGGGGGTCACATTCGAGCTAATATCTGGGCTCATCCACCTACTTCCCTCTTTCCATGGCCTACGAGGGGAAGATCCAAATAAACACTTGTCAGAGTTCCATATTGTGTGCACAAGCATGTGCCCCAATGGCGTGTCCGAGGAGCAAATCAAGCTGAGAGCCTTCCCATTCTCCCTCAAAGACACCGCCAAAGATTGGCTATTCTATCTTCCCTCGGGGAGCATCAATACATGGGCTCAAATGAAAAAGAGCTTCCTTGACAGGTACTATCCCGCATCTATCTCTTCAAGTCTCAAGAAGCAAATCAGCAACATTGAGCAAGCGGATAATGAGACCTTGTATGAATATTGGGAGCGCTTTAAAAAATTATGTGCTAGTTGCCCATATCATGGGTATTCGGAACAAGATCTTATCCTCTACTTCTATGATGGACTTGTTGATCAAGATAGACGCATGGTGAATGCGGCATGCGGAGGGGGTATTGTTAACAAAACCCCTTCTCAAGCAAGAGACCTCATTTCGGAGTTCGCCGAAAACTCGAGACATTACAACGGAAGGTCATCATCGAAACGAGTCATGGCAGCGGAATCCAACAACTCGTTGGAAAGTCAAGTAGCCGGCTTGACTTCTTTGGTTAAAGATTTTCTCTTAAATCCAAAAACTCAAGAAGTCAAGGTCTGCGGCATCTGTTCAACACAAGGGCATCCCACAGATTCTTGCCCAATGCTACAAGAAGAGAACTCCGAGCAAGTCAATGCTTTGGGGTTCCAAGGTCAAAGGAGGTACGATCCTTAAGGAAATACTTACAACCCAGGATGGAGGGATCATTCGAATTTAAGGTACGGAAATTCTCAAACAAATCCTCCTCCTCAACAATATAAACCACAAAGTCAAACATCGAACTCGAGTATGTCCACCGAAGATATGATTCGAGCGTTGGCCGTTAATATGGGAACAATGCAGCAAAGCATGGGGCAATTCCAACAAACCATGATCCAATTCCAACATGAAACCAAGTCGAACATTCAAAATTTGGAAACTCAAGTTAGCCAAATTTCAAGTGCCGTAAGTCGACTTGAAGCAAAAGATTCGGGTAGGCTCCCCTCCCAAACTGAGCAAAACCCAAGACAACATGTCAATGCAATCATGTTGAGGAACGGTAAAGAATTGCAACCACGGGAAGTTGAGGAGGAGAAGCAAGAGGTTGATTTTGAAGAAGGCTTTCAACATGAAGAGGAGAAGCCAACGAAGACTAAATTCCCTCCACTGTCATCATATGAACCACTCCCTCCATTCCCTGAGGCATTGAAAGACACGAGGAAGCTGAAGAATGATCGGGACATATACGAAACATTCGTCAATTCTGAGGTAAACATCCCACTCTTCAAACTGATCAAAAGTGTTCCCCGTTATGCAAAATTCTTAAAGGAACTATGCACAATGAAAAAGAAAAATAAACTGGAAGGGAAACAAAAAGTTGAAGTAAGTGAACGTGTCTCGGCCATTTTTAAAAAGAAACTTCCTGAGAAATGTAGCGATCCAGGCATGTTCACTATTCCTTGCAAAATAGGGGATACCTTATTTTCTAAGGCCTTGTTGGATTTAGGAGCGTCAATAAATGTCATTCCTTATTCCTTATATAAATCCTTACAACTCGGCCCACTACATCAAACTGGTGTTGTTGGTATAAAATAGGACGCTCGTAGGCTTTAGGAAAGCTACGTACGACACTCAAGCAAGAATTAGGAAAGTACGAATATGGAAAGTTAGCCAGAAATAGCATATCTGTATTTGAAATTCGAATTGCCTTTTATAGGCGAATACAAATGGTAACTGCCGAACATAATAATGACTAAATTAATTACAACATTAATACGGAATTAAACACATAATTAAGTAGCGCATTGATTGTTGGCCGTTACTCTTCCTGGCTGGCAGGTCAGCCTGGCTGGCAGGCTGGACGCTTGAGCTCCCTCCTGCTGGACTGGACGGTGGGCTTCCCGCTAGGCTGGAGGAAGACTTCTGACCGGGCTGGAGGCAGGCTCCCGGGTAGGCTGGAAGGCAGGCTCCCGGGTAGGCTGGAAGGCAGGCTCCCCGTTGGGCTGGAGGCAGGCTCCCACCTGGGCTGGACCGCAGGCTCCCAGCTGGGCTGGACCGCAGGCTCCCAGCTGGGCTGGTGGTCGGCAGGGTCCTAGCTAGGCTGGAAGGCAGGCTCCCCACTGGGCTGGAAGGCAGGCTCCCGGGTAGGCTGGACCGCAGGCTCCCAGTTGGGCTGGATCGCAGGCTCCCGGGCAGGTTGGAAGGAATGCTCCCGGGTAGGCTGGACCGCAGGCTCCCAGTTGGGCTGGACCGCAGGCTCCCAGCTGGGCTGGTGGTCGACAGGCTCCTGGCTAGGCTGGAAGGCAGGCTCCTGGGTAGGCTGGACCGCAGGCTCCCCGCTGGGCTGGTCGACAGGCTCTCTTGGGCTTCCGCTCCTTGATTGCCCTGGTTGGTTGGGCTGACTCGAGCTCTGGGTTGCTGGGCTTGGGCCCGCTGGTCCAAGTTCGGGGCCTGGGCCGATTAGGCTCTGGGCCTAGTCCCATAACCCCATCACGAGTCCCCCACTCCCTTAGTCGAGTAGTAGACTCGGCTAAGAGGGAGTAGTTTAAGTCAGCTGCCGATTTAAAAATATTCACATATCAGGGAGCCATAATTGTGGATTATGGGAATCCCAGAGTTTATGGAAATTCCCAAATTAAATCAGGCTCCCAAAAAAGGCTCCAAATAAATTCCTTCCTTTTCTTTTCTTTCCTTTTTTTTCTTTTCCTTTCTTTTCTTTTCTTCCTTTCTTTTCTTTTCTTTCCTTTTCTTTTTCTTTCCTTTCTTTTCTTTTTCCTCTCTCTCCTGGACCTGCGTCCGTCTTCCTCGCGTCTCCCTAGCCCAGCGCCGCAGTTAACTGGCTGGTTGATCGGCCCCTAGATCGGCGGTTTCCCAATCCGTCAGACTCCGGCGTTGGATGGCGGCGGACCTGAGCAGCTCGGCAGCTCCTCAAGATCAGATCCCGTATCGTCCTCCCCCCGGGTCAAGCGTCGCTCGCAGATGGGTAGCCGTGTACCTTCTGAATCGTGGCAGCATCCGGGCTTGAGGCGGCGGCGACGGACCCAGGCGGCGGCGACGGACCCAGGCGGCGGTGGCGACGAACTTAGGCTGCGATGGGCTGCAGTGACAGCTTCAGGCGGTGCAACCCCCAGTCGACGGAAACTCCCCTGCGGTACCAGCTTCTAGGCCGACCGTGCAACTGTGAGGTCCACATCTGTTCTTCTTCGGTTGGCCAAGCTTCACCAGGTAGTCTGCAGACCGCATGTAGGCGGCAGAAACCTGAGGCTGGCTACGAATTCTCCGAGCAAGCGATGCTACTTAGCGAGGATGCCCCTGGCCGGGTAGATGATGCAGGTATGTGACGATCTCGGCTCATCGTGAATCCTCCTGGTCAGACGGCTCCTTGTGGTTGACCAACGACATAGGCGTGGCCGGCAGACCGTTGTGGGTTGGCAAAGGTCAGCCGTGACCCTAGGGAAAACCACGCGTGCAGGCGGTATGCGTGGACGGCAGGTTGATGTTACCCTGGGCGGACTCAGCCTGACGAGTTACTGTTTCTGAGGGCTAGCTCCTTGTGGTTATTTGGTTACGGGTGACCACACCTCTGTGTTTGTTTCCCATTCACCTGATTCTCTAACCGCATTTTTTCTGTTTGCAGGGTTTATTTAGGATTGTGGGGCGCCCCGGGCTGCCAACTGCCTCCAGGAAAATTTTAGGACAAGGTCCACAAGACTAGGGCAGCCACGAAGGGATCCTTGGAAGAAGAAGAAGAGAACGTCTAGAAACCAGTATCTGAGTTGAGCTTCAAACACGGCGAAATAAAGCACTTACTCGCGGGATCAGACAAAGAGGCAATTGGAGAGTCCCAGGTCCCCGGGTGACCACCTGACGGGAGGGTAACGACCATGGTGAGGACGACACTGCAGTCCGGATTCTGAGAGAGCTTATTGAGGTTCTTGGCTACTTCCAGGAAGTGATCGCCGATTTTGACTAGATCATTCTACTTGATGGCCATGGGTTCGCCCGGCCATGACCCTGTATTTTGTATTTCTTTTGTTTTCCACTTGAATGCTATGTGTATGTTTGATTTTTATTTCACACGCCTCCTTTTCTATACTTTGCATTACGAATACTTAGCAATTTATTCGGGGATCTGGCTTCTCTAACCTCCCGGGGGGCGGTTAGGCTGGCGTGGCCGAGCCTATCCGTGCCCCTCCTAGTTGGGTAGAAGTGATCTGTTCGCTATTGATATGGAATCAACAAGTAAGCGACTTGTTTGGCCAGCAAGGTCGGACATTGAACCGACGAGGAAGACCCTTAGGTCGGTATCCTGAACGTTCATGACCCGGGGGTCAGTCCTAGTGTCACTTTAACCCGTCCAGTTTGCCCGGACTTGGGGAATAATTTGGTTACTCCCGCATGGATAGCCAAACAACAGGGGCGGACCCTGCATGATCCACCAGAACGAACCCGCACCGCCAACTCAGGGATGACGAGAGTGCGAGCTGCTTGGCCAGCGATGTTAGGCGGCGAGCACTCGAAAGGACCCGGAGGTTAGCATCCTGAGTACCCTCGACCCGGAGGCCGGCCCTACCGTCGCCTCGACTGTCGCGGCTAGCTCTTTACTTTAGAAAATTGCCCAGATTCTTGAAAATCGCTTGGTTATTTTCGGTTAAAGAGCCTAGCCGAGGTCGGCCAAACACCGAGGGGGGGCATAGTACTTTTTTTTTTGCCGCCGCCCTTTATTGCTAAGTGAGGTCGGACCTCTTTTGATGACAAAATATCGCTAGCAAAGTATATTAGATTCATGATGTGGGCGGACCACATGAAGAATTACAAATTGTAATCCCGTGCTCGAAGCACAGGAGTTTACAAAGAAAAGTGAAACTTCGATTTTCTACTGGTAAAACTTCATCAGGTGCTCGGCATTCCAGACGCGGTCTACCAACCGGCCTGTTGTTGTCTTCAACTTGTATGTCCCAGGGCCGATCACTGCGTCAACCACGTAAGGGCCTTCCCACTTGACGGAGAGCTTACCTCCCTCTGTCGGCCTGCTGGCCTTCCTACGTCTTAGGACATAATCACCGACGTCAAAACTCCGGGGTCGGGCTCGGCTATCTTGGTACGCCTTGACTTGTCGTCGATAGTTTTCCGCTTTGATGAAGGCACGGTCTCTTCTTTCCTCAATGAGGTGGAGCTCGGCTCGGAGCCTCTCCTCATTGCTGGCTGGTTCGAACTCTTCTACTCGCCGGCTGGGAACCACGGCCTCGAATGGTGCCCTTGCCTCAAAGCCATAACACAAGGCAAAGGGGGTCTCTCCTGTTGCCTTCCTTGGGGTTGTCCTGAAGGTCCAGAGTATATTGTTCAACTCCTCCACCCAGGCAGTCCCGAGGGCCTCCAACTTCTTTTGCAGTCCATCGACGATCGTCCGGTTGGTGTTCTCCACCTGTCCATTTGCCTGGGGGTAGCAGACCGCAACTCGGCTGGATTCTACTCCCCACTCTGCACAGAATTTCCGGAAGGCTTCGCAGTCAAACTGCCTTCCGTTGTCGGAGATTATTTGGAGGGGAACCCCAAACCGGCAGAAAATATTCTTCCATATGAACTTCTTACATTGGAGATGTGTGATGCTGGCAAGCGGCTCGGCCTCAACCCACTTCGTAAATTAGTCCACCGCGACGATGACAAACTTCCGGTTTCCCGACCCGGTTGGTAAGGGACCGACCAGGTCGACACCCCATCTTGTGAATGGAAGGGCAGTGCTGATCGGTGTGTACATCGTTGCTGGTCGGCCGGGGCTCTTCTGGAACTTCTGACATGTCTTGCATCTCCTTGCATAGTCAGCGCAATCCATCATTATTGTTGGCCAAAAGTACCCCTGGAGGACGACCTTCCTAGCTAACGTGCCTGCTCCCTGATGGGCGGAGCATACGCCCCCATGGAGTTCAGAGACGATCATTTCCGCCTCATGTGGGCGTAAACACTTTAGCAAGGTCCCATTGTAGGACCTCTTGTACAACTTCCCATCCAAGACGACGTAGCCCGGAGCTCGTCGCCGGACTAACCTTGCCTCCTCTTCTTTCTCGGGGAGCGTCCCATCGGCTATGTAGCGCAGGAGGTCATCCACCCAACACCAGGCGACTGGTTGCAGGGGAAGGACGTCAATGGACGGTGAGGCTGATATGCTTGAGGTCGTCATCTCCTCAATGCGTGCAATTCTCGATATATGTTCAGGTAACCCTTGGGATAGCTTTGAGAGGAGGTCTGCATCGGAGTTTTGATTTCTCGGGATGCAGATCAACTCTGCTTGCTTGAACAACCCGAGCAACTCCCGAACAACATCTCGATACTTCATCATTCTTTCTTCCTTCGCTTCGAACTCACCTTTGACCTGTGAAACCACCAGACGGGAGTCACATTTCACCGTTATCCACTCTGCTCCCATGGCGGCCGCCAATCGTAGCCCAGATAGTAGGGCCTCGTACTCCACCTCATTGTTGGAGACTTTGAAAAGATAGCGGTAGGCATAGTAGGCTCGGAATCCCTCGGGTGAGATGAGGACGATTCCGCCCCCGCATCCCTTGGCTCCTACCGACCCATCAGTCGCTAGAGTCCACCATTGTTCATTGCTCTCATGTTGCCTATCTGCCACTTCTCGGGCCGTGCATTCCACAATGAAATCAGCCAGAGCCTGGCCTTTGATGGACGTCCGAGGCTGGAAGTCAACCTCGTATTGGTTGAGGAGCATCGACCACTTCACTACCCGGGTTGTGCCGGGCGCCCTCAGAGCGGCACCTAGGGGTTGGTCCGACAGGATTATGATTGGGTGCGCTTGAAAGTAGCGTGTCAACTTCTTGGCGGTGATGTAGGCAGCATATATTGTCTTCTCGAGCGGGGTGTACCGGAGCTCAGCATTCTGGAGGGTCTTGCTCACATAGTAGACGGGACGCTGAACGCCTTCCTCCTCGCGAACCAGCACGGAACTGATTGCACCTTGGGAAACCCCAAGATAAAGGATTAACGTATCCCCCCTCTCCGACTTGCTGAGTAAAGGCTCAGAGAGGAGGTACTTCTTCAGGTCGTCGAAGGCTCGCTGACACTCATCATTCCAGACGAAACCATTTTGTTTCTTTAGGACTTGGAAGAAGGGTAGGGACTTCTCGGCGGACTTGGACATGAAACGTCCAAGGGCTGCTAGCCGGTCGGTGAGAATCTGGACTTCTTTCACCGACCTCGGGGGTTCCATGTCAAGTATTGCCCTTACCTTCTCAGGATTTGGCTCAATCCCCCTCCGTGTGACCATGTACCCCAGGAACTTGCCTCCTTGGACGGCAAAGGTACATTTCTTCGGGTTTAGGCGCAGACGGACTGCCTTCATGATCCCGAAGATCTCTGCCAAATCATCTGCATGATCGGATGCCCGGGTGCTCTTGACGATCATGTCGTCAACATACGCCTCCATGTTCCTTCTGAGCACCTTCCGGAATACCTTGGTCACCATCCTCGTGTACGTCGCCCCAGAGTTCTTCAGCCCGAAGGCCATGACAAGATAACAAAAAATCCCCTCTGGGGTGACGAATGAGGTCTTCTCCGCATCTTCTTCATGCATGAAAATCTGATTGTATCCTCGAAAAGCGTCCATGAAGCTAAGGAGCTCACATTCGGCCGTCCCATCGACTAGTTGGTCGATGTTAGGCAATGGGAATGGATCCATCGGGCATGCCTTATTGAGATCGGTGTAATCAACACACATCCTCCAGGTTGGCAGCTTCGGGGCCAGGACCACGTTTGCCAGCCAGACCGGGTACAAGACCTCCCGGATATGCTTGATACTCAGGAGCATATTGACCTCCTTCTTCACGAATTCCCTCCTCTCGGTTGAGAGGTGTCTTCTCTTCTGCTGGATGGGCTTCGCCATTGGATTGACCGCCAGCCGATGGACAGCGATGCTTCGGTCAAGGCCAGGCATGTCCTCCGGTCCCCACGCGAAGACAACGCTAAAAAGGACAAGTACCTGGATAATCCTCTCCCTCAAGCCGGCCGGGAGCCCGGTCCCGATCTTGACCTTCCGCTCCGGCCTCTCGGGGTCAATCTGGATCTCCTCCACTTCTGAGGTGGGTTCAGCGCGGAGCTGACCCTCCTCATACTTCATGGCTTTGCTGTTGATAGTGTGGACCCTCAAGTCTTTTTGACCGATTTGTTTACAAGCTTTCAGATAGCAGCTCCTCGCCATTCGCTGATCTCCCCTGGCAACTCCGACGCCATTCGGAGTGGGAAACTTCATGCATAGGTGCTCCTGGGATATCACACATCTGAGGTCTTCCAGGGCCGGCCTTCCCATGATGATCTTATGCGCACAAGTTAGGCGTACAATGATAAACTCGACGTCTAACTTGGATACGCAGGGCTCGGAGCCCACCATCACGGGGAGGACTATGCTGCCCTCTGACTCAATGGAGTCCCCAGTGAAGCCCGAGAGTGGGGTTCTCACTGGGATCAAGTCTTTTCGGTCCAGCCCGAGACCTTGGAAGGTGTCATAGTACATGATGTTAACGGAGCTCCCATTGTCCACCAGGACCCGGTGGACGATCGTGTCGTTGATTTCGACCTTGATGACCAAGGCATCCCTGTGTGGCGGAGGCATCGGCGGCAAATCTGCGTCGGTGAAGAAGATGGGGTCCCTCTTCACCCTCTTGTCGGCGGGAGCCCTGGTTATCTCCCCCACGTATAGGGCTCGGGCCCACTGCTTCCGCTCTCCAGAGGTGTCGCCTCCCTGGGGTCCCCCGAATATGAATGAACATCGATGGTACTTCTGGGGGCCGTTCCCTAGGTCGGCATCGTCTTCCTTGGAGAAGGCGCCGAACTCCCGCTTCTTGGCAGGCGGTGTCTCCTTTGACGTGGTAGCTTGGTCGGACCGCTGCCACGTCAGGCTCCTCTTCTGCGGGATGCCTCCTTGTTTGCCAACGAATTGGCCCAGGTACCCTTTCTGGATGAGTTCTTCAATTTGCCGCCGGAGAATGACGCAATCATCTGTATCATGCCCTGCTCTCCGATGGAATCGACAATATTGGTCGTGGTTGCGCTTGGCAGTCACCACATCACACTCCTCCGGAAAGTCGACTAAACCTTGCTCCTCCGCGTAGTCGAGGATGGCCCCGACCGGCTGAGCAAGTGGAGTCAATTGCTTGACGGGCTGTAGCGGTCCGCTCGGGACGTCCGCCTTGCCCTTGCCTCTACTTTTGTTACCTCTGTACTTGTTGTTTTTGTTGCTAGCTTTGCCGTCAGTTTCTCAGCACCCGAACCGGCTTCCTTCTTCTTTTCTTCTTTTGCACCTTCTTCCTCATCTCTTTTCCTCTGCAAGGCGTCCTCCGCCTCGGCTTGCCGGTCGGCACGACCGAGCGCCTCCTCGTACGAGGTAGGGGGACTTCTGACGAAATCTTTGTAAAGCTCACCCGATCGGATAGAGTTTGTGAGCATGGCCACCCCGGTCCTGTCATCAAGGCCCTGAACCTTGACTGACTCGGCCCTCCACCTCGCTAGGAAGGTCGACAATGATTCCTTCTTCCCCTGTTTTAGGCCGAACAGGTGGCTGAAGTTTTTCTTGACGTCTCGGGAGCTCGCGAACCTCAAGAGAAAGCGTTGAGCCAACTCACGGAAATTCGTGATACTCCCGTCGGGTAGAGAGTCATACCATTCACAAGGCGGGCCATCCAAAGTGGTGGAGAAACCGCGGCATCGGATTGCGTCCTCGTACCCCATCATGACCATGTAGGAAAGGTACCGAGATACATGATGCTGGGGGTCAGAAGCGCCCTTGTATGCTTCAATGGCGCAGGGCTTGTAGCCCCTCGGCAACGGCGCATCCATGACCGCCCGGGTGAAGGGTTCGGGTATCCGGAGGTCGGCCGTGTAGGGCTCCCCCCCGACGACCCTCCTTCTCAACTCGTCAAGGCGCTGTCGTAGATCTTCCACCTCGGCCGGCGGTGGGTTCCCCCGGACAGCTCCAGCGCGGGGCTGGGCATGTCCGGCGGCACCTCCAAGTCGTCCGTGCACGTGAGGTCGGGGCCCCACGTTTTGCCTCTCCGTGGAGCCAGTCCGACTGCTCGCCCGGTGAGAGTGGCGAGAGGGCTAGCCTCCTTCCATCTGCGTTGGGCGCCCCTGTTGGGCGCCCCTCCCCGTTTGCCGATGGGGTCGGCTAGGCTGCTGGGAGACTTCTTCCCCCCGCCGATGGGAGACTTCTTCCCCTCTGTTTTGGTTGGATCCAGAGCGTCGCTCATCACGCCGCCTGGAGGACACCTCCACATCCGCTGGCGTCTGTTGACGGGCAGGCTCATCCACATTTCCGCCAGACACCATCTGTTGGAAATTTTGAGCCAAGGTCCCCAGAACCCGAGTTGCCTCCTGCAGGGCTTCCACCCCGGCATTGAGTCGAGCCGGGTCCATGCGCGGAGCATGACGTCGGCCTCCCCCCCGCCGGCTGCGGACCGAGCGCTCACCTTGGGTGTGGTTGAGTGTCGCCCTTAGGTCGCTGTGGCCTGATAATTGGTTCGGAAGGTCGCCTTGGCGCGCCGCCCTCCTGCCCTGCGCATGGTTGTCGAGGGCGCGCTGGTGGCCAGACCGGGCGGACTCCTCGGTGTGGACTGAGACATGGTCACGTCGATACGAGATTCCAGCCATCTTCCTGTGTGATTCCTACTCAAGTTATGTGAGAGACAATAGAGGCTCTCAATGAAAGCACCAATGTTGGTCCAAAATAGGACGCTCGTAGGCTTTAGGAAAGCTACGTACGACACTCAAGCAAGAATTAGGAAAGTACGAATATGGAAAGTTAGCCAGAAATAGCATATCTGTATTTGAAATTCGAATTGCCTTTTATAGGCGATTACAAATGGTAACTGCCGAACATAATAATGACTAAATTAATTACAACATTAATACGGAATTAAACACATAATTAAGTAGCGCATTGATTGTTGGCCGTTACTCTTCCTGGCTGGCAGGCTGGACGCTTGAGCTCCCTCCTGCTGGACTGGACGGTGGGCTTCCCGCTAGGCTGGAGGAAGGCTTCTGACCGGGCTGGAGGCAGGCTCCCGGGTAGGCTGGAAGGCAGGCTCCCGGGTAGGCTGGAAGGCAGGCTCCCCGTTGGGCTGGAGGCAGGCTCCCACAAGGGCTGGACCGCAGGCTCCCAGCTGGGCTGGACCGCAGGCTCCCAGCTGGGCTGGACCGCAGGCTCCCAGCTGGGCTGGTGGTCGGCAGGCTCCTGGCTAGGATGGAAGGAAGGCTCCCCACTGGGCTGGAAGGCAGGCTCCCGGGTAGGCTGGACCGCAGGCTCCGAGTTGGGCTGGACCGCAGGCTCCCGGGCAGGCTGGAAGGAATGCTCCCGGGTAGGCTGGACCGCAGGCTCCCAGTTGGGCTGGACCGCAGGCTCCCAGCTGGGCTGGTGGTCGACAGGCTCCTGGCTAGGCTGGAAGGCAGGCTCCTGGGTAGGCTGGACCGCAGGCTCCCCGCTGGGCTGGTCGACAGGCTCTCTTGGGCTTCCGCTCCTTGATTGCCCTGGTTGGTTGGGCTGACTCGAGCTCTGGGTTGCTGGGCTTGGGCCCGCTGGTCCAAGTTCGGGGCCTGGGCCGATTAGGCTCTGGGCCTAGTCCCATAACCCCATCAGGTGTAGTGATTCAACTATAGGATCGGTCTAATACTTACCCGAAGGGTGTAGTAGAAGATGTGCTAGTAGAAGTAGAAAATTTGATTTTCCCTGTTGATTTTTATGTTCGGGAAATGGGAGATGATAACCAAACTACACTCATCCTCTTGGGTAGGCCTTTTCTAAAAACCGCAAAAACAAAAATAGACGTGTCTAATGGTTCATTAACTTTAGAGTTTGATGATCAAAAGGTAGAATTCAACATTTTTGATTCTACGAAAAAACAGATTGAAGACCAATCTCTTTGTTCTCTAAATGTTTGTGAACCACAAACCCCGAATATTTTGGTTGAGAAAAAATATGAGAAAAACAAACTTTTTGAAAAAGAAGAATTATTCAAATTTTCAAAAGGAGAATGGATCCCACCTGGGATTGAAGTGATACCAGAGAAGAAATCTCGGCCTTACTGGAGAAGGCTGAAAAAGAAAAATGAAACAAGGGACGTTCACGATCCCACATAAAAGAAAAAATATATATATATAACGTCGTGCCGCGACATTAAATCAAGCGCTTCTTGGGAGGCAACCCAATTTCTTCATTTTTATTTTTAAATTTTTTCAGTAGTGTGTGTTTTAAAAAAAACAAAAAAAAAATGAACTGGGATTGGACCCGGCCGGGTATAAACCCTAACCCGGTCGGGTTACTTCTAAAAACAAAACACCCGGGCAACCACCCGGGCGAGGCGAGAGCAAAACAAAAATTAATTTTGCGCCCGACCGGGTAGACTTTTATACCCGGCCGGGCAACCCAGCTAAACCTTTCTGCCTCGGATGAACAGTTTACACCCGACCGGGTAGACCACTTCACCCGGCCGGGCCACCCAACAAAAAACATTCTGCCTCGGGTAAATAGCGTACACCCGACCGGGTAAACTACCCCACCCGACCGGGCGAACGGGAAAACACAGCTATACCAGGTCGGGCTCAACCTTTCCCCTCCCACTTCTTCTTCCTCCCAACACCCAAAACACCCAAATTCCACCATTTTCAAACACCCCAACCTTCGAATCTCCCCATTTCCTTAACCAAATCCACTAAAAACCCCATTTTCTTCATCTCCTCACTTCCCTCTTCATCTCTATACCCATAAAATCCCCCAAAACCTTCCAAATCAACCAAACCCAAAAACCCTACCCAAAATTCGAAAATCCCCATTCTTGGACATTCAAGGTCTGAAATCTCCCCAAAAATCCTCAACCAATACCATATTCTTACTCTTCTCACCATCCTCTTCAACCCCATACCCATAAAAGCCATCCAAATCCCACCCTACCCCAAAGTCCGAAAATCCCTTTAAAAAAAATCAATTCCCATGGCCCCAAAAAAATCCAAAGCTTCTTCTTCAAGGGCTATCCCACCGGTAGCGGGCTATGAAAGCGTGGAATTTGCAACGGAGGCACAAAAGCGACTCTTCGAGGGACAAGCACAAAGGGAGGTAAAACAATCCCGATTCATGTGCATTACTACTCTAGCCCTCCTTTGGATTGATGTGATCATGCGTGATATATTTGCAAGAATTGGAATGACTAGGTTGCTAGAAATGCAATATGTGACTTATCCTCATTTGGTTTATGAATTCTTTAGTTCATATGTGTATACAAAGGATGATGATGATCATGCAAATGACACCATCACATTTCGTTTACTCAATGAAAATCGTTCATTAACCAAAAGAGAATTTGCACATCATTTTGGCCTCCCTCTGTTTGATGAAGCTCGTGCTTATGATACGTTTGTGGGGTACGAGTTATGGAAAAGAATGACAGGACACGGTGTGGTGGACCTTTCTAAGTTGAGTGTGAACTGTGTTCAACACCCGGTCTTCCGTATTTTCCTAAAATTCTGTTCAAATTGTTTCCTCGGAAGACCGAACAATCACCACACAAGAATGTGGGATGTGTGTGTTCTGGCACAAGCTGTTTTACCTGGACCAGAACCAGTTGACGTTTCCTCTATCTTATGGACCCATTTCAAAAATGTGGCAACGTCATCCAGACAAATTGTGATAGGGGGCCTAATCACACATCTAGCCACTTTATATGGCTTTGTAGACCCAGGCCCCATTACTCCGAAACAGCTCATTTGCACGTCATGGCTTGTGCAAAAGACCAAAGATTTGGCTCTATCTCACATGACACCTACTGGTTATCAATCTCAATTGATTTCATCAAGGAGTTAGAAAGATTAAATGCTACTATTAAATCGGTATAAGGCGTTGTTCTATATTTGATTAATAGTAAGGGTTATTAATGAACGGTTGTTGTTAATAATTACCCTCGATGAAGTGGATATACTCCCCGATTGAGTATTCGAGAGGGAATAAGTTATAGATATAACAATGATCGACTAAAATATATCAACAAGTGGAAAGTAGCAATGCCAAGTCCTTTTTATCCTTGAATTAAACACATATAGGTTGTTCATCTTAGTTCTTAATTAAATCAAATCACTCAATCCAAATCCCCCCTTTTTATTTACTAAGTTTCATAAAAAGAGAATTATTCCTTTCCCTGTGGATACGAACTCTACTACGCTATACTACGTATAAGTGTTAGTATTGAAATTTATTTTGACGCACCGTGACAAAGTGCTCGTCATTAGGCGGACTCCCGTCTTCTGGGACCCCTGGCCTTAAGGGAGGCCAGGTAAACTCCATAGAGTTAAGTGACTGATAAGTTCGTATTACAACACGCATTTGATGCGTGTTGGGATCAGCTTTTTGATAATTTTTCATTGCTTTAAGGGTTTTATGTCTCAATATTAGCTCAAGTCATATTTACCGGACGTTGGTACGAGTTTGGTATCTTTTGGAGTCAACATCAAAGAATTTGAGCCCGGCACCGGCGCGTGAAAAGCATTTGAGAAGAGTTGAGGAGCATTCGAAAAAGATTTGAGAGATTTGGAGGTCACCGGGAGGTTCACGACGAAGAATCGTTGAAGAAAGAGTCTTTGGAACATAGTTGACCCCTAATGGACCAATTAAGGTTGTTGAGGCCGAACGTCTTCAGGACTCGGGCGTGCGTCCAATCGGCACCTCAACCTGGACCGTGCCCAGGTTGGCCCTTGACGGTTCTCTTGCTTAGCGGTGATGGGTCGATCCAGTATCGGGCATATTAACTCAACAAACAGGTTACCTGCTGACGCGACGCACACGTGGCAGTCGACGTCACACCCCCCCCCCCCCTCTTCCTTTGCGCAGACCTGTTTCTCTTCTTCTATGGCCTAAATTCACAAACAAGGGTTTTCTTGTTCCTTTGCATTTTCTCTCTTTGTTCACATTTGCGTAGAAGCGACAAAAGGAAGATCCAGAGCATCATCGGAGTTTGATTCGAGCAGATTAGAAAAATTAAGATTAGATTGGAAATATTCACACCACATATGAAAAATTCAAATCAAATCAGACCTTAAAAAACTAGATATAAAAATTCAGAATGGACGAAAGGAATAACTTCTAACTGTGTCAATTTCACAATACTGAAAGGACTAAATGTGAGGAATTTTGATGTTGATTAAAAGCGTCTCTCACAGAATTGTCAAAGTACTAAAAATGGAAAAATTATAAATTGAGCACCAAAAGTGTCATAGCCACAATAGTTAGAGACTAAATCTGACAAAAGTTCTACAATAGTTAGCGAATAGCGGATAGCAGGTTATGTTAGCGGGTTGTCAATAGCAGATTTGATCAGCGGGTTTGACTAACGGAATAAATTGGCGGATTATCAAAAGATGTTTGGTAATTTAGTTATTTGGACATAAAATTAGTACAAAACGCTATTTTTCAAAACGCCAACCCAAAACTCTCCTATTATCAATGTTTTCATTTCCGCGTTTCCGTCCAAAAAGTTAGTGTTGAACAACTATTTATCAAACAATTTTCACTTATTAAAAACGCTATAAATGGTTGTTGAGGTTTATTCCCTTCAACCCGTAGGTCCAACACACAACCTAAGGACTTCGAGTGGGTATTTTAGGAGAATAAGGTCAAACAAGTAAGATGAGGCCCAATAAGAAGTCTTGGTTTAATTCCACTGTTACAAGGCGTGAGGCCGTTCGTACCTACAAGGTGTGAGGCCGTTCGTACTTACAAGGCGTGAGGCCGTTCGTACTTACAAGGCGTGAGGTCGTTCGTACTTACAAGACGTGAGGCCGTTCGTACTTACAAGGTGTGAAGCCATTCGTACTTATGCAGTGCTACGAGATAATAAGAATGCTATAATACTAGAGTGCTAAGTTGTCTTCCATTTACAATGAAATAAATGCTACTATTTATACTGCCAATGGATAATTAGATGCATTGAACCCAGCTGTGGATGACTTGATCCCAACCACCAAATATTCTGTATTAAATGCGCAATCGCCAGGATCTTAGCTTCCCGCCAAGAGGTGGGGAGGTTCGTCCCCTTGGGCTTGCCTAGCTTGATCCCGACCATCAAATCTTCTGCATTAACTGCGCAACCACCAAATATTCTGTATTAAATGCAGAATCCGGACAGGATTTTGGTTGTCCACTAAGGGGTGGGGACGTTTGTCCCCATAAGCTTGCCTTCTGTTTCCTGCGAGCCGTGCGTCTCGTTCTGCTCCTGGGCCTAGGTACCTGCCCACGCTAGGATACGTACGTCTCCTGGATAATCGAGAGGGTATCCGCTTGTCTTGGGCCTTCTTGAGACATCCGTCCCCATGAGCCTAAGGGTTTTTGGGCCAACCACCATTGGGCCATTAACCCAACTGGTCAAACCGCCATTTTTCAATTGAAACGCCGTTTATCAAACTCCTCCATAGTCTTTTTTGACAATATAAGTTGTGTATAGTTAATGTATAACTTTTTGATTTGGACAAGGTACAAGTGTACGACTCTTACTCAAAATACTACGTACGACGTAAGACTTACGAGTTAAGATGAATTGCACTAATCTTTTAATGTTGCATTTTGGTTTTAATTAATTTTGCTTCTTCTGCCTCAATTTGATTTGCAAAAGTTCCTATTTTAATTATTCAAAAATGATTTTTAAATTTCAATTTTAAGTATGAAAAAACGAATGAAGTCATAAATTTACTCGTACATTTGCCCTTTTTCTATTTACATAAATACATTCTTATTTGCGGGAGATAAGGTAAAATAGTAACGCTAAAATTTACTTATTTTCTTATTTACTATGTTGCACGGAAACACGAAAATCATGAAGAAACGGGAACGGGAAATGTCAACTGTTGATAAAAAAACACTTGTCGGAGAGTTTCCAAAAATTTCCATAGAGTTTCCGAAACGGAAACGTACAATTTCACAAGAGTTTCTGGGCTACATAGCTTTGATGAAACAATGCATAGTTGAACAGAGAGTTGTTTTAAGTTGAAAAGAGTTAGATTTGACAGATTGAGCTCGGTAAGTGTATATCAAGCAAGGTATTTATATTTCTTTTGCTAATAATAGGAGAACTTAGCTTGCAGAACAATGCCTACGACCAGAGACACAAATTCAATAATTTACATTTCATTCGATCTTGAAGTTGTGTTTGTGTGTACTAGTAATACATTGTGACGTATCTGCTGGTAAGTATTGCTGTCTTAATCGATATTTGAATCTGCAACTCCCACAACAAGCGGCGAAGTAACCCAGATGTCCTTGCTCCTCCATGACAACGAACCAAAAACATATCCTTGTGTTGGAGCAGCCACCTTAAAGATTAAGGTGAAGTTAAGCTTCTCACCATAGTGACTAAATGAGAGCTGTCTAGGCAGCACGGTCACATTGATTCCCTTTGGAGGATACACCACCCCCTTGTACACGCTCATTGCCTTTCCCACATTTGTCACTGTCCTAGTGACCAAAACCTCCCCATTGAGGGCTGGAACGGTGATGGATGGATAGTTAAGGGCAGAGGGCGAAGGGGGCGTTTGATCACAAGTTGTGTTGTCTCCGGTGATCAAGTGCAGCGATTTCTCATCATGACCGCCGATCGAGCAAAGGAAGGCTTTGTAATCTGTTGGTTGCGCATCATACACTAACCCGGGGTCAAGGACTCTGGTTGGGGTAATGAAACCCGCGCCATAGTCAAATGCATTTGCCCTTCTCCCATCTGGGTCCGCAGAAATGGGCTTGTGAAGCTTGTTCAAAACTGTAGCTGCACGGTTGTTACCCTATTTAAATTCATTCATGCTTTACAAATTCAATTTAAACCACCTAACTCTACATGACTGCCACTTTCCAACGTCATTATATAGTGGTGAGTTAGAGTCTGGGGTTTCGGAAACCTGATTCATGTGAAGCCAAATCAGACTCTAGGTAACGTTTACCTGTAGTCATGATTGCAGATTTGATCGCAGACGGAGACCATGAGGGATGAACAGCTTTTATCAAGGCTACAATTCCTGTGACATGAGGGCAAGCCATGGAAGTTCCAGAGAGTACATTATAGTTCACTTTTGCCGCTGCTTCTGGAGACCAAGCTGCTAGGATATTCAAACCTGGAGCCGCAATGTCTGGCTGCAAATGCCACAAAAAAGAAACAGACAAAATTTATTCAGCTGGTAGTCCTTAACAGCCAGAATTTTCACCAAACATTAAATAATTTGTGAATAGAAATTAGCATATCAGTTGTTTTTAGGGATATAGAGTAAGTTAAAGAAAATGGCATTTCTACCTTCAAATGGAAATGAATTACTTGACACGCGTATTGTGAAATGTATTTGGCACGAGTATCCTTTAGTTTATTCAGGAAATACATTGCAGTTAAAATTTTATAGATAATTCAGCGGATTAAACCATTTTGTTTTATGCACACCATTTTTTACACCAACTCTCACTATCCTTGGCATAAGATCACCTTCAATATTTCTGGAGTTACAGAATTAGGGCCTCTTGAAGAGAAGGCGGCCACACGTGGAGCAGGCCGAGTACCTAATACAGTCTTTGCTGATAGAATCCTTGACAAAGGTAATCTGTTGGAAAATCCAAGGAAAAAGCACCAGTTAACTATTGGGCCCGTGTTGAGGAATGTAGATTTTTTTGTTTAAAGAAAGAAAATAAAACAGAAAAGAAAACGGTAAACATATGGATTAATGGATAGATATGAGAGAGAGCGTAACAGTGGTGAAGATAAGAAAAAATTGTGGTGTACATATATATGTATAAATACTTATAAGCAGTAAAAACTACATTGAAATTTTTAAGTATTGCTTCCCCAAAATAAATTTTTGAAGCTTCGGCCCCTCTAATGCTCTAGTCATGCTAGTTATAATGCTTTCACCCTAGACTAAAAAAACTTGTTACTTTTTAATGTGTGTGCCAAAGGCAAAGGCCTAAAAATCATAAGATGACAGCTGAACATAGAGGGAGTGCCAGAACCTTGTTTTATTAATGTAAGAAAGGATCTTATCTCCTGTTTGTTTCCCAACAATGGCAGCAGGAATGACAAAGGGAACAGCAACATCTTTATCTGCATCATCAATCAAAACCATCCCAATCCCACCTGCGTCTTTGACCACCACGCTCTTTGCCACCTTTGACTCGGTCGAGCTCTCTGCATGTCGGCACACAAGAACCTTCCCCGTCGCCTTCGTTCTATTCAGAGAACTCTCCAGACAGTAACTAGTGAAAAAAGATTATTGCAGAGAAGAGGAAAAGTAGAGAGGTCTTTAGATCATAATGTGATGGACGGCTAGGATTTCATAGATAGCCAAGTAGATTGTTGCTTCACCTGGATTGATACGGCGTGAAATATCCATTGAAAGCAGTGGATGCAGGTATGATTATTGTGGAGTTTGTCATTTCAACTAAGCTTAGGCTTTCACCCTTTCAACATTAAGAGTAAGAAACCGATGAGAAATTAAGAACATATACTACGTATATGATAGTTGTCTTATGAACTTTGCGTTGTTTTTAGGCCCTATTTAGTTCAGCAAAGTTAAATTATGCCAGTTAATAGATATATACTCCATTATAATAATCCTAGTCCCATAAATAACTTCTATTTTGCCTAGATAAAAGTTGTTTACATGACTGATGTGATGAATAATATGAAAGCACATGATCTATTCCATCAATAGAAAGTATAATTTAGAGTTTTTGCTACTTTTAGTCCTCTGACTATTATGTCACCGACACTTTTGGTACTCGACTTTGAACTTTTTCACTTTTAGTCCTTCAACTATTGTGCGACAGACACTTTTGGTATCCGTCTTTGAAAATTTTCATATTTAATCCTTCAACTTTCATAAAAGTTACACTATTGGTCCTTCAACTATTATATTAGTGATATTTTTAGTCCTCCACTTATTGTGTCAAATTCATAGTGGAAGGACTAAAAGTGTCAATTTTATAATACTCAAGTGACTAAATGTGGAAAACATTAAAGTCGAAGACCAAAAATGGAAAAATTGAAAGTCAAGTACCAAAAGTGTCACTGACTCAATAGTCGAGGGACCGAAAATGAAAATAACTCATGAAATTTGTTACAGAATGGAGGAAACACGTAACTTTTGTTTTCGCGCGCTGAATTGTATAATAATAAGAAAAAGTAAGGTTGAACTTACTTTTCTAACTGTATTGCCTGAAGTTACTTTAGATAACCATTTTAGCTATTTTTACATATATTTTTTTCTTTATTTTATTCATAAAATATATTTTAAAACTATTTTTTTCTTAAATCAGCAAAATCGGCCAATGCAGTCACTTCAGCCAAAAACTTTATAAATTTCAAGAGAATCAGCCGAATCAACCGATTTTCGTGTTACCAAACGGGCTCTTAGTATAATACTCTATAATAGTAATAATAATAACATTAACCTTGATAATAGTAATGCTAATAACTAGGGATGGCAATTTAACCCGACCTGATGGATACCCGCACCGAACCGAACCGGTCAAAATGGGGAAAACCGCTTTGACTGGGTAACGGGTACAGGGCGGGGAATGCCCGATTTGTGTAAACAGGTAATGGGGCGGTTATGGGTATATAGCTACCCGCCCCGTTACCCGCCCCGTTACCCGCCCCGTTTAATTTGGATACAAATACCTGCACCATTACTCGACCCGCACAGTTAACTTACATATTTTAATAGTTTATGTATTTATTATTTAATATATTAAGTATATATGAATAGTAGTACATTAGTATATCACACTTATTCCGTTTAATTTTTTGAAAAATATTCAACTAATCGGCTATCCTTTGCAATTTTGAGGAGTTGGTGCTCAAAGTTCACTATTTTAGATTTTTAATTTTCAATATCATTCATCATCCTTTTTTGTTAACTTCTAGAAGATTTATTTTCTTCACATATTGATTATTTGATTTTTGTGATTTTCGGTACACACTTTTCCCATTGTGACTCTTAATTTTTCACCCAATAATTTTCATAAAGCTCACATATGAATTTAAAGCCCAAATATTGGGAAACACTACTCTAGATTGCTTTAATTTATGTAATTGCTAATAATTTTGTAGATGTGTATTGGATGAATTAGATTAATTTTGATTGGTTGCTTTAATTTATATCAAGTTTTAAATTTAAATTATTAGGTTTAAAGTTGTGGACAAAAAATGCGACTCTAGTAACTTTAGTGTTTATAATTTTATTCAAATGTTATATTGTAGTGACTATAAAACTTACCCATGATAACTTATAGTCACATTTGTGTCCATATATTTTTTAGAATTTTTGCCATTTTTGGCCCCCCCGACTATTATGTAAATGACAGTTTTGGTACTCGACTTTTAATTTTTTCATTTTTAGTCATCGACTATTGTGCTAGAGACACTTTTAGTCCTCGACTTCAAGGTTTCCCACATTTAGTCCCTAAGTATTATCAAATTAACACTTTTAGTCCTCCCATTATGATTTTGAAAAAATAAGTTGAGGACTAAAAATGTCACTATTATAATAGTTGAAGGACCAAAAGTGTCATTTTTATGAAAGTTGAAGGACTAAATATGGAAATTTTCAAAAACGGGTACCAAAAGTGTCTCTAGCGCAATAGTCAAGGACTAAAAATGGAAAAAAATCAAAGTCGAGTATCAAAAGTGTCAATGACATAATAGTCGAAGGACTAAAAGTGGAAAAAACTCTATTTTTTATTAGTAATATTTTAGGGAAAAAACCTTCCCATTTTCAATATGTTATACATTACTGTTCTTAAATTTAGATGTTGAATGCTGGTGGGGTGTGTATTGAATTTTTGGAAGTTAAATGTTTTTGTGATTCATATTTAGATTTTACTATCGAGACAAGAGTTAATCTTTTGATGGTGGTAAAAGATTCATAATTTTGAATCTAGACATATAATTTGTGAATATTAGGTTCAAATGATTGTAGCTTTTTGTGATGTTTTAAAAAACTTTATCTGTAGTGCTATTTGATTTTGATTTTTTTAATTTAGGTGGTCAATTATAAGTAATTAATCATCATTTTAGGATTTGTACTAATTTTGAAGAAAAAAATTATCTTTTAATAAAACGATTACCCGCGGGGAAACCGTTACCCGCGGGGAAAACCGTTACCCGCGGATAAGAAATACCCGACGGGTAACGGGACGGTTTCAGAGAAAAATGTTATCAAACGAGGCGGGTACGGGTAATGATATACCTGACCCCGAACCGCCTCGTTGTCATCCCTACTAATAACAACACAAAGAGACTAAGGCAGTGTTTCCAAGTTCCAACCGTTTAAAAATCTCAAAGCTTGGGAAAAGCTAAAATAAGTGTTTTTAAACATCAACTTTTACTTATTTTTAAGTAATTTTAGTGAAAGACTAAAGGCATGCATAGTGATGCTTTTAAATGTTTTTCACTTTTTTATTGCACCAAAAAACACTTTTGCATCAAATACTCGACCTTTTACTTTTCAAAATCACTTATCTTTTCAAAATCAAAAAATGGCTTAAAATATTTTATTTAACTTCAATACATTTGTATAATTTTTGTAATTGTTTATACATGTTTAAAAATTTTAATTTGGAAATTTATAAAAATATTTTTACATCTTCAAAAAAGTGAGAGTTGATAGTTGGGATTACTAAAAAAAGGTCAACTATAGTTGGGATTATTGAAAGCTTACACATACTTCACATTTAAAAATGACATGGTACACAAGACTGTAACAGGTTGGTATGAAGGAGTCGAAGAAGTATGGGTACACAATAATCCCATATTTCATAGTTGACGTCGTGTCGCTGTCTCTGGGCCGGCGACAAGACTGTACACTTATTGAAATAAAACTATTGAAATAAAATAAGTGTACACAAGACTGTACACTTATTTTAGCTTTTCCCAAGCTTTGAGATTTTTAAACGGTTGGAACTTGGAAACACTGTCTTAGTCTCTTTGTGTTGTTATTAGTAGGGATGACAACGAGGCGGTTCGGGGTCAGGTATATCATTACCTGTACCCGCCTCGTTTGATAACATTTTTCTCTGAAACCGTCCCGTTACTTGTCGGGTATTTCTTATCCGCGGGTAACGGTTTTCCCCGCGGGTAACGGTTTCCCCGCGGGTAATCGTTTTATTAAAAGTTTGGAAAGCTTTTGAAGTATGTGTAAGCTTATTGAAAGCTTACACATACTTCATAGTTGGGATTATTGAAAGCTCCATTTTTGGAAAATGATCCCTATAGTTGGGACCACCCAGAAATAATCGATAGTTGAGATTATTAATGTCAAACCGGTAATAGTTGGGATTATTATTTTCAATTTTTCCTAATAAATAAATAAGATGTAATTAAGTAGAGAATAGTTGGTATATAATTACCATAAAAAAAATAGTTGGTATATAATTATGCAGGGCTGAGTATTGACGTTACCGTGAGGTTAACGCCGTTCCCAAATAAGATATGAGAAGTGAAATCCCGGTCCGTAGAAGTAGCGGCAACAGTGATGATCCAAGGGGCGAGGTTTGAAGCGGATCCTTGGAAGCCTTGGTTGCCGGCGGAAGCAACCACCGCAATCCCGTGGCTGACGGCATGGAACGAACCGACTGAGATGGCGTCGTTGAAGTAGTCGACCTGGGGAGCATCCGGGCCCAGAGACAGCGACACGACGTCAACGCCGTCGCTGATGGCGTCATCGAACGCCGCCAGCAGATCCGCGTCGTAACAGCCGGAGTCCCAACAAGCCCTGTAAACAGCTATCCTGGATCGAGGGGCGCCACCTCTGGCTTCTCCAGATGCGAGGAGGCCTTTGTAGCTCATGTTTGCAACGTAACGGCCGGCTGCTGTTGACGCCGTGTGGCTTCCGTGACCCAAGCTGTCCCGGGCTGACTTGAACGACTCCTTCTCCACCATCTCTTCTTCGGCTTCATAGCCACTGGTGTAATATCTCGCACCAACAATCTTCCTGGAGCAATAAAATCAAAATCATCTTCTATCTTTAATGGTACGTCACTCACATTCATGCTAATGCAACATTTCATGTCCAACAACAAGTCAAAGAATAACAAGCTACTGTATTTTGTTGATACCAAAAACAACCTCCACCAAACAAGGCCTAGCACTGCATATACGAAAAACTTCATCTTTCCATACAGTTTGTCCTGTATTTGGTTGGTAATATTTACTTGGTTTGGCATGATTAGTAGTAAATCTTCCTCTCCAATGCAAACAACTGATTTCAAGCTGTCTAAAATCACACCTGTTGCATGTTGAAGCATTGAAGGCCTCTCCTATTTGGCATTGGCCCCTCCATCTCTGTGGCACCTGTGGCATGTCAGCATCACTGAAACTGGATGATTCAGGCCAAATCCCTGTTTGTATATGAAAATAATTAGGCCCGGTCTGTTGAACTATATTATTCCACAGACATTATTAGCTGTAAGCCTGAGGAGCATGTGATGGAGGGGACCGAGCTAAGAAAAAAATACAGTAGGCTTTGAGTTTGAATTGCGAATCACCTTTCTTTCAATTGATATACCCAACAACAATGTTAGCTTCTTTCTGCTACATAAGATTAACAGTTCACTTGAGTGAGATGGACATGAAATCTCTATTCATAAATGATGAGTGGGAGTTCTGGTTCCATCTGAATATACTATTCACTCTACTCTTAATTGCATTGCATTATTATTGTCTAATTCCTATTCCTAGCGTTTTCCACGTTTTGAACCGACTCTCACGAATCATGATAAAAACGATTAGATTCTTTCTACAACGGGTCATGCTTAAGAACAAACGTGACTTTGAGGTCCCTCCAAACACAAAGGGTCAACAAAACTCACGAAACAGAGCTCTGAGGGAGTTGTTCATTAGAACAGGATGCTTTCATTGGGCAGGACCAGACCATATCATATGACTTCCAATTATTGTCTGGACCCACAGTTCCATATTTAAAGCAGATGGTGTTGCAGTCGCATCTCCGTACGCAGTATCAAGAAACTTACAGTATTTTTTAAGCTGTGCAAAAATTTAAAATGTTACTGACAATATACCTCGTATATTAGGATATATATTTTAGTTACATGTATATACATTTTCATTTCCACAATTTAGTTACTAGGTACTTTTTTTAGATGGAAACATAATCCAAGGGGGTCTTTCTCGGAACCTATAATGAGATGAAATAGGCTGATGAATGTACAAATGGTGTTGATGCATTTAAATACATAAACTATTGAATCAATAACAATAACCATTTCCATACACCAGTAAAAACAATAGGTCTAAAAATTACCAAATGTGGCTAAGAATGATAACTCAGATTTAGGCATTTTTTTGTTGAAACTCATTCGTTTTACGTAAAAAGTAAGAAATTTAAAAATGTTCACAGATTGGAATCAAATTTGACTATCCAAGGTAAAAACAAAAAAGTTGAATTGGAAGGAAAAGAAAGGATGAAGCTAAGGGTAATGACCTGTATCAATAAAGCCGATGATAACATTAACTTGGTTCTCGGTGGAAAAGCCTGGAACTTGCATAGTTTCTTGGGCAGTAAGTCCCAAGAAGTCCCAGGAACGAGTTGTATGGAGGATCCTCTTGGCGTTAGGAAATACAGATACCACTGCGGGCATTTCTGTTAACCAATAATGAATTAGATGGATGCATTATATTGCATGTTAATTAATTGTCAAACCATCATTAGCTTACTGGCAATTTCAGTGGCCTGGTCCCGTGTCAGCTTTGCAGCGAACCCATTAAAACCATTCTTATAACTGTACACATGAGATGCCTTGGCCTCCTCAACTCTGCATCATCACCAACTCATCATTGATCTCCCACTCAACCCAATCCCACATTTTTTCTTTATCCATGTCAAACACAAGAAATTAATTTAAAACGATACTGTGATTTTTAGCTCTCGCTCAGTCAAACTAACGCCCATTTGTCTTTGTTTACCGGACCGAATTTCCACGTAAATGTTTTCTGGAATTTCACGCCCAAAACATTGTCGTTGATTCCAGAAAATGCTTGTCAACCCAACAAAAAGATAAAGTAAAATTTGTTTTTCTTTTGCATTATTTTTAGTTGCCCCATGATAGATGATGAAAGATTTTACCCTTGTACTCCGCTTTATATAGATATGAGTATTTATTTCATTTCTCAATATAATAGAGCCCGGCCGGCCTCCTATTTTCATTTTCATGGTGAAAACCTTGTGGGATCAATCAAACAAAAATGCAAGGAGTACATGTTTAGATTGTTCATTACTTGGTACTCCATTATATAACACATCAATGCATATAAAGAAATAAATTTTTATGGGATAATTTGAGTTTGCACCCCACTTTACTGTCGAAATTAGAGTTTGCACCCCGTTTTTGAAATCCTTAGTATTTGCACCTAACCCCGTATGAAAAGACAAGAATGCCCCTCGATCAGAAATATGTTGAAGGCCAACAATATTGTTAACGGAGGGGCATTTTAGTCTTTTCATACGGGGTTGGGGTGCAAATACTAAAGATTTCAAAGATGGGGTGCAAAGTCTAATTTCAACAATAAAGTGTGGTGCAAACTCAAAATATTCCTTGTAACAAATACAGTATATATATGGAATAAATATATTAAACCAAAACTTATTTCAGCAACTTAATTGTCACGGGTTTTGTTCCCTGTTTTATATTCCCAACATTTTCCGTGTTCCCAACTGACCCTATGAAACAACCAGAAAACAGCAATGTTCTCAGTCAAACCAACATTTCAAAGTAATCATCATGTTTTCTAACAGTTTCCCAGAACCTTGCTAACGAAGAGAATCCAGTAAAGCTAGTAAACATTTTCCATCTAAGCCCAAATCCATCGCCTTAAGTTTTTCATTGGAACACTCGTTTTGGATGGACATATACTTAACCGGCCTGCACAAGTTAAAAAACGGAAACTAATTGCAGCTAGAGGGAAGTAATTAATGACCTTCCACCATGAATAGAAGTTAGCATATAGTGATGTTTCTTCGAGATCTCTTCTGGGTCATCGTCTCCCGCTTTGCTCCCCATGTACACCACATACACCTCCATTTTGCGGAAACAAAACCAAAAAATTAAAAGAAACGCCATGGGTACGTACGTACGTAAGCATCCTCACTACATCAAAACCGTACAATGCAATAGTAATACTCCGATCCGTACCTTAGAACAGAAGCATAGATGAACAATCTCTGATAGGAAAACGCAGACAAAGAGAAAAAATGCATTCTTTTTTGGAGAACTCATTAGGTGGCCTGAAGCTTATTAATAATTAAGCTCCGGCTAATCAATGAAAAATGATATGGGTCCTCAGCTTCTGGTTGTGCGAAAGAAAAAGATGACGTTTTTATAAGCTAAGGGAGAAGTGGGGGTTAAAATATAGAGGAGAGGGAAGAATATGTTCTGTTCCGCAACTATACTGTGCTTCTCTCTCATGGAGAAATCGAAAATTTTGATTTTTAACTAAGACAAGGTGAAGAACATTGAAACGTGAAGAGTCCAAGGGGTGGATTAGCTTTTTAACTGAACCGCTGACCAGCCACGAGGCCATCCACCTTTTCCCCCTAGTGACCGTTAAAAAAGATGTTCTATGAGGAATTAGTAGTGGTAAATTTTAAAAATTCATGTATTTTATGCATTTATTTAGTTATAAATAGATATAAAGTACTCCGTATAATTTTAAAAGTTCGCATACACTCTATTTCATACTCCTTCGGTCCCATTTTAGTTAGTTAAACTTGACTTTTCAAGTCAATGACGTCTAACTTTAATCGATTATATGTTTATATAGAGAAAATATTAATAATATGAAAATGATATGAAAATGTTCTTTGTTAAAATCTATATCATAAAAGTATAAAATTATTAAATTTTACATAAATATATTAGTTTAAATAATTGGTCAAAGTTTACCACCTTTGACTGGAAAAAGTCAAAGATGGCTAAGTAAATTGGGACGGAGGTAGTATTTTCTTATGGAGTTTTAAATTTCTGGATTCTCATATACATTTAACACATTTTCAGTACATTAGTTCTCTTCAATAATCCGTGGATAAAAAAAGGGATATTTTGACTTTGCACCCCGCTTTTTGGGTGATATTGGACTTTGCACCCCATTTTTAAAACTCTTAGACTTTGCACTTTATTTCCCATAAAATGTATTTGCCTTTGCACCCCATTCAGGAATTTTTCTTCGCAAAATATTGTAAATAGGGTGCAAAGTCTAAAAGTTTTGAAAATGAGGTGCAAAGTCCAATATCAATTAAAAAGTGGGGTGCAAACTCAAAATTCCCCATAAAAAAATCAACCATAATCCATATACAATGCACCCTTTAATACTCTCATACTCTCTATCTTGATTTAAGCTTCTCAATGGCATGATTATTTAAATAATAATTAAATGATCCTTCTTCGCGAACATGAAGTACTTGGTCCACCTCTTTTTTGAAGGTGAGGAAAATTTATCCTCTTAGCTTCCTTGTAAACTCTACTTTCTTCCTACTTTCTTCCTATTTATAGGACATTTGTTTACGAAGTCACACACAATTCTCCCTACAACACATTATCTCTTCTCTCCCCCATCATCGTTCCTCTGTTCCGCCTTTGGTAGCACTAACAGCTGCAGGTTAGAAACTAGATCTGTAGGAAAAATGGATGGCCATCATCTGATGTGTCGTTCATGGCTTCATCCGCAAGAAGTTCCTATTAGCGTTTTCCCGTTCTGTTCTTCTGTCTACCACTCTGACATACTCGTTGAGAATGGACCATAGTCGGGCGTTGGGTAGTCTCCTAGGCATTGCAGCTCGCCTCCTCAGCCAACTGCCATCTCAATCGGGTGACCTGCCGGCTGCCGCAAGTACTTTGTGTAGCCAGACCGTTCAGCCACCGATTAAGGTTCATCCGGTTACCCCCTCCGATTTGAGGCAAAGTGACGATAAACGCTGCAGCAGAGGAGAAATGGCTGATGGGAAATGCGAGCAGACCGAGATCTGAACAAGCATTGGACCATCCTTCAAGCGCTGCAACATCGCCTCCTCCATATATACATACATCTCTTATCATTTCTTCAATTCTTGCATGATATCTTGATTATTTGTTTATATTCATATTTACTATAGTGGTATTGGTCCACCTCACTACTGGGCCATCCCTGAGCTGCCTTTGGTCCACCTCATTTAAGGAGTTGGTCTCCTATTTAATGCCCTGGCCCAATTGGGCTGTCTACCCGACCAAGCCCATTCCTACCCTGTTTGTCTTATACCCAGCCCATCCCGTGTGGCCCTCTCTTATATTGTCTTGGTGTTCTGGAATCCTCCTATTTCAGCCTCTCCACCTTCTCTCTAAACGATGACTCTTCGGTTCAGTTACCCTAGACCTAGAGTGAGAGAGTGCCGGTTTCCTCTGAGCTTTAGCTCCGGCTTTGCTCCGGTGAAACCTTGGGGTTCCTATTGGGGTCTTCACTCTAGTCTGGTAGTGTGGTGGGTTATCTTTCCTCCGGTAGGTTTTCTGGGCTGGGGTCTGGGTTCTGAGTGTGAGGGTTAGCTGGCTGCCGCCCTTTCGTCTTCCCTGGTTGTACCCCTGGTGGTGAGTGTGAGCAAGCCTTTGGGCTTTGTGGTGATTGAGGTCTGAGCCGGTCCGGTTTTCTAACAGTGGTATCAGAGCCTGGACGTTGCTGCCTCTCTCGGACACCGGAAGCTCACCGGAGAACTCCCACACCGGTAACGTCTGGAGACTCCATCGGAGAAGGTAAGTCGGGTTGTCTCTCCGTGACACCCGCTCAGGTATAAACTTAAACTCTAATCCTTGGGCTGCCGGAGTGCCACCGGCTTCTGTGATGCATGGGTGTTCTGAAACCCTAGGTTGAGGAACTACCGATTAGAAACCCTAGTTTCTTAACCATTGCATGTGTAGTTTTTTGTTTAGACAAAATCTGCAGAAACCCTAGGTTGGTGATATAGTGCATGAGTGGTCCAATCTGTGTCGAACTTGGCCACTGATATATGTGAACTTGTCTGTGTTAAATTTATCCTCTGTGTGATAACCTCTGAACCTGCCTCTGTATTGCTGTAGTGTGCCCTATTTTCTGCTGTATTATTTTTGTATTATTTCTCTGCTCAGTCAGTCTATCAACTTTTCTTCCGCTTCTTTGTGTTGAGTTCTGGTAATTGTGTGGCTTCCTAACCCCTGGTTGGCTAGGGAACCTGAGGTTAGTGCTAAGTGATTCCCTGCCAGCCACTTCAGTGGCCCCGGAACTACGTGGTCACTTAGTCCGTAACCCAAACCACCAGGGTTAAGCCTTTATATTACCTGTATCTCTGTAGTTGTGTTGTGACTGTTATCATGGCTTCAAACCAGTATGGTATGATGCCTTTTAATGGTAAGACTGACTTTGACATTTGGAAACAGAAGATAAAATGTGTGTTAATACAACAGAAAGTTCATAGAGCTATTACTGGGCAATACTTAGAAACTGAGGAAAAACCCAAACAAGTTGAAATGAATGAAATAGCCTGCTCAACCATATATTTAAACTTGTCTGACTCTGTCCTTAGAAAGGTTGGAGTCATTGAGTCTGCTAAAGACCTCTGGGATAAACTTGAGTCTCTATATACTGATACTTCCCTTCCTGGCAAATTGTTTTTGTTGGAAAAGTTTTTTAGGTTTAGACTTGACCTAACAAAAGATATTGATGAAAACCTAGACGTTTTTAACAAACTAATCCAAAACATTAAGCAGGCTGGGGATAAACATATAGATGACTACACTGCCATAGTCTTATTGAATGCTATACCTGATTCCTATAATGATGTTAAGTCTGCCATTAAATATGGGAGGGATGACATAACCCTTGATATTGTTATTAATGGCCTGAGAAGTAAAGAACTTGACTTAAAACATTCTAGGAACCATCATAAGGAATCTGGGGAAGCTTTGTTTGTTAGGGGAAGGTCTAAAAGCAGGTCTAAAAACCCTAAAAAGGACAATCAGGATAAGAATGGTAGACAACCTAGCAAGAAAAGGCATAAGTCTAGGAAAAGGGTGTGCTATAACTGTGGGAACCCAGATCATTTCATAAAAGACTGTACCCAACCCAAAAGAAATGAACAGGCCAACTCTGTGACTGATAAGGAAATTAGTGAAGAAGTGTTCATGGTCTGTGATCAGGCTAATTCTGTCCTAAGCAACCTAACTGAACTTGAATGGTTAATAGATTCAGGTTGTACCTACCACATGACTCCTTTTAAAAATCTGTTTGCTTCTTATAGTGCTTGTGATTCTGGTTGTGTGTCCCTAGCTGACAATAAGAAGTGTAAGGTCCATGGTGTGGGTGACATAAGTCTTAAGTTTGAAAATGGAACTGTTTTCAAATTAAAAAATGTTAGACATGTCCCTGATCTTAGGCACAACCTGCTTTCTGTTTCTGTTTTTGAAGAATGTGGTCTTGAGGGTAAATGGGGAAATGGGTGTATGAAGATTTTGAAAATCTCCCTTGTTTTGTTTAAGGCTTTGAAACAAAATAACCTTTATGTTGTGCATGCCAAACCTTTTTCTGAAAATGCTAATGTTGTAGTCAGTGACAAGTCTGTGCTTTGGCACCAAAGACTGGGTCACATGAGTAATAGAGGATTAAATATTTTGAAACAAACTGGATGTTTTGGTAATGACTTGGTGTCACCCATACCTTTCTGTGAGGGTTGTGTCCTAGGTAAACAACATAGGGTTCAGTTTCCTGTTTCTAGCTATTCTAGTGAGCCTAAGTCTAAAGCTGTCCTTGACTACATACATGCAGATGTATGGGGTCCTTCCAGCGTCCCTACCCATGGGGGTAGGAGGTATTTTCTGTCCATAATTGATGACTTTTCTAGAAAAGTCTGGGTCTGTTTGTTAGAACATAAATCTGATGTGTATGTTAGGTTTAAAGAATGGAAAATTATGGTAGAAAATCAAACTGGATGTAAGGTTAAAACCCTTAGAAGTTAGAACTGACAATGGCTTAGAATTCTGCAATAAGGATATGGATAGGTTGTGTGTTGAGAGTGGGATTAGGAGACACAAAACTGTGCCCTATACTCCCCAACAGAATGGCTTAGCTGAGAGAATGAATAGGACCCTCCTAGACAAGGTTAGGAGTATGCTTGCCACTTCTGGCCTCCCCAAGAAGTTTTGGGGAGAAGCTGTGAATACTGCCACCTACCTGATAAACAGATCCCCCTCTGTACCTTTAGAAGGTAAGTGTCCTGAGTCTGTCTTCTCTAAGAAACCCCTGGACTTGTCAAACTTAAAAGTGTTTGGGTGTGCTGCCTATGTACATCAACAGACTGATAAGTTGGACCCTAGGTCTAAGAAATGCATTTTCTTAGGATATCCTGAAGGTGTTAAAGGATATAGGATCTGGGATAGGAACCAGAGTGGTTTTAAGGTCATTATAAGCAGAAATGTTGTGTTCAATGAAAGTGATTTTCCCTGCTTAGTTAAAAATGTGACTGACCCTCAAACTGTGCATGATGGCACCTCTCCTAGTGAGGTGGAGCCTATCCAGACCACTGCTGCCCCTCTGTTAAATGAGTCTATTACTCCTGATTTGACCAACACTATGCATGACACCCACTCCACCTCTAGTGAGGTGGAGCAGCCCAGTGGTAATGATGAAACTTTGCATGATGTGATTGTTCAATCTGATTTTGCTGATAATGAAGAACTTGGAGAGATCCAAGTTGAGAATGAAAGTCTAGATGATTATGTGTTAGCCAGAGATAGGACTAGAAGAAACATTAAGAGGATTTCTGATAGCATGACTGACTATGCATTTCACCTGTATGATACTTCATTATTTGCTTTCTCTGTTTTTGAAACTCTTGAGTTGAATGAGCCTAAAACCTACCAGGAAGCCCTTGCCTCTAGAGAATCTAAAAATTGGCTATGTGCTATGCAAAGTGAGATAGATTCTCTTAAGTTGAATAAAACCTGGACCCTAGTTCCTAGGACTCCTAATTGTTCTGTTGTTGAGTGCAAATGGCTTTTCAAAGTTAAAGAAGAACCAAATGACATTAGGTTTAAAGCTAGGTTAGTGGCTAAAGGTTTCACTCAAAAGGAAGGGGTAGACTATGCTGAAATTTTTGCTCCAGTAGTAAAATTCACAACAATTAGGATGATGCTTGCCCTAGTTGCCCATAATGACTGGGAGATGAAGCAGATGGATGTTACCACTGCCTTCCTGCATGGTGAACTAGATAAACAGATTTTCATGAGCCAACCTGAGGGTTTCATTGACCCTAAGTACCCTAGACATGTCTGTCTACTTAGGAAGGCCCTCTATGGCCTGAAACAGTCTCCCAGACAATGGAATATCAAGTTTGACCAGTGTATGTCTTCCCTGAGTTTCAAAAGGTCTGATTCTGACCCTTGTTTGTATTTTAAGAATACTGCCTCTGTACCTGTTTTCTTGTTGATCTATGTTGATGAAATGCTTATCATTAGCCCCTCTGTGAATGCTATTAAGATAGTTCAAAAGTGCCTTTGTGAAAACTTTGCTATGAAAGATCTTGGAGATGCTAAGAGAATCCTAGGGATTAATATTCTTAGGGATAGGAGTAGGTGTACCCTTACCCTGAACCAAACCTCCTATCTTGAAAAGGTCTTGAAAAAATTCAAAATTGACTCTGCCCAACCTGTGAATGTTCCCTTAGCATCCCATTTTGTGCTAAGCAAGGATCAGTCCCCAAGGACTGGTCCTAAGATAGATAGGATGAAGGCTGTACCCTATTCCAGTGCTATAGGGTCAGTCATGTATCTCATGGTAAGCACAAGGCCTGATATAGCTTATGCTGTCAGTTGCTTAAGTAGATATATGGCAAACCCTGGTATGTCTCACTGGACTGCCCTTAAATGGCTCCTTAGATACCTTAGGGGTACACCTTCTCATGGTCTTGTGTTTTCTAAAACTGAAACTGGCATTTTACTTACTGGCTATGTTGACTCCAATTATGCAAATGATAGGGACAATAGAAAGTCTACTACTTCCTACATTTTTACTCTTTGTGGTTCCTGCATAAGTTGGAAATCTCAACTACAACCTATTGTTGCACTGTCCACTACTGAATCTGAATATGTGGCAACCACTGAGGCCTTTAAAGAGGCTATTTGGCTTAAACGAATGCTAACTGAAATTGGTTTTCTTAAGCAGGCTGTGACAGTGTACTCTGATAGCCAGTCTGCTATCCAATTCTGCAAGAATCCTGTATTCCATGACAGGACCAAGCACATTGATGTCAGGTTTCATTTTATTAGAAATATTGTGGATGCAGGTTGGATAAAGCTGTCCAAGATACCTTCAGAATTTAACCCTGCATATATGGGGACTAAATGTCTCACTTTTGAAAAACTGTTGTCTTGTAAACGTATTCTTAATTTAGATTGTGGCTAGATAAGAACTGTAAAACAAGAAAAACGGCGATGATGATTCTCCCTTTCACGTTATGCTCTACACCACCAGGGGGACCAATAAGGTGGAGATTGTAGTGGTATTGGTCCACCTCACTACTGGGCCATCCCTGAGCTGCCTTTGGTCCACCTCATTTAAGGAGTTGGTCTCCTATTTAATGCCCTGTCCCAATTGGGTTGTCTACCCGACCAAGCCCATTCCTACCCTGTTTGTCTTATACCCAGCCCATCCCGTGTGGCCCTCTCTTATATTGTCTTGGTGTTCTGGAATCCTCCTATTCCAGCCTCTCCACCTTCTCTCTAAACGATGACTCTTCGGTTCAGTTACCCTAGACCTAGAGTGAGAGAGTGCCGGTTTCCTCTGAGCTTTAGCTCCGGCTTTGCTCCGGTGAAACCTTGGGGTTCCTATTGGGGTCTTCACTCTAGTCTGGTAGTGTGGTGGGTTATCTTTCCTCCGATAGGTTTTCTGGGCTGGGGTCTGGGTTCTGAGTGTGAGGGTTAGCTGGCTGCCGCCCTTTCGTCTTCCCTGGTTGTACCCCTGGTGGTGAGTGTGAGCAAGCCTTTGGGCTTTGTGGTGATTGAGGTCTGAGCCGGTCCGGTTTTCTAACATTTACGTAATTTAGCTTACAATAAATAGATTAAACAATGACTAAATAAGAGAATTTGCAAAATGAAGACTAATATGTAATACCTTTAAGTTTTATATAACTCGAGTTTGTTAACTTTTTATTTAGTTGTTCAAAAAATTGATTATTCTATTTAAAGTAAGTGATTTATAATGCTAAGTTTTTTTTATAGATACGTGAAAGAGTTCTACTAAGTAATTCATGTTCTTATATTATTAAATTTATGCCCAAGTAATGCTACAGTTTTGAAAAATTGTTTTTATGTTTTTCTTAAATAATAAGAAAGTAATCATATGATATATTATAGATATTATTATTGATTATTGATGGAGTATGTGGGACTAGACCCCAGGGCCCACATACTCGGAAGAACAGAAGGTACCACGACCACCTGGTGGGACCTCCGTCGGCCAGATGACCCCCATCGGCCAGAAAGAAGTCTACTCAGAATGTGATCCATAAGGCAAGAAGAGCCGGGTGACCTCGTCGGCCGGGTCTTCGTCGGCCATGCCCTCGTTGGCCATAGACCGCATCCAGAACAAGATTTACACTTAATCTTTTCTATGCACTTTGTATCCGGCCCATTAGTGACCCTATTGTAAATGGGCCTCCCAAGCCCAAGACTTGGGAGCTCAGTCCTAATTTTTCCTATAAATACTCCCTCTCTAGATAGCACTTATAGCACTTGGGAGTAGTTGTAGGGGTTCACAAAATCATTAATATAGAGCAATTATAGCACTTCTCTCTCTAGCTCTTCCTTCTCTCTAGATATACAATCTATCATTTGGTGCTTTCATTGAGCCACCACGACGACATGGAGCCACCACGAAATGTGAAGGAGGTACAACGGCTGACGGGACGCCTTGCGACCCTAAACCGTTTCCTCTCAAAATCGGCTGAAAGGTCTCTCCCTTTCTTTCAGATCATGCGCAAGGCAATCGGCTTCAGGTGGACGACGGAGTGCTAGCATTTAAGGAACTAAAGCGGTACTTATCGTCCCATCCGGTGCTGTCCAAACCCAAAGCCGGTGAAACCCTCTTTTTGTACTTGGGGGTGAGCACGTCGCCCATCAGCTCCGTGTTCATCCACGAAGACGAAGGGGTACAGAAGCCAATTTTCTACGTAAGCAAGACGTTGCGGGAGGCCGAGCTCAGGTACTCCCCCATTGAGAAGACGGTACCGGCCATCGTCCATACAGTGAAAAAGCTAGGGCACTACTTCCAGGCCCATGCCGTCCACGTCTTAACTCAGCAACCCCTCGGCGCACTCATGCGGAACCCCACCAGTTCCTCACGAATGGTGAAATGGGTGATCTTCCTCAGCCAGTTCCAGATCGAGATTAAGCCAAGGCCATCCCTCAAGGGGCAGGCCTTGGCCGATTTCGTCATCGAGTGCACAGCAAGGGAAACGGCCGTTACCACGCCCGGGCCAGAGCCAGACGAAGCATGGACTCTCTTCACCGACGGTTCATCGGCCACCAAAGCTTGTGGTGGCGGCGGCGACCTCATTTCCCCTGAAGGATTCAGAGCCTATTATGTCATCCGCTTCAACTTCAGGGTATCCAACAACGAAGCCGAGTATGAGGCCCTCCTCAGCGGCCTCAGACTCGCTGCCGGCCTCAAAGCACGGCACATCAGGATCAGGTGCGACTCCAAGCTAGTGGTGGGCCAGATCGAGGGCTCATACGAGGCCAAGGAAGGGAGGATGAGGCAATACAAGCAGGCGGCCGAGGAGTTGCTCAAGGCATTTGAAACCCACGAGATCACCCAGATCCCAAGGGCGGAGAATGGTGAGGCCGACATCCTCTCCAAGCTCAGCACAGACACTCCAGAGCACATCTCCAAGATAACCAAGGTCGAGGAGCTGAGCATGTCCAGCATCCACGCCAGCCCGATCACGTGCATCCAACAGCGGTCGGAGGACTCGATCACCGACATCATGACCTTCATCACCTCGGGAGAACTCCCCCAGGACGACGAGAGAGCCAAGCTAGCCAAACTAAGGGCCCCAAACTACACCATCGAGGACGGGAAACTATATAAAAGATCGTACAACGACACTCTTCTCCGATGCCTGCACCCGGATGAGGCCGAGGTGGCCATGGAGGAAGTCCACTGCGGCGTCTGCTCCTCTCATCAGGGCCCCTTTAGCATGTCCCGACGTCTCGTCGTCCAGGGCTATTTATGGCCGACGATGGCGCGGGACTGTGCCAATCTTACAATGAAGTTTTCTGCGTGCCAGGTCCTTCAGAAGGCCCCTGGTCGACCAACCGTCAACTACGCCCCGGTCAGCACCGCGATACCATTCTCAAGATCGGGTATTGACCTAGTCGGCCCCCTGCCCAGAGCCGCAGGCAACAACCGCTACATCATCGTCGCCGTGGACTACTTCACCAAGTGGGTCGAAGCGGAACCTTTGGCCAGCATCACAGGGGCCAGGTGTCAGAAATTCGTCCACAAAAACATCCTTACTCGCTTCGGCGTTCCTCATGAGATCATATCCGATAACGGCACCCAGTTCGAGGCCGCGCCTTTCCAAGAGCTCCTCCAAGAATGGAGAATCAAACATCGTTTCTCCTCCGTTGCCTATCCTCAAGGTAACGGGCAAGTCGAGAACGCCAACAGAACCATCTTGGAAGGCCTAAAGAAGAAGCTCCAGGACGCAGGGGGCAGTTGTGCCGATGAACTCTCCAATATCCTGTGGTGCTACCGTACTACGCCGAGGAGGGCAACGGGCGAAACACCCTTTGCCCTTTGCTATGGCTTCGAAGCAAAGGCACCCACAGAGGTCACCATACCCAACCGACGGGTGGAGCGTTATGAGCCTGAGGCCAACGAAGAAAGCATGAAGATTGATCTCCACCTGATCGAAGAAAGACGAGAGTAGGCCTTCATCCGGGCAGAGAACTACCGGCGTCAAGTAAAATCATACTATAAGGCCAAGGTACGTTCCCGGGAATTCCAGGTGGGGGACTATGTCCTTCGCTGAAGAGAGGCGAGTAAGCCGACGGAAGGTGGCAAGCTGGCACTCAAATATGAAGGCCCCTACATCGTCAGTGTCGTAGTCAAGCTCGGCACCTACAAACTAAAACACCCGAATGGGTCTAATGTACCACGAACGTGGAATGTACATCACTTGGTGAAATTCTATCAATAATCCGGGGACGGCGCAGCCGGCAAAGCCCTCACCTTCCCACGGATTGTTGGTCGAACGCCACCCTCGGCCTCAAGCCACTTATCAATAAAAGTTATTTTCTTACTTTTCTAAAAAGTTCAGGGAAAAGATACTACACTACACCGACCCCTCAGAATGAAAACGCTCAGGAAAGGTCAACAGAGCACACTGCCTCGGCCCCTCATAGCGAGAATGCTTAGGAAAGGCCGACGGTGTCCCCAGGATGAGGGGCCCGCAAAGAGCCCAGCCACGTCTTGAAATAGGAAGCTCACCGCGTCGTCTATCCGCGAAATGAGCAGGACGACACGTCTGAAATCATGGCCGAGGTGACAAAAATCCCCAAACTCAGGGATGAGAAACCGAAGTCATCGGTAACCGACCATACGCCTTAGCCCGCGTCATAAATAGGCGACGGGACCTCCCTGAGATCACAGGACGATCCAGTAGGACTCCTTACCGGCCGAGGGACTATCGACCCCTTTGGCCGAAGCCTGAATGAATGATACTCACTCCTCTCTCAAAAGAGTAAAGAGGAAGAATATAAAACAGGGACAACCGAAGGACCGCACACTTGTCGGCCTAAAGCGATATCCCCAAAAATAAAAGAGGGACAGCCGAAGGACCGCGCACTTGCCGGCCTGAAGCGATATCCTCAAAAATAAAAGAGAGAAGCCGATGAGCCGTGCACTCGACGGCCTCGAGCAATAAAAATAAAATCCCCAAAATTGTCTAAGTACATATCAGGCAAACATTACGCATTACGGACAAAAGCGTTCAAAAAAGAAAAGAAAAAACTTGGACAAAATTACTAAGGTAAACTCCTGGGGCCGAAAAGGGGCACCACATGGCCGACATCAGACAACCCAAAAGGGAAGCCGTCACCAGCCACTCATGAAGGAAGCAATCACCCAAGTATGTTCAAACACTTAGAAAATTTTCTAAGTATTTGGAAAAATTCTTAAGGAGCATCCAGAACGGCCGACAAGGGTCTGGTGCCCGAACAAAGCAACCATACTCTAAGCTAAAATACTTGGAGATTTCCACCAAAAGTGGGACACCAAACATTACAATAACGAAGAAGACACCCCCCCAGCTGAGCAAAGGGCAGGACCTTTCATCAGCCACAGTTACAGGAAGCAAGTTCATAGGTTCTTGCTTAACACTTAGACAAATTACAAGTGAAATAAAGGGGGTGGGGAGTGATAACAAGACGAGGAATACACAACAGCCGGAAAGGCCGATGAAAACACCTAGACATATGAAGCTACCCATCCTGGCTGCATTGGCTGACGAAGGCCCCCGAACTAAAGGGACTACTTAGTTTGACACTTAGAAAAATTTCTAAAGTGCGAACAAAAGGAAAGGGGTAACGCCAAGACGAAGCGGACACTCAATCACTTAAAGTCTGACACTTAGAAGAAATTCTAAAGTGTTGCTAAAAGCAAGGGGTGCTCCTTATGGACGAAGCATGCTCACCTAAGGTACCCGCTTCGGTCGCAGCCAGAGGAAACAACCAAAGAGAACAATTGTCTAAGTCCCAACTTAAACACTTGGAAAAATTTCGAAGAATAACAAAAGCGAAAGGAAAGGCAAGACGAGGAGGACATTATAAACATTAAGGCCGAAAGAGAAATAAATTTTCATTGATCGGATGAGAAGTACAAAGGGAACACAACGACCATTACAAAATAAAGGCGCTATAGCACCTGCCTAAACTACTGAACTACACAAAAAGAAAGCTAGTCGATCAGTTCTCTGGGGCGACTTCATCAGCATCCAGCCCCCCATCGGCTTGCTCAACAGCAGCCTCGGTGCCCTACTCCGTCCCCACATCTGCACTGACCTCGGCCACTGTGGATACAGCGGTATCAGCCAAGGCATCGTCATCGGACCAATCCGGCTCACCGATGGAGGAGCTAAGTACCCGGTCCTGCCTCTCAGAAGAGGGGAGCTTCGCTTCGGCCTCCGGGTCCTTCATCAGCCTGGGAAGCTTCAAATTCTTCTTGGCCCATTTCTGGGTAAGTTTCAACTTCTTGAAGGCGCGGTGCAACCTCCGGTAGATTAGCCGTTGCATCCTCTGCTGACCCATGTCGTAATAAATAGACATCTCCCTTTGAAAATATTCTTAGCCGGCAGGGCAGTTCTGGCCCCAGTCTTCAAGCCGATCCGCCACTACCTCGTAGTACCAGGGCCGACGGTCTTCCGCCTTCCAGCCTTCGGCCAGAAATTTCTTAATGGCGCCGTCAATAGCCTTCTCAGCAGCCCTCTCGGCGTCATCTTGTGCTTTCGCGGCGTCCTCGGCTCAGAGCAGGGCTTCATCGTGGCTCTTCAGCGCCTCATCCTTTGCTCTCAGAGCATCATCCCTATCGGCCGCCACCTGAGGCCACATCGGCCTCATCAACACCCTTCTGTAGGACCTTCACTTCTTCCCGGAGCCGGTCCAGGCAGGCCATGGCCTCCTCGGCCGAAGCAGCTTTTTGCTCAGCCTCATTCAGCCAGGCAATCTCCTGTTCCTGTCGTTTATGGCTCTCGATCAGCATAAGGGTGCCCTGCAACGAAGAAAAAACATTAGGACGATGCGAACACTCACGACACCAAAAAATGTAAAGTACAAGGAACTTACTTGGACGATAAGGTCCATCCCGCCATCGTAGATCTTGACGGGGCCAAGCTTTTTCAGATAAGCCCGGTCCTCGACTGGGACGGCTTGAGCGAGCACATCATGGCCGTCAACAGCTTCATTAAAGACGCCACCCTTCACAGGGTACTCGACTTCGAGCTTGTAAGTCCCAACGGCCAACTCCTTTCCGGCCCTCTTTTTACGGGAATCCTGGCCGACACGGAGCGGCTGAGACATGGCAGTGGACGAGGGGACTAAAACCGCATCGACGACGGCAATGGCATTGGAACCCCCCAACATCGTCGGCCGGCATGGTCAAAACCCTGGCGTCAGCATCAGCCAAGGGGGAAGCCCTCTTCGTCTTCTTAGGATGTATACCAGCCTCTGTCAGCTTCCTCTGGTCGTCATCCACTTCCGTTTCTTCTTCGGCTGCGTGGGCGGCTTCTTCGGCGCATCTGAGCTCGGCTGCGCGTCACTAGCAGCGACCAGCTTTGCGGCCTCCTTGGCGGCCATCTCCTCATTCGCCTTCGCTTTTGCAAGGGCCATAACGGATTTGCGGTCCATTACAAAGTCTGCATAACATGGAAAACAGTTAGCAAAAAGGATAAACAAAACTAAGACAAGGACGCCATGGAGGGTATTACCATCAGCATCAGCGGACACACCCAAATCCGGGCCATCAGCCTCCTCAAAAGTGGTGGTCATCCTCGGCCATATCTCGGTGTCACTCTCCTTGTCACCATAGACGAAGTACCTGAAGAAGCCGAGGGTGGTCATCTTTTACCCCGTTATGTCCTCTTTCATGCTCCTCGGTCCTCCTTTCAAAAATGCCGCCACTTGGGCATCCAAAATGCTACTCTTCGGCACATCATGGAGGTTAAATCTCCCGTCATGGCCGACGGAGGGAAATTTGGTGCCGCCCTCGCCCAACGACACAAAGACGAACTTGCTTTTCCAACCATGGATGGACGAAGGAAGGTCGGTAAAGCTCCTCTTCTTCGGCAGCTGTTGAAGGTTGGCATAACCGGCACAATTCTTGTGGCTCCCTCGGCCGATCTGGTATAAATTCATAAAAAGAGCCGTCGTCGGCCTAAAGTCCAACTCATCGCAGCGGAGGAGGAAGCCGACGATGAGTGAATAGCTATTCGGGGTCAGCAAGGCCGGAGGGAGACCCACCATGTCCAGGTACTCCGTGATGAACGGATGAAGGGGAAATCTAAGCCCCTTGGCAAAGCTCATGGGGTATACTCCAAAGTACCCCGGTGGTGGATTCAGCATGTGGTCCGTCGGCATGGGGGCCCTAACCCTTCCATACGGCCCCACATACATCTGGGCCACCAGGTAATCAGCCGCGCTGCTCTCCGGTTTGATCAAATAAATGTTCGTGAGGTCCAGGTAGGAGTAACCTGGACCCTTCTTCCGCCTATGCCTTCTCGTCGGGGCAGCCCCCTTCACAGCAGAAACCGGCTTCGGGCAGGGAATTGCAGCTGAGGTAGATGCTTTGTCCACAGCGTGGGAGACCACTACGTCCTCACCGTCAGACGACGAGGAGGCCTCTTCGTCTTCACCTTCGCTACCCTGACTTGAGGGAGCTCAGGTCCTCTATCTCCTTGCAACACTCCTCTACTACCCGGTAATCATAGGATTTAGCGGAGGGCTGGCTCATTGTCATAAGGGTAGTATTCGTCGTCCAAAGGTTTCATCATAACAACTAGCTAAAGCCTTAAGGGGATTACCTTGGATCTAAGGGTGATTCTCCACTAACACTGTAACACCGACCCCGAGCATATTTACTTTTAGTAAATTATGTAATAAACTTTGAAGGATGGTTTAAGAATTTGCGTGATTGTAAATTTTTATATTTCTTTTACGTGAATAGTAAATTGCATGTGGGGCCCACAGCGGGAACGGGGACCGCCCGATAATTCCCGAACCACATATTATATTCATCTTGGTCTGGATGACATCTATATTGTTGTGGATATTTTATTTGGGTCATAAGAAAGGCATGGAGTTGACCGGTTGGTCAAACGGGGCCCAATTACCGGTATTGGTAATTTAGCGGATAACAGCCCGAAATGAGTTTCGGAGACTCCTAAATTAATGTTGGGGAATGTACATCTATTCTAAAGGCCCATAATTATTGGGAACGCGTGATATATTTTATTTGGTCCGATAAAATAAAATATGATTAAAACGGGTCAAGAAATACAACTTTCGAGGCCGATTGTACACACCGGGACTTAAGGGGATGACCTCCCACATAAGTGGGGGCCACCCCACGTTTTTATGGGTGCTGATTGACCCAAATTAATGGGAAGGGGACATCCAAAGATGGCATATCCGGACTTTGAGCACACACATTTGTTGAAGGCTCACCTTGAAAAGTTGAAGAAATTACATTTATCACTCTCTTGAGTTTACCTCCCCCTTGGACTAAGTCTTTTCTTGCTATTGGATGATTTGATCGCTGAAAATTCAGTTTGTCCCCCATATTCAATGGCTTCAATTAAATTTGGAACATCAATTGCATTAATGACATAACAGTCTATGCACATGTTCTTTAACATCAGAAGTAATACCCATAAAATTTGAAGAATATTTAAAATTTGTGTTTTATATCGTTTAGATGGCCCTTAGATAGTTTATTATGTTTAGTTTAGTGTTTGGGAGCAAGGAAAGGTCAAAACAGGGAAGAAACAGGACAAAAACTAAGGTTTGGGGGTGCCTGGGGGTCACACATGGCGTGCGTGGCAAGAAAATCTAGCGGAATAGCTACTGTCGGCAACGCACGGCGTGCGTAGAAGGTAGGCACGGCATCCTCCCTGTTTTATCCTAACGGGACCCAAACTTCGGAAATTCACTATAAATACATCCCTAATCCGATTTTCCTCATTCCAAAAAGCCTAGGACTGCCTCTTCAAGCTCTATCTCTTCCAGCTCTTCAATATTAACATATACAACACGATTTTTGAGACCAAGAACGTGATCAAGCAATCAAATCTTCCGATACGTGCGTTTGTTGCCCAATTCACGCCGTTCATTTGTTTTCTTAATTTCTTTCTCCTAAATTGAGATCCTTGTATCCTATAACTTCCTAGGGACGAGTGAGTGATCCCTGAAGATAGGTTTGACATTTAGGATTCGTTAAATCAGTTTTCTATGACCAAAATTGTGATTTTTGGGAAATAGTTATTTTGGATTAGATAATTGTGGAGATTGTGTTGGTATGAATTGAAAGATGTTATGAGCAATTTTTTGTACTCTATTTTGATAATTTATTTTGAGTTTGGATTACCCTAATTGGTTTGGTTTTGTGGTGGTTGATACGTTTGTAATTTCCATGTTTGTGTTTGTATTTTTAATTAGCTTTGATTGATTTTTACCTTGGAAATTACACGGTTTCAGCTTGGGTACAGATGCTAGACATCTTCCATCTTCTCCATTCTTTGACCCTGGCATAGTCTTCATCCAGCTGCTCGAGTGGAGTGAGTCTTGGTAAGTCACTTGTTGGTGATGGAGGGGCATGCTCCTCCCTGTTTAGAGGGTATTTATAGACTTTTAGAAACTAGCCGTTGGAATATAACCGTTGGAGAATACGGTTGGTTCCTTTTGACATTATTTGTGTTCACACTGGTAGCAGGGGGCTCTGGTTTGGTAAATATTTGATGGTTCCTGAGAGCAAAAGTTACCTTTTTGGACTCCTTGATTTTAGAGGATCAAGATGATGTATGCCAGATTTTGAGCCAACTGTTGTACTGATACAGGCCTCTGCTCCTGAGGCAGGCACCTGCTATCAAGCATTTGCTTGATTTTTGTGAACCAGTGTTTTCCCTTCCATTTTTCCTTCCTTATTTCATGCTTGTCTTTCACTTGATGAAAGTATTATTGCAAGTTCTCCCTTTTCTCAACTAACAGTGGGCTAGATGATAGTCAACTGCTGAGTCCATTGATGTTAGAATGCAGACACCTCCTGAGCCTACTGCTTGAATTTTGATTCCTTCATTTTTGAAAGTCTGAGATAGACTTTCTTGGACATTGATGCTTCATTCCTTGTTGATTTTGGGTAGCTTATCTTTAGTAGGTGGCTACCCCTAGTACTTCATAATAGTTCCTCCTCAGTAGGTGACTAGGAATTCCCCCTTGATTTTGGAGTTAAGTTCCCCCTAGGTGCATGATTATTCCTTCACTTAATCAAGATCATCTAGCATTCCAAGCTCTTGTCTTAGATCTATGCTATCTCTCATAGCAGTTACCTTCATGTCCCACTTTGAGGGCAAGCCTCTCAAGACCTTGAGGGAAATCTCTTTTTGAGATAGTTCTTTCCCCAGGTCATAGACCTTTGCCACAATCTTCAGGAATCTGGACTCCATCTCATGGATAGATTCATTTGACAGCATTTTGAAGTCCTCAAACTTCTTGAGGGCTATGGTTAGTTTATTATCCTTCTCGTGTTCATCTCCTGCTCCAATCATTGTGATCTCATCTCAAACATCTTTGGCATTTCACATTTCCTAATCCTAGGAAATATGGATTCATCTACAGATTTGAAGAGAATGTCTTTGGCAATGTTGTCAAGATTGTTTCTCTTCCTGTCCTCAGTTGTCCATTCCAATTTAGGTTTTGGAATGTACACATCCTCTTGATCATCACTTTTAGAGGTGCTGACCTTTATGATATTGATAGGTCCAGCTGTGATCACCTCCAGCTTTTCATCATGTAAGGCACTAAGATGTGCTTTCATCCTGATTTTCTAGTCATCAAATTTGTTCAGGTTGAACAAAAGATTCTTTGCAAGATGATTGTCCATTCTTAGAAAGTGTTTGGGAAGTGAAGTGGATTTGGATCTTTAGTTCAAATTAGTCAGAAACTGACTCTAGGAATACTCGGCTCTGATACCACTTGATGGTCCCGGATAGAGGTAAAAGTCTAGATGGCGGGGGGGGGGGGGGGGTGAATAGACTTTTAAAGCTTTTTCGACTTTAAAAACTTTTTCCCTTCTAGATGAGTTGATCTATTATCTTTTGGGAGATATATAGATGCACAGCGGAAGTCTTTAACCTCTTAGATAAACAGTGTATAACAACTTTCTATAATGGGTGAAGTTTGGATTTAAATGGTGAGCAGTTGGCTTGGCAGTTGCTTGGATGGCAGGGAACTGCTGAGGCAACTGCTAGTGGAAAATAAGAGTTTGGGAGAAGATGATTATGTGACCTTATACAGAATGATGAGAGCTTTCTGAAGATGTGCTTGGGTAAAAGTAAATTGGAATTTTACTGGAGCAGTGGTCTTGGTAGTTGGGTGGCAATGAGGGAACTGCTGAGGCACCTGCAAGGTTACAACTTGAGTTTCACAGATCAGGTTGAACAAACCCCTTGGTGAAAGTGTTGTGAAGGTCTGGTAAAGTTGAGATGTTCAAAGGAATTATTTTTGTATGGGTGATGGAGTATATGGGTCTGAGCCCCCAGACCCACATACTCGGAAGAACAGAAAGCTCAAGACACAGAGTGGCGCCCTCGTCGGCCAAGACGCCCCCGTCGGCCGAAAAGGGGCCAACTCAAATTATGGTCCTGAGCCCAAGGAACCCGGGTGCCCTCGTCGGCCGTGCCCTCGTCGGCCACGCCCTCGTCGGCCCCGAAGACCTCACAGAACCGGATTTTATACTTATTCATTTGTACAGCCCATTAGTGGCTTTGTATTCGGCCCAATAGCGGTCCAGTTGTAAGTGGGCCTCCCAAGCCCAAGGCTTGGGAGCCCAGCCCGTATTTTCTCTATTGGGGTTACAAATTCATTCTATTGAAGCATATTATTGCACTTCTCTCTCTAGCTCTCACTTCTCTCTAGAGATATACTCTATCATTTGGTGCTCTCGTTGAGAGCTAGAACAATCAAGTTAGCACCCTTCGTCGCTACCAAGCACAGCTAACCACTGATCATGGGGATAACTAAGTCAAACCGCAACCTCGTCAGCAAAGCCATCCTTGAGGACCAAGAGCCCAGGGAGCACGATGAGGACGCCACGGCCGACCAGGTCGGCGGAGGGGACCTCTTCCAGGAGGCCTTCAACCTCACGACGGACCTCTGCAACCAACTCAACGGCGGAGCCCCTGATGCCCGCCTCGGCCTGGACAAGAAACGAGCTGAGAAGACGAACCACGCCCCGGCCCAGCCTATGGCCGCGGCCTCTCCGTCCGTGGATCCGCAGGTCCATGCCGCGCTGTCGGTCATCATCGCCAGCCTGGCTCAGAACCCCACCGTCCTCAGCGCACTCTTGCCAAGGACCGGGGGGAACGTCACTCAACCCCCTCAGCCCCAACCGTTGGCCGTCCAGATAGGCAACGATGAGGGGGTGGTGCCCCAGGACACGTCGTCGTCCCACTCCCACCCAACTTCCCCTCTTCGGCCTGGGCAGACCCCAGCGCGTGGAAAAGCCTCTGCCTTCAATAGGCTAGGTGACACGCGCCGTCGTCCGGTTTCGGAGAGGATGGCGGGACAGATTGGTGATCCTCGTCCTGGCTCACCGAGGGAAAGTTTGGGGTCTGTGTCCCGGACAGCGGACCAGCCCCGCCCGGACAAGGGCAAGGGAAAGTTGCACGAGGATGACGTGCGTCACCAGATCAACGCGGCTCACAACGAGCGCATGAGGAACCAGCCGGGCGCCGCTGCGGCCGCCAGGGACCCCCGGGACGAGGTCATCGCCCAGCTGGAAAGGAGGCTGGCTCAGATGGAGGCCAAGCAGTCGGCCAACATCCCTACGGCCGGCGCCTCCAATGACCCCGGCCTCAACGCGCTCATGAACAAGGTTAGCGCCCTGGAGAGGGAGCTGGCCGAGGGGCGAGGTGACCCCATCATCCAGGTCAGGACCAGGACCCCTTTCACCAACAGGGTCCTCTCGGCCCCCATTTCGGAGAAGTACAGGGGGAACGCCATCAAGACCTACGACGGCCGATCAGACCCCTAGGAACACTTCAGCCGTTACCAGAACAACATGCTGATGGTGAACGCGTCCGACGAATACCTCTGCCGTTGGTTCCTCTCTACTCTCGAGGGGCCAGCGTACGAGTGGTTCAACGCGCTCCCCGAAGGGAGCATCGACTCATGGAAGGATCTTGCCCAGCGCTTCCTCACTCACTTTGCCGGGAGGAAGCGCGCGAAGAAGTATTTCACCCACCTCCTCTCCGTCAAGCAGCAGCACGAGGAGTCCCTCCGGTCCTTCATTGATCGGTGGACGAGGGAAACCGAGGAGGTCGAGGGGGCCGATGAGCGCACCCTCCTCGCCTTGTATCAGGGAGCCCTCCGCAGCTCCCCGTACGCCAGAAGCCTCATCACCGACCCCCCGAGGTCGTACGCCAAGGCGCTCCAGCGCGGAGGCTTGTATGCCGACGCCGACGAGCTCCACAATCACAAGAGAGAGGGGGGCCATCCCCCCAAGAAGACAAATCCTTCGCCGGCCCCGGGTCCGTCCCCGGACGGCCAGGGTGCCCAGGGCCGTCACGGCTCTGGTGGACAGAGTAAGAAGGATCGCCACTGGCGGCCGAGGTTGGAACAGCCGGGGGTAACCCTCACCCACCCGGTCGGCACCATCCTCGATTATGCCGAGAAGCACGGCCTCATCGAGCAGGCTCCTCGGCCGGCCGAGGACATCCTTGCCATCCAGCAGGGCGGCACATACTGCCGGTTCCACAAGAACTCGTCGCACAACACCGACGATTGCATCACGCTGAAGAAGGCCATCGAATGCCTTATTCGCCAGGGGGAACTCTCCCAGTTTGTCAAAGGTGGCCCACGCAAGAACACTTGGGTAAACACCGGCAAACATGGGGGCGAACCCTCTGCGAAGAAGCGGGAGATTGGTAGGCTCAGCGACGACGAGGACTTTGAAGAGCCCCCGCCGAAGAAGAATCACATCCACCTCATCGTAGGTGGGAACACTGGGGGGGACTCCGCCACTCAGAGAAAGAAATGGGCCCAATCCCTTTACATTGGGGAGGTGTCCCACGTCCCCCCCCCCCCCAGCCGAAGAAGCAACGAACGGAGGCGATCACCTTCACCGACAAGGATCTGCCTCCGGGTACGGAATCACACAGGGACGCCCTCGTCATCCGATGTGAGATCGGTGACTCCATCATCCACCGTACTTACATCGATACGGGGAGCTCCGTCAACGTGATGTACCTGGACACCTTCAAGCAGCTGAAGCTGGACAGAGCCCTGCTGAAGCCGATCAATACACCGTTATCCGGCTTCACCGGGGACTCTATCGACGCCGAGGGCACGATAGTCCTCCCCGTGGAGGTCGGTGACGGCCCCCACCACGCCAGAATTGACATGGAGTTCATGGTGGTCAACCTCCAGTGCGCCCACAACCTGATCTTGGGCCGGCCAGCACTGGAGCACTTGGAGGCCATCATCTCCATGAAGCACTTGTGCCTGAAGTTCCCCACCAACGACGGCATCGGCTACGCCAGAGGAAACCAGAGGATAGCCAGGGCATGCTACCTCAAACTGACGAGGCCGGCCGAGAGGGAAGGCCAGAGCATAGACACCATCACGACCGCCGTCGCCATGGACGAGGAAAGGCCGCATGCGGAGCCGGCCGAGGAGGTCGAGGAAATCCCTCTGGATACCTTTTGGCCGGAGCGGGTTCTCAGAGTCGGAAAGCAACTCCCCCAGGACCAACGAGACGCCATCCTCCTCGTCCTACGGTCATACGCCGTTGTCTTCGCGTGGGGCCCGGACGATATGCCAGGCATCAGCCGCCAGGTGATCACTCACCGGCTGACCGTCGATCCGGCCTCCGCGCCTGTCAAGCAGAAGCGGCGCTACTTGTCCGCCGACAGGCGGGACTTCGTCAAAGGGGAGGTAGCCATGCTCCTCTCAATCAAACACATTAAAGAGGTGAAGTACCTGACATGGTTGGCCAACGTTGTCCTCGCCCAGAAACCGCCGACGTTCAGAATGTGTGTTGATTACACTGACCTGAACAAGGCATGCCCCATGGACCCGTTCCCTCTCCCCAACATTGATCAGCTGGTGGACGAGAAGGCGGGGTGCGAATTGATGTCGTTCCTCGACGCTTTCAGAGGGTACCACCAAATCTCCATGCATGAAGATGACGCTGAGAAGACGGCATTCATGACCCCAGAGGGAATCTTTTGCTACCTCATCATGGCCTTCGGACTCAAAAACTCCGGCGCCACCTATACTAGGATGGTGGCCAAGATCTTCAGAGCGGTCCTTGGCCGGACGATGGAGGCGTACGTCGACGACATGATCGTCAAGAGCAGGCAGGCCACCTCCCACGCCGACGACCTTCGGGAAATCTTTGAAATAATGAAGGAGTTCAGGCTCCGCCTCAACCCCAAGAAGTGCACCTTCGGCGTCCAGGGCGGCAAGTTCCTCGGCTACATGGTCAGCCAGAGAGGCATCGAGATAAACCCGGAGAAGACGCAGGCTATCATCAACATGGAGCCGCCATGCAACGTCAAGGAGGTACAACGACTGACGGGGCGCTTGGCGGCCTTAAACCGGTTCCTCTCCATGTCAGCTGAGAGGGCACTTCCCTTCTTTCAGATCATGCGTAAAGCAAACAACTTCAAGTGGACGACGGAGTGCCAAGAAGCATTCGACGACTTGAAAAGGTACCTGTCGTCCCCACCCGTGCTCTCTAAGCCCAAAGCCGGCGAAACCCTCTTCTTGTACTTAGGGGTGAGCACGTCGGCCATCAGCTCCGTGCTCATCCGTGAGGACGAAGGGGTGCAGAAGGCCATCTTCTACATCAGCAAGACACTCAGGGAGGCCGAGCTCAGGTACTCCCCCATTGAGAAGACGGTGCTGGTCATCGTCCACACGGTGAAGAAGCTGGGACACTACTTCCAGGACCACGCCGTCCATGTACTGACCCAGCAGCCTCTCGGCGCACTCATGAGGAGCCCCACCAGCTCCTCTAGGATGGTGAAATGGGCAATTTTCCTCAGCCAATTTCAAATTGAGATCAAGCCGAGGCCATCCATCAAAGGGCAAGCCTTGGCCGACTTCGTCATCGAATGCACAGCAAGGGAGACGGCCGTCGCCAACCCCGGGCCGGAGCAGGACGATACATGGACCCTGTTCACTGACGGCTCGTCGGCCGCGAAATCATGCGGCGGCGGCGGCGTCCTCATATCCCCTGAAGGGTTCAGAGCTTACTATGCCATCCGCTTCAACTTCAGGGTGTCCAACAACGAAGCCGAGTATGAGGCCCTCCTCAGCGGTCTCAGACTCGCAGCCGGCCTCAAAGCCAAACACCTCAAAATCAAGTGCGACTCCAAACTGGTAGTGGGCCAGGTGGAGGGATCGTACGAAGCAAAGGAAGGCCGGATGAAGCAGTACAAACAAGCGACGGAGGAGTTGCTGAAAGCGTTTGAGACCCACGAGATCACTCAGATCCCAAGGGCTGAGAACGCCGAAGCCGACATCCTCTCCAAACTCAGCTCGGACACCCCGGAGCACATCTCCCAGTTGGCCAAGATCGAGGAGTTGAGCATGTCCAGCATCCATGCCAGCCCCGTCTTGTGCGTCCAACAGCGACCAGAGGACTGGATCTCCGACATCGCCACCTTCATCACAACGGGGGAGCTGCCCCCGGACGAGGAGAGAGCCAAACTTGCCAAGCTCAGGGCCCCAAGCTACACCATCGAAGATGGCAAACTCTACAAACGATCCTACAATGGCACTCTCCTTCGATGCCTCCACCAGGATGAGGTCGACACAGCCATGGAAGAAGTTCACTGTGGCGTCTGTTCCTCACACCAGGGCTCTTTCAGCATGTCCCGGCGTCTCGTCGTCCAGGGCTTCTTCTGGCCGACGATGGCACGCGACTACGCTGACCTGGCCAGGAAGTGCACCACATGCCAGGTACTCCAGAAGGCCCCTGGTCGGCCAGCTGTCAACTACGCCCCCGTCAGTACCGCAATTCCATTCTCCAGATGGGGGATTGACCTGGTCGGCCCCCTGCCCAGAGCCGCCGGAAATAACCGCTACATCATCGTCGTCGTCGACTACTTCACCAAGTGGGTCGAGGCGGAGCCCTTGGCTAGCATCACGGGGGCCAGATGCCAAAAATTTGTTTACAAGAACATCATCACACGCTTTGGCGTCCCCCAGGAGATTATATCAGACAACGGCACCCAATTCGAGGCAGCCCGTTTCCAAGAACTCCTCCGGGAGTTTGGGGTAAAGCATCGTTTCTCCTCCGTTGCCTACCCTCAGGGCAACGGGCAGGTCGAGAACGCCAACAGAACAATTATGGAGGGGCTGAAGAAGAAGCTCCAGGCCGCAGGAGGTAGTTGGGTCGACGAGCTCCCCAACATCCTGTGGTGCTACAGAACCACGCCGAGGAGGGCGACAGGTGAAACGCCTTTCGCCCTGTGCTACGGCTTTGAAGCAAAAGCGCCCACGGAAGTTGCCATCCCCAGCCGACGGGTGGAACAGTACGAGCCTGACGCCAACGAAGAGAACATGAAGATTGACCTACACCTGGTTGATGAGAGGCGTGAGCAAGCTTACGTCCGAGCGGAGAACTACCTGACGTCAAGTAAAATCATACTATGACACCAAGGTACGTTCCCGGGAATTTCAGGTGGGGGACTACGTCCTCCGCCGAAGGGAAGCAAGCCAGCCGACAAAGGGTAGCAAGCTAGCATTGAAGTATGAAGGGCCCTACATCGTCAGTGCCGTGGTCAAACCCGGCACCTACAAGCTTAAACGCCCGAATGGGTCCAATGTACCACGAAAGTGGAATGTACACCATCTGGTGAAGTTTTATCAGTAATCCGAAGGAGGTGCAGACGGCGAAGCCCTCACCCCCTAACGGGTTACTGATTGAACGCCACCCTCGGCCTCGAGCCACTTATGAATAAAATCATGTTCTGATTTTTTCTCTGGAATTTAAAGTAACACATTAGCAGGTACCCTCGTCGGCCACCTTAGAGCGAAAGGCTCAGGTATGGGCGACGTGGCCCCTTGCATTTGCAGCCTATGAGCAACAAGCTCAGGCACTCCATTGTATTTTGTATCAGCGAAGGGCTCAGGCCTAGCTGAGAGAGCACACCGTCCTGGCCCCGTAAGCCTAGAAGTGAAACGCTCAGGTATGGCCGACGATGTCCCCAGGACGAGGGGCCCGCAAACGGCCCACGTCTTGAAACGGGAAGCTCACCGCGTCGTCCACGCGCCAGATCGCAGGACGACAGGCCTGAAATCATGGCCGAGGTGACAAAATCCCAAAACTCAGGGATGGGCAACGACAGCCGTTGGAAACCGACCAAAAGTCTAGCCCGCGTCATAAATAGGCGACGGGACCCGCCCTGAGATCACGGACGTTATAAACGAAGTCCGAACCGGCCGAAGGACGAGCACACCCTTCGGCCGAAGCCTGAAAGAAGGATACTCCCCGAAACAAAATATATATATATATATATATATATATATATAGAAGGGAAAAAGAGGGAAGCCGACGGCCGTGCACACTTGCCGGCCTCGAGCAATGAAAAATAAAATCCCCACAATTCAGGCCCAGTTTGGCCAAGTACATATCAGTTGAACACAAGTGTAGCACCACTGACAGGTATCATGGACGACACGTCCACGCACCACAAAGGAATAATCAAGGCCGAAACACACGCCCATGAAACCCTAACCGCATCGGTTGGGTGACACGCGAGAGGTGACCTTCATCGGCCACAGTCCTTTGAAGCACCAACGCGTGGTATGAAACAAAGAATCACAATCCTGAGGATGACCAGGACGAAGCGGGCACTTATCACACCCGCGGAAGAATCAAGCAATCAAGGGACAATCCCTACTTGCCACAGCATCTCGGATGGCCGCTGCAGGCACTGGAACCAAGGCTGTTGGTCAAGCGAAAGTTATTTGGGAATTTGTTCAAGTGTTTACCAAACACTTAGGAAAAATCCTGAGAAAAAAGAGGGTTCCTCAACAAGGAACCATGGCTAGCCGACGAATGTAGGACCATCTCCTTGGAAAAGCCATTCCTTATCCGGCACCCTCATCGGCCACAAGCCAGACCTTGGCCGGCAGCGGTACCGCAAAGAAGTAAATGCCTTACATTTATACTTAGAAAATTCTCTAAGTACTCAAATGAAGGAACTCTAGCCGAAGCGGGTACCCGTATACTCCAAGGCCGTTAGCTACCTACACCTCCGCATGTGTACTTAGAAAAATTCTAAGTTCAAAAGACCAAGGTGAAGGCGCCCTTATCGGCCACAACACAAGGATGCAGGCCGACAATGACACTGGTTCAAACACTTGGGAAATCTCCCAGAGCATTTGTAAAGAATGATAAATCCAAGGCCAGGACGATGAGAACGCTCAGCCATTTGAAGTTAGACACTTAGAAAAATTCTAACAAAAAAGAAGAAATCCAACGCCAGGACGGAGCGGACACCACGGTCAAGGCCGAAGGGAAAGCACCTAAATGAATCCAACACACTTGGGAAATTTTTGAATAAATCCTAAGTGTTATGACACTACATCAACACCGAACAGGCTGACAAAGCCACCAGGCCGGAAACAAGGCACTTAAGTGGATCCAAAACACTTAGGAAATTTTTGAAAATATCCTAAGTGTTATGATAGTAGAGAAACGACGGCCAGGCCGATCAAGCCACCAGGCCGGAAAGACAGCAACTACGTGGATCCAAAACACTTAGGAAATTTTCGAAAATATCCTAAATGTTATGATAGCAGAGAAACGGCGGCCAGGCCGATCAAGCCACCAGGCCGGAAAGACAGCAACTACGTGGACCCAAAACACTTAGGAAATTTTTGAAAAAATTCCTAAGTGTTCTGATAGTAAAGCAAAGATGAATAGGCCGACCAGGCCACCGGACAGGGAGGCCGACCTCACGGACGTAGCGGACACTCGCGGGTGACCCAAGTTATGACCTTGACACTTAGACAAATTTTAGAATTGAAATGACAAATGGCAAACAAGCATACAAGGAATTCAAAGCCGAGCAGGACGGCAAAAACTTTTTCATTCATAGTGAGTTCATTACAATTGGGGGCGCTTCGGCCATTACATCAGTTTGGCAAAAAATAATTACAAAGGAAGGAGCAGTCGATCAAGCCTCTTGGGCACCTCCATCCGCGGCTGGCTCTTCGGCCTCGTCGGCTGCCTCATCGGCCTCAGTCTCCTGGCCGGCAGCGGCTGCAGCACTGGTGGCATCGTCCAGGAAATCGAACTCGGTGTAATCCGGCTCGCCAAGGCCGGAGCTTTCAATAGGGGACTCCCGCTCCGACAAAGGAAGCTTGGCCTGCTCCTCTGGATCCTTCATCAGCTTTGGCAGCTTCAGGTTCCGTCTGGCCCACCCGGACGTGTAGTTCATGGCCTTCAGAGCACGAGACAGCCGCCGACACAGGAGCCTCTTCATCCGCTCCTGGCCCATGTTATAATAGACGGCCATCTCCCTACTGAAATACTCCTGGCCGGCGGGGGAGTTCATCCCCCAACTCTCAAGCCTGGCGGCCACCACCTCATAGCACCAGGGAAGCCTCTCATCGGCCTTCCACCCCTCGGCCAGGAACTTCTCAACGGCCTCATCAGCAGCCCTCACAGCGGCGGCCTCAGCCTCAACTTTCGCCTTCACGGCTTCTTCATTCTTGCGCCGCTCGGCCTCAAGCTCCCTTTTGCTCTCCTCGAGCTTGGCCAGGGCATCGTCCCTGGCTGCAGCGGCTTCATCGGCCCTTTGCTGCAAAGCCTTGGCATCCTCCCGGAGCCGATCCAGGCAAGCTACCGCCTCGTCGGCCGAGGCAGCCTTCTGCTCCAGCTCCTTCAAACGAGCTATCTCCCGGTACTGCCTTTTATGGCTCTCCATGAGCATAAAGGCACTCTGCAGAGAAACGGAAAACAAAACTCAGGCAAACGACTCTACATGGACGACGAGAAAAAACGACACATACGAAGGAAAGTAACTTACTTGGACGAGGAGGTCCATACCACCCTCGTAAATCTTCACGTCCCCGAGCTTCTTCAGGTAAGCCCAATCTTTGGCCGGCATGGCCTGGGCCAGCACGTCGTGGCCAAGGACGACATCATCAAATACACCCCCGCCGACGGGATATTCTACCATCTTCTGGTAGGTGGCACCGGCAATCTCCTTGCCGGCCCTCTTCGTCCGTGGCTCCTGGACGAGAGGGAGCGATTGGGCAGCATCGCCAGCAGCAGTGAGGTCCACAACAGGACCGATATCAACCACACTGGGAACGGCAAGGGTGCCGGCCTCAGTAGCCTGGGAAGGAGACGGCGCCCTCTTCGTCTTCTTGGAGACGTTTAGGCCGGCTCCAGTTAATTTTTTCTGGCCGTCAGTGGTCGGCCTCTTCTTCTTCGATTGGGCAGGCTTTGGAGCCGCACCAGCAGTAGCCCCCGCTCCCCTCGGCCGCGGCACGTCTGGCCGCCTCGGCCGCCTTAGCAGCCAACTCCTCGGCCGCCTTGGCCTTTGCTATAGCCATGATAGAGCGACGGTCCATGACAAAATCTACAAAGGAAAGACACAAAAGATTAGCAAGGCAAAAGAACAAAGCACAAAGACAGAAAGCCGAAAAAATAGTTACCATCGGCCTCAGCAGGAATGCCCAAGTCCGGGCCGTCGGCCTCTTCAAAGGTGGTGGTCATCCTCGGCCAGAGTTGGATGTCATCCTCCTTATCGCCATACACATGGTATCTAAAGAAGCCGAGGGCGGTCATCTTGTATTCAGTAATGTAGTCCTTCACACTCCTCGGCCCCCCTTCCAGGAAAGCCTCCACCTGAGCGTCCAAGATAGAGCTCTTCGGCGGGTCATGGAGATTGAACCTCTCGGTATGGCCGAGGGAGGGAAACTCGGTGCCACTCTCACCCAGGGATACAAAAACGAACTTGCTCTTCCACCCATGAATGGACGAAGGCAAGTCCGTGAAGCTCCTCTTCTTCGGCAGCTGTTGAAGAGTAGCATAGGCCGCACAGTTCTTGTGGCTTCCTCGGCCGATCTGGTACAGATTCATGAATAGGGCCGTTGTCGGCCTGTAGCCCAGCTCCTCACACCGGAGCAGAAACCCCACCATCAAGGAATAGCTGTTCGGCGTCAGCAAGGCCGGAGGAAGCCCTACCATGTCCAGGTACTCAGTGATGAAAGGGTGAAGGGGGAACCTCAACCCCTTAGCGAAACTCATCGGGTATACTCCAAAGTATCCCGGTGGCGGAAGAAGAACATGGTCCGTCGGCCTGGATGCCCTAACCCGCCCAAACGGCCCCACATACATCTGGGCAACAAGATAGTCAGCCGCGCTGCTCTCCGGCTTAATAAAAAAGATGTTGGTAAGATCCAGGTAGGAGAGGCCCGACCCACTCTTCGGCCTCCTCACCCTCTTCGGCCTCCTCACCCTCTTCGGCTTATCTGCTCCCTTCACGGCAGACACCGGCCTCAGGCAGGGAATGACAGCAAAAGTGGACGCCCCGTCCACCACTCGGGATGCACCTGCGTCCTCACCCTTTGAAGAAGAGGCGGACTCCTCGTCCTCGACCTCATCGTCCACCGGTTCCTCGGACTTGTAAGGACTCAAGTGTTGTATCTCCTCCTCGAACTCCTCGAGCACCTCATAGTCAAGTGACCTCGTGGAGGGCTGGTCGTCGTAGGGATAGTAGTCTTCGTTCAAACTCTTCATCATAACTACTACTACGAGCCTAAGGAGATTAACCTAGGATCTAAGGGTGTTCAAACGCCTAACACTAGATCACTAGCCTAGGAAGCAAAGTATGAAAAGTGAGGAAGATTGCGATGAACACTAACCTTGAACACGAAGAACACGAAGAACAAGCTTTGGAGTTTATCTCTCTAGAAAATTGGCCAGCACTTCGACAAATTCAGAATGCAAATACGTCTCTCGTCGGAGGGGGAGGGGTATTTATAGAACCCCCCACCCAACGGTCACTACACGTGGCACCCTCCCAATGGCCACATCAGCGGTCACCAATGGGAGGCCACCACGTCACCAACGGGCCAAACCCAATGTCAACAGCCCACTGGCAAAAACGGACTCTACGGCCTATACACGTGCCGGCTTCACGAGTGCCAGCAAACGCCCATATCGTCGTACTTGCTCGCCAGTGCCCACAACGTCCTACTTGCTGGCCAAGATCACAAATACCAAACAATAAGGGGATGTCAACGGCTAGGAACGTAATGCACGCCCGTAACGGCCACAGAACCAAAAGGAACAAAGAGCCCACAGCCATCGGCTCCTCGTAATGACCCTTGATGATAACTCTCTACAAGCGATCTGCGCACAAGGGTTCTCCCACAGGGTTACCTTGGCCAGAAAATCGCCATGAGGGTTGGATTCAGGGGGACTACGGAGAGGCCGCTTCGGCCAGGGACTCAAGCAACTCCTTCACCCCTCACATCCTTCGGCCTGAAGCAGTGGGGGACTGGGGGACTACATCGGCCTCAACAAAACAAAAAGCAACAATACAAAGAACATGAATGTAACCACAAAGCATGGCCACATCGTCCACGCATCACAATGGCGCCTCGTCGGCCAGAGGCACATAACATCATCAACAACGGCCAAAAGGAGTGCGCGAGCACCCTCATCGGCCACCCAAAGGAAAGGACGCCATCGTCCTCAAACCAAGGAACAACCTCAACGGCCTCATCGGTCCAAACATAAACTTCAGCCATCAACGTCCAGGAAAGGGAAAGCGTGCCTTCAACGGCCGACATTGAAACAAGACACTCATCATCCTCAAATGAACACATTAAGGAAACAACGGCCTCCCCGCCCACAGCGAGGAACAGGTAACGGCCAAATTAAGAACAGGATCACCAAAGAGGAAACAACGCCAAAGAGGAAACAACACCAACGCCGCAACGGCTAACGGCCCGGGGATGCCCGCATCGGCCAAAAGCACTAAACACGGGAATCTACTCTCCTTCACTTCGTCTACGTCTCAGCTTAGAGAGTGGGGGACTCCTGATGGAGTATATGGGTTTGAGCCCCCGGACCCACATACTCGGAAGAACAGAAAGCTCAAGACACAGAGTGGCGCCCTCGTCGGTCAAGACGCCCCCGTCGGCCGAAAAGGGGCCAACTCAGATTATGGTCCTGAGCCCAAGGAACCCGGGTGCCCTCGTCGGCCGTGCCCTCGTCGACCACGCCCTCGTCGGCCCCGAAGACCTCACAGAACCGGATTTTATACTTATTCATTTGTACAGCCCATTAGTGGCTTTGTATTCGGCCCAATAGCGGTCCAGTTGTAAGTGGGCCTCCCAAGCCCAAGGCTTGGGAGCCCAGCCCGTATTTTCTCTATAAATACTTCCCTTGGGAGTAGTTATAGGGGTTACAAATTCATTCTATTGAAGCATATTATTGGACTTCTCTCTCTAGCTCTCACTTCTCTCTAGAGATATACTCTATCAATGGGCAGTGGACTCAGCAGTTGGGTAGTCACCAGGGGACTGCTGAGGCAACTGCTGTGCTTTAAGATGATTTCTTGAGATCTGATAGAACAAACCTTTTAGTGGTGATATTGCAAGGCTCTTGTGGAAAGATTGTCTCAAAGAAAGTGAGTTATTAAGCAGTAGGATAAGCAGTAGGGTCAATTAAGACTTACTGCTTAGGATGCTGTTGGCAAACAACAATCTTTTTGTGAGAGGTGTTGGGTGTGTGCTTTGTTGACTGAAAGTAAATCAACACATGGTATTTACTGGTTAAGAGGTGGTGTAATCCTCCTATGTCCAGTCCCACCCTCTTTCAGATGGATTTCCACTAAAGTATTAAGCCCAATACACTTAGTGCCAATCTAGCCTTTACAACACTTAGGCCTAGATTGAAGGTGTTTCACAATGAGTATAACACCACTCAAAGTTACTCAATCCTTTAGATTTTTCTCAATTGATCCAGTGGGGATCAAAGGGTACTCTATCTATCCAACCACACTTTAGGATCCGAACAACTGTTCTCCCAAGTGTTTACAACAATTTGTGATTTTTTACACGAAAGTTCTAACCTCCAACTAGGAAATAAACTTCTTGGATTTATCAATGTATACTTGTAACTTCGAAGTTTAGCGAAGCATGAGTCCAAGCAGAGAGTAAAGTATAGTTTCACACTTTCTCTTTTGCTAGATAGCTCGTGAATGCTCAATGTATTTCTCTACTTTTTGGATGCTCAAAGCTTGGTTAGAAACTTTCGTTTCAGTCTATATTTTTAGGCGTCTCCGATTGATTAATCTCATCCGTTGGTTAGGATGAATTTAATCTTGTTCGTTGATTCCATGTTTCGCAGAAGATAACATGTTGTTGTTTGTCTTCTTTTGCTGGAGCCGATATCTCTTTTGTTTTTGCTAGCCGCTGCAGACCTAGGCTGTATCCCATACTTTGGGTCCCTGTACGTTTATCGAGCATTTAATTGCTCATCACTTCTTGTCTTCATCTATACACGTAGAGTATGTATTTTACCTACATGTGTGACTTTTACTTGTGACAGTTAAACTTTTGAGACTTAATGAAATACATGTCGGTAGGATCTAAATATCCTATTAAGGTAAAAAAAAAATTACCTTATTGCATTTTGAGTTTTCCGATAGTGTGTTATTAGTCTCAAAAATTGTACATTTATTTTGTCACTTTTTAACATTAATACGCAAATAAATAAGACACGGTGTACTAGTGCAATGCATAGTGGCATCATCAAAATCTATCAAAATTGGGTACTAACACATATGTCGAGTTGATAGGTGTGTTTCAGGATGACAGATTGAAAGGTATCTTAGGTGTTGTTTAAGGATGACAGATTGAAAGGTATCTTGTCGGATGGACGAGAGACCGACAAACACAATAATCAAGGATATGAAATACAAGTCATTTCCAAAATTTCGAGAAGTTGGTGCTCAACGGCTCAACATGTGCACCCGTACGCCTCAACTTCTCGAAAGGGGACAATTGTTGGACCACATATATGACAGGTTGACTCTACATACATGGGAATTGTTAATGGAAGTTAATAAACATAATGTTGGATGTTGGGAACTTTTTATGCATTACTATGGTCATTAATATAATTAAAGAGGGAGTTAATTAAGAGTTGACCAATCTTTATAACAAGGTCCTCAAATCGTCAGACAATGATGGAACGATCGAGACATCACATTTATGATCATTAATTGGTAACATCAATGAAGATAGGAGCTGACAATTGGAATAAATATTGTACATATTGCATAGAGCAGTTGGTATAGAATTAGACATTAATACAGGTCGACAAAACGGACTGCCAAATCAGAAGGAGTAATAACGCAAGCTATAACGGCCCTGATTTCATGCCTGACGGATCAGACTTGACGAAATGGTCTGATAACCCGTCCTATTCTATCTACTTTAAATACTACAAATCACTGATATAAAAAGGCAACAACCATTGAACACTACTACGAAATTTTGAAGGATTCAATATTCACTCATCTTTTATTTGATTCTTCATTTTTTCTTTGATCATTCCACGTTGACCAACTGATTTTTCGTTCCCGAACGTTCAAATCATATTTACGTTGTTTAACCAAAAAATAACTTAAACATGCACTTTAGTTATCACAACATTCATTCTATTTTCTTGTTCTTCAGCTATTGCACTGTTTCTTCCAAGATCTTCTCTTCTCTGCCGACAACCTCTCAATGGCGATGTCTTTGTCCATTAGTTTGTATTCGATCACCATACTCCAACTCATTGTCATTGTACCATTCAAAGTACCTACAATCTTCATTCTAAAGTCACAACACCACAAATAGTATTAGTTTCACAATTACATGTCAATTGTGTATTCTACGATCTCCAGTCAATAACCATTAATTCTAACAAACCCTAAATTATACCAAACCAGATTACAAGGCAAAGTACCTGCAATAAAACCCTAAATTCAACCAAAATTATTGTGAGTGACCTAAATTCAACATAAATTATTCTTGGTTAAACTTAAAATTCATATCAATACAATCCAAATCCTTTAGTACGAGATACTTACAGGTCAAAGTGAACATCCAAAAAAAATCTCCCCCTAGATTTCTCCCATTCTTCGCCGTTCTTAATTTGGTCTGTATGTTGTGATGGCAATTACGCGTACTTGAGTTACGTGTCCAAGAAGATGACCCACTAACGGACTTCATGAGTATTGTTTTCGTTTGTGTTCTTCGCCCGTTACTTAGTTTCTTCCATGCAAGGCCTGCTACTTTGGTTGTTCTCCTTCGTCCTTGTTCTCCATCGTCCTTGTTATGACCTTCGCTCAAGGACGGAGGTAGCCTTTGAGGGAGGGGTGCCATGACCCCTCCCAACATTTCAATTTTTTTAGTACTAAATAATTAATGTTCAATGTATTTATTAGTATTTTTTGTAGGAGTAGTTAATTGTTAGTTTATTGATTATAATATTCTCTTTTAAAGTGAAACATACTAGTTATGGTTGATAGATATATAATCTTAAATTAATCATTTTATGAATTTTTAATTAGATTAAAACTATTCAATTAAGCTTTAAAAGTATTCAAAAATTATAAATATATGGGAGAAATAAATGTGATCAATTCCAATTAATAAACTTTGATGTGAAATGAATTATATTTATGTCTATTTGTATAGTTAAAGAATAATATAATTATGCATGTAAACAAATTTAATAATATTAATCATATTTAATCAATTTGAAATTTGTGATGCAAAACAAAAAAAAACATGTCCTAATATTTATTTTCTTTCCTAAGCATTATCCACACACGTAGTAAATGAATGATTTTCGAAAATTAAACATCCCACTAAAGTATATCGCAAGATATTGATACATTGTTTTATTTTCGTTGTCATACAAAGTCTCAGGTATTTCAAATTAACCACCAATACCAATTGTAATTAAATATGTTGACGAATTTATACGTTTTTGTTCTGGCCTGACCCCCCCTCCCCCCCTCTAGTGATATCTTGGTTCCATCCATGCCTTCACTTACATAAAAGATTGGGAAAACTATCAAATAAGTCCTCGTATTTTATCAAAAACGTCAATTAGATTCTTATACTTTAAAATCAATTGAGTCCTCAAACTTTGAAAAAGAACTCAAATTAGCAACTTATTAGTAGGTCACTACTAGGGTTTATCAAAAACTAGATCCTTATACTTTCAAAGGTTATCCGGTAAAATGCATACTGTTGGCGTATCTTTTGTTTTTAAAGATTTCTATTTTAAAAAAATTCCAAACTGAAACTGTCCTGTGAACAACCTAAAATTAAAATATGGGTCTGTGTGTTTTGCTACTCTTCTTCTTCTTCTTCCTTCAATTCATTCTTCACTCGTGGATTAGTGCGTTGAGGCAGCTGGCTGGAGTGCAATAGGGTTTCTTATCCATGCCCCCTTGCGATGATAAGCTTTGTTTTTAAGGATGAGCTGGTGTATTCTTCGCTCATCCAAGAAGAACAACAATTTGGGTGAGTTCTCTTTCGATCGCTTGGGTCTGACCTTGCTGATTTCTTCTAATTTAGTCTCTACCATCATCGTGTCGTCTTCTGGTTCCGTGTCCATGGCCGCCGTCAACTATGTCATCTTCTCGAGTCTTCACCGCCGACGTCCTCCTCTGATTTGCTACGAGAGAGGAAGAAAGCCCTCTCCATCGCCAGTGAAACCTCCACTCCCGGCTTGGCGTCCTCAAATTGATACGAAAACGAATCCACGGAAGAAGAAGAAGATGCCACCGTACTGGGAAGCAACAATATTTGAGAGGGAAAAAATAGTGAACGGACCATCCGATTTTGTGGCTTTGGTTTCACGTAAATACCATTTTCCTTTTAAAGTTGAGTCTAATCTAATTATACATATGGATCACCACATGGCAGCACCGAATGCAATTTACCCGTTAACCTCATGGTTACCTTCAATATTGCTCATTTGAAAGTTTGAGGATTCCATAAATGATTTTAAAGGACGAAAGGGTCAGTTCAGTACATGAAGTTGGACCCGGGGAGTAAAGAGTACCTCAAAATGTAAACGTGATTCAAAGGTACATAAACTGGGAAAATTAGGGTTAATTTAGTCCTAACGTGTATTAGACGTTCTAAAACGCTGACATGGCTAAAATTAATCGTTTGGTAGGTACACGGTGGATTCCAAATCATCTTCCTCCTTAAGCCTTTAAAACCGACCCTAGTTTAGCAGATGAGCGACATTTTATCAGTAAAAGCTCCGATTCCTTCTCTTCTCTTCGTTCGCATTCTTCTCCTCAAGCGGCTTGTGGTGCGGTGAGTCTGGTATTTGTTGTTAATAAGCTTATGGAACCCTAGGTTTTGATTGATTTCATTTCTGAATCAGGTTTGGGAACAACACACATGGCTTATTCAAATTGCGGTTGTGGAAATCCTTTAAAGATGATGACTTCATGGACAGATGACAATCCAGGGAGACGTTTCATTGCTTGCTCACGATCAAGGGTATCACTTTCAATTGCTTGACCATAATGTAGTATATGTGTTTTAAAGTAATCTTGTTGATGTGTATATTAATGTTTATGTTATTGTTATTAAAAATCAAAGGTTTTAGGTGGCTGCAACATGTTTCAGTGGATTGATCCTGAAATGTGTTTAAGGTCCAAGAGTATTATTCCAGGTTTGTTGAGGAAAATTAACATACTGGAACTGCAGCTGGCTGAGGAGAAAGCTCACCCAAAGGGAGAGGAAAAAGGCTTGTCCAAAAAACAGAGTAAATGGAGTGTGATGTGGTACATTGTAGCTGGAATTGTGGTGGTATTGATATGGATTATTTCTTATGATACTGCAAGCAAGAAGAATGTGGATTCAAACATGTGTGAGGCTGGCAAATAGTTTTGTGTTGTAGGAAGCAGAGTATGTTTTAGATTGATGTTTAAGTTAGGTTGCTGGAAGCTTTGTCCTGTGGGAGCTAATGTTGTTGTTAATGTAATGTAATTTAGGTAGGTATTGTAAGAACCAAGTCTGTTTACTATAATGTTTGTGTATGACAGTGTTTAGTGTGATGAATCAGGTCAAATTTTATCAATGAAATATGTTTGTTTCTTTTGGTGTATACTGGTGTTTAATATGTTGTTTCATAGGTGTATATAACCTGCAATTTTTGAACTGAAAAGATGAACTGAAAACATGAACTCAAATATAACAATTTGTGGTGGTATATAACCTGCCATATGTTTGAACTGAAAAGATGAACTGAAAACATGAACTGAAACCATAATCTGATAAATGAACTCAAACCATAAGCCATAAAAACAAACCATACTCAGAATGTTGAGGTCCATATTTAACTCCAAACATTAACTTAAAGTCTTATAGAAACCAGACATATATGAACAAAAAACATTGATAAGTGATTCATATAAATGACCTCAGACCATTATCATGAAACCATGAATATTGTTCTTAGCTTCATAGAGTTAGTAGTAAGCTTTTGCTACAACCATGAGTGGCACACACACACCACAATCATTGTACCAAAACCAAAGGTGTAACTACATAGAGTACTTAATATGAAAGTGTTAACTACACTAAACACTTGCAAGTCTTAACTACACAAAACAACTTGCAAGTGAACCATTTAAGCCCATATACATCCCAAAAAAAGTTACTGATCCTACACACCACCATGGTATATGCAAAAAAGGCAGTAGGATCTTCCAAAAAAGCTACGCATCCTACACACTAATTCCCCTCATTCTCTTCCATGGAGTCAAATAAGGCATGGAACCTCTCTTGCACCTGTTGGATTGTCATGTACTTCCACCTCCTTAGGAGTTCTTTTTCTTAGATTTTTAGCTTTCACGTTCCTTTCCTTCTCATTCCTTGCCCTCATTTTCTGTAACAATGAAAAAACATAAGGAATATCATTCATATTACCATTACAGCACTGAAAAGTATGTGTACTCATCCATTACCTCCAAACCAAATGCAGTTGTACAATTCTGTCCCCTCCATTGAAAAACTCCATCAGTGGATGTGTTCTGTGTAGGTTGCTTGTCAGTAAAGTAGGCTTCCAATGTACTTGGACCTGCATTAGATGGCTCTGAACCTCCATTGCCAGTGTTGTTTTCCTGCAAATAGCATATGCACATTCACAACTACTCCATAATTCCAGACACACATTAAATGAATACAGTTCAGTTTGTTATCCATATACCTCATCTAAAGTATTATTCTCAGGTGGGTTTGCAGTTCCATCTTCCTGGTCATCAACAAAGGTAGTGGTCCCTTGCAATATTTGATCTTTTGATGGACATCCTTTTTTGTTGTGGTCTTTTTTGAAGCATAGCTGACAAGTTATGTTTGTACCCCTCTTGGGTAACTTTCCGGTCCTAGGGAACTCTCCTAGTTCTTTGATTCTATTCTTCTTTGGCCTCCCCATTTCCTTTTTTTAACTCAGGGGGTAACACTGAAATGTTAGTTTTTGGCCAGAATAAAGGGCCAGTAAGAGGGGTCATCATTTTAGCATATGTATGGCGGTACATGTCCTTCTTGTACCACTGGGAAACATAATCTTCTATTGGATGTCCCCTATCCCTAATGGCACAAATAGCGTGTTTGCAAGGTATCCCAGAAATATCCATTGCTCACACAGACAACTTCTATTCTCTAGGTCTACGAGATAAGTGTCAGAACCACAAGAAACCTCATACCCATCAGCTCCATTAAATTGGACCCTCCAAAAATTACTAGCCATTATTATGTTATTGATCCTCCTCCTAATTCTAGGGCCTAACTGACCAACCCACTTATCACCTAAATCCCTATTCTTGGTCAACCTTTGCATTACCAACTTTCTGATATATTCCAACTGAGAAAAACCTATCTGAGATCTAGCTGGGACTATGACTCCATTAAAGGCCTCACATAGATTATTATCAACCGTCACATTTGATGCTCCTATTAAAGAAAGCTCTACACCAGAATTTTGGATCTATCTTCAAAATGTCCTCATGAGCACTTACAGAAAGAGACTTTAAGACCTCCAAATTTCTTTCAAACTCTCTCTTGGAGGCAAACTTGCAACAGACCCAAAATTGTCTTTGCAACTCTATACTTGGATGGGTTCTTCTCCATATGGCATAAATGTGCCTGGCACATCTTCTATGCTCAACTTCAGGTAAAGTTTCATACAAAGCAGGCATTAATCCCTTCAATAATCAATTTAAAATGAACTGAAATTAATGAACTCAATTGCAACTAAAACTATTTTTGATAATTACCAAATATCTTAAGAATAACACACAAATACAATTGGGAGGTATTAGTAAAACAAATAAATGAAAGGGTAATAACCTTTTGTTGGTCTGAAACGAAAGCCCACCCATTTCCTCTTCCAATAGCTAAATCATCTCTTAGATTCTCAAGAAACCATTTCCATGTGGCTTTGGACTCAGAACCCACAACAGCCCATGCAATAGGGAACATTTGATTGTTTGCATCCCTTGCCACAGCTGTTAGGATTTCACCCTTCACTTCTGACTTTAAAAATGCCCCATCTATGCCAATAAGCCTTCTACAACCCTCCAAGAATCCCCTTTTGCAGGCTTCAAAACAAACATAAATTCGCTCAAACACAGGTGTGGGCTGCTGTAAGTGTAGAATGCAAGTGTTCCCTTCATTGGACCTAAGGATTTCAGCCTTGTAATCCTTCAAATTCTTGTACTCTTCCAGAATGTCTCCCTTTTCCAACTTTCTTATCATAGACTTGGCTTTCTTCATTTGCTCCAAAGATACATCACACTGTAGTTCTCTCATAACCATCTCTTTCATGGCAGCTACCTTCATGTCAGATACACATGTCTTAGTGTTGAAAAAGTTTTTGACTAACCACTTAGTTGTGGCACTTGGAATCTGCCAACCAGGATTGCAGGTATGGTCCATATTCAGTGTCTTTAGCACCCACTTCTTACTAGTACTTCTGTTGTCAATGGAGAAGTAGGCCATCCATGTGCAAGTCTTGTTCAAATTAGAACATTTCGCCCTAAGCATGTTGGCACAGTTTTTTGCCCAATAGTATGGATACCTTTTTGTTACAGAGTATTTGTTCATGGCATCTTTTACCTCATCTTTGGACTCAAAACTCATTCCCAAATAAAAGTCCGGTTTGTCATCTGCTTTGAAGCTTGGAAATCTAGATTTTGCTCTTACAGTGTCTTCTTCCTCATCAGAACCTGTTTTGTAACTTCCTTCATCGCTTGAGCTGAAGTAATCTGTCTGATTGCCATCACCCTCCAAATTTTCCTCTTCTCCAACTCTGCTATCACTTCCACCAGTATAGGGGAATTTGGTTTTTCCAACAGACTTTGCATTTGTGACCAACTTTCAAAGCAACAGCCTACCATGAAGTAACTTTTCATCATCCGCATTTTCAGAGTTGAACTCATCTTCAAATAATAAGCCTGCTTCAGCCTCAAGAACAGGATCTGTGAACCCCAAATCCACAATAAACGAGAGCTTGAGATTTGTACCCTCCATTCGCCTGCCCTGTGATAATATATGTGTTACCTTTACAAATCAGACACAATTAAATGATTCCCACCTACTGATATTCAAGTTTAAAATCAATTTTTATACATTACTTCAACAACTCGAACAACTAGAACAAGTGTAATGTAAGCCTACTTCAGTATACAACCATAACATTCTTCAACAATGCTTTAACGTACAAGAATATATATTAACAACAACAGATGCATAAAATACCTTTCTTGGATTAATCAATGTCCTTCAGATGAATCAAATTTCTCCTCCTTAAGCTTTCACCTGTAAAGCCATCGTCTAAAGTTTCTCTAAGTGTAAAAGGGTTAGGGTTGCTGGGTTAATAGAGTCGAGTAAGATGATGAGGTAGCGTTTTTTTTCATTTCACTAATCATTTAGCCATGTCAGCGTTTTAGAACGTCTAATAGACGTTAGGACTAAATTAACCCTAATTTTCCCAGTTTATGTACCTTTGAATCACGTTTACACTTTGAGGTACTCTTTACTCTCCCGGGTCCAACTTCATGTACTGAACTGACCCTTTTGTCGATTATAAAGTACAAAGATCTCATTGACATTTTCAACAAAGTATGAGAATTTGTTTAATAATTTTCTCTAAAAGATTCATCACAAGCGATCACATGATTTGTAATTACCCGCTAAGACCTGACCTTTAGGTTAACAGAGTGTTTGGGGAAGGTTTACCCTTAATTGATATTGATTTAGAATAACTCATAGGAGAGATTAATAATGGAAGAATGTCAATATTAATGTATGATAAATGAATCCATAATAAGAAAGAGAGTATATTTTACTATCTATCTATATATGCACCGAGTAAATTGTTAAATTGAAGATAGTCTAAAATTTAAAACGAAATATTCTTTACATCTGGAGGTATGCTACAATTTGCGTAGGAATTCATTTCTTGTGTTTAGTTTCATCGTTATCACGTCAGAATGGAATTTTGAAGTTAACACGCCACATGAAAGAATTTGCGTTCTCATAAAATAGCAATTTTATTTATTTATTTATTTATTTATTTATTTATTTATTTAAAAGACGAAGTAACCAATTCCGAAGTCCAAACCCGCCAAGCTCAGTCAACCCGACGAGCAAGCGGAAAAGCCGGTCCCCATATTTTGATTTTTTTCGATAAAAATGTGCGGAGGCATTTTAGGAAGACTCCTAAAACCCTTCAGGAAACTCAGCAGCTTAGTTCCTCTCGCCGCCGTCGCGTCCGCCGCCGTAACCCCTGGCCACTGCAACTCCGCCGCTATGAGTGCCAAAGCGCACCATAGAACCAGCGTCTGCATCATCGGAAGCGGCCCCGCTGCTCACACTGCTGCCATCTATGCCGCCCGCGCGGAGCTCAAGCCCATCCTTTTCGAAGGCTGGATGGCCAACGACATCGCCCCCGGTGGTCAGCTCACCACCACCACGGATGTCGATAACTTCCCCGGTTTCCCTGACGGTATTATGGGAATAGAGCTTATGGATCACTGCCGCAAGCAGTCTCTTCGATTTGGGACGGAGATCCACACCGAGACCGTCTCTCATGTGGACTTCTCTTCCAGGCCCTTTAAGGTGTTCTCTGATGAGAGAATTGTGGAAGCGGATGCCGTGATCGTCGCGACTGGCGCGGTTGCCAAACGGCTAGAGTTCCCTGGCTCTGGATCTGGAGAAAATGGCTTCTGGAACCGTGGCATATCTGCCTGCGCCGTCTGCGACGGTGCTGCGCCTATTTTCCGCGACAAGCCCTTGGCAGTGATCGGAGGTGGTGATTCCGCCATGGAAGAAGCTACTTTCCTGACAAAGTTCGGCTCCAAAGTTTACATTATCCACAGGAGAGACGAGTTCAGGGCTTCCAAGTTTATGCAGAATAAGGCTCTCAATAATCCTAAAATTGATGTGATCTGGAACTCCTCTGTGGAAGAGGCCTATGGAGATAAGAAACTTGGAGGACTCAAAGTGAGGAACTTGGTTGACGGAAAAGTCTCAGACCTGAAGGTTTCTGGCTTGTTTTTTGCCATTGGGCACGAACCAGCCACCAAGTTCCTGAGCGGGCAATTGGAATTGGATTCCGATGGGTATGTTGTTACCAAGCCCGGGACTACCCTTACTAGTGTGAAGGGTGTTTTTGCAGCGGGTGACGTCCAGGATAAGAAGTACAGGCAGGCTATCACGGCTGCTGGATCAGGTCAGGGATTTCCACTGCTTTAATTTATTTTTGATATTATTGTCTGGTTTCTTGAATTTTGGTGCAGCTTTTATTAGTCTTTTGGACTTTTGGTTTATATGATAAGGATGAATGTCATTGGAGAAACTGTGCATTCCCCTTAGGTTTTGTGAATCAGGGTCCATAGGAAAAAGACAACTACAGGCCGTTGGTATGGGTTATTTGAATGAGATGGCTAAATTTGCTATATTATCTGAAAAGAAAAGTTTGTGGTCACATCTATTTCAGTCAAACAAACATGTCAAAAGCTACTTAATCTGCATTTTATGATTATTATTCTGATTATTCCGCTGATAAGCTAATCAGTTTAATACCTGGCTACGAAATGGTGTGCAGTTGTACATTGCAAGGTCTAGGGGTTATCAACTCAGAATAAACTGGAGAGGTTATAAAAAGATACACACGTTCACAACATTTATATGAAAACAATACTGCTTCTCTTTTTAAATTAATAGCTTGTTGGCTTTCCTTTAAGCAGGCCTGTCTTCTCTTAACTTGAACCACTTTTTTTGAAATATATTTTACACCATAATGACATAAGCAAGGTTGTAACGCAACACGTCGTCAGAGGCAGCATATGGGATGTCAATCTTATTGCCCAAAATCAGAAAAGGCACATTGGTCAGCGACTCATCATAGTTGTGTTTCTCATAAAGCTTAACGCGTGAACCACCAGAATCTGTCATGTACCCACAAACACTTCTACATAAAATTGAAGGGTGTCACATTACAAGTGTAAAACGTTTTACTTTTGAAGATAACTCTCTTCACAGAGACACAAACAACCCCCCCCCCCCCCCCCCACTATCCTAGCTGCATGGTTGTTGTAGCCTCTTCCATCAACCCCAACCCGTCTGGTGTTGGCAAAGCTTGTTTCTTTTTTTTATTAATGGCAACATAATGGGGTTTAGGATGGTAGAAAAAGCCCAAGCATTTACCCTTTTTTAGGTGTTTGATATCAAGTAAAGAAGAAAATTTTAGCTTTGTTCGGCTTTTAGCAAAATGCTAGTGCTTTGATGAAAACATTTAAAAATAGGAGAGTATTTGTTCTTTGAGCAGCACCGGCGTGAGACGGTCTTACAGAGCCGGCTCTTGTTAGACTTGTCACTTTTCAGCTCAAAACTAATACTTTGCATTGTGAAAAATTATTAGTAACTCGTATCACTTTTGGAAATGCTCTATATGCAAAAGCGATACTGCGAAATTTTAAAATTCATCAAAATTTGGTTGCAGTGTGCACCATCAAGATGTGGTCTAAGCTTTCTTGCATTCGTGCAGGATGCATGGCAGCATTGGATGCAGAGCATTACTTGCAGGGAATTGGTGCCCAGGAGGGAAAGAGTGATTGAGTGCGGGATTCTTATCAAGAACCAGTGTTGAATTTGTTTCAAAACTCAAAAGAACTTGCCTATATATTTGATCTCTTTTAATTGTTGTTATACGGCTATTGGGTAGAGAAACCGGCCATGCTGATTAGCTGATCTCCCCTTGGTTGGACACTTGGTCACTTGGACGTCATTACTCATTATATTCGGAAGCTTTATTACTACGGAGTATAAGAGGATTTGTATTCAAAAAAGAATTACTACGGAGTATTTGAATGCAATATATTTAATGTAATTGAACTTCCAAATTTTACTGCGGTGTAATTGTTTGTGTTTCTCTTGGTATAACTTAAAACTTAGAAATCAATGTTCTTCACCCCGGGCCTCTATGAGAGCTCCACGTCATCAAATAAAGATGATGGGGTGATACATGACTGATGGGCCTTTCCACGTACTTCTTCTGGACGTAACAGTCATCTGTATCTTGGGTCACTCTTATGAAGCTTGCAATACTTTCCTCGGGTAGCTTAGTTGTTGATAATGTCGCAATTATCAAGCAACGATACCAATCTCTCTCCTAAAAAGGCAATTTTTTCTGGTATGAGAGAAATAGAGGAGTTATGATCTCTAGTTGAACACTTTCTTACACTTACTTTCTCTATAAATATAGAAGTTATGGTCCCTAGTAGGGTTGGATTCGGTTCGGGCCACCCGGCCCGTGACCCGGCCCGGCCCGGTACTGTGCGGGCCCGGGACCGGCCCGGTCGGGCGGTCCGGGACCGGGTCTGGGCCCGAACCGGGGGGAAGGGGCGGGGCGGGCTCGGTTCAGCATTTTTGTGACCCGGCCCGGCCGGTTCGGGCCCGGGCCCGGGTCCGGTTCAATTTAAAAAAAAAAAAAATTGGTTTGGGCTCCTACTAGCCGTTGGGGCTGGGGCTGGGGACAACCCAAACGGCTATATAGCCGTTGGGTGGGGTAAAGGGGGGGTCCGGGGGGGTTGGGTGGTGGGGGGTGGGGTGGGGGGTGGGGGTAAAAAAAACCTATAAATACTCCTAATCTTAAACATTTTTTCATATCTCTTCTCCAATTCTTCCTATTCTTATCTCTCTACTCTCTAATTCTCTTATTCTCCAATATATTATATATCTACTCTCATATTCTCTTCTCCAAGAAGTTAAGATGGAAAATCAAAATGCCATTATACGGTATAATTTTGATAAGCAGAAGGACCCGAAGACCAGGAGGATGTGGTACGCAATTTGCAAATGGTGCGAAAAAAAATGTATAATGGGGGCTTCAGGCGGATTCGGGATGGCAATCAAGCATATGAAGTCATGTGACAAAGCCAAAGGATCGGGAGGTGCAGGAAGTTCCGATTGATTACAATTTTCAAAATGTTTATCTCTTAAAGTTTGTTTTAATTTTCAAATGTAGTTCCTATTTCATTTCAAATAAATGCAATTGAAGTTTGTTTTTAATACTCGTATAAAACTATAAACTATAAAATATAAATTATATAAAAAAAAATTAACCGGCCCGGCCCGAACCGGACCCGACATGTGACCGGGGCGGGTGGCCCGGCCCGAACCGGACCCGTCCAACCCGCGGGCCGGTCCCGGGCCCACTTTTCTTGAACCGGCGGCCCGACCCAGCCCGAATCCATCACTAGTCCCTAGTTGAACATTGTTTTACACCTTTCAACATCTCATTGCCAAAGCAAAAATCCCGAGGGTGTGTATCAAGAAGAAGACACAAACTGTAACATCTTTCTTTCGGATTTGTGCATAAAAATGTGGTTAGTTTATTAAAAAAGATTGTTGGGCCGCGGGTATGCGGTGCCTGCAATTTGCCAGTCTGCCGGTGCAATCGAACCGCGTGGCGCTTTGCTTGTGCTATAAAGAGGGAGGAGCGTGCTACACTATCAGCGATTGCTTTTAGTGTAGTGGTAAGCGCAACGATCCATAAGTGGTATCAGAGCCAAGGTCACGGTTTCGACCCCCGGCAACAGCATGCTGCGCAGTTGAGGCTGGCAGGTGCTGGGGGGAGATTGTTGGGCTGCGGGTATGCGGTGCCAGCAATCTGCCAGTCTGCCGGTGCAATTGAATCGTGTGGCGCTTCGCTTGTGCTATAAAGGGGGGGAGTGTGCTACACTATCAGCGATTGCTTTTAGTGTAGCGGTAAACGCAGCGATTCACAAAGATGATAAGAGATTGAGATGACTTTTAACCATGATTGATGTGCAATGATCCCTAACGCCCCAACGACTAACTATCATAGTGACTTTAGCGCATACAGACTCCTTTCGCACCAACCTAACTTTAGTGATCAATGATCATGAATCGGACAATCAATGGCTCTGATCAATGACCCCAACCTAGTGACCTATTAACTAACGACAACTAATGACCCCTTCATTCAACCTGGTGGGACCGCCGACAAGTGTTGCATCCTTGCCAGAGAAGGTGGTGGAGGTGGATAATTGAGTAGATTTTTTTAAATCGAGAACACATACAATGATACAAGACAACCTTCAGACATAATTCACAGATCCAATCGTGAACCCTACGATTAGACTTAGAGTCAGCTACCTCATATAAAGCAGCCTGACTCGCTAAACCTGAAACGGGCAAATTTAGGCAAAAAAAGATCGGAACCGAAATTCTTCCTAACAAGAATACCTAAAATCCAAACATCCAAAGCAAACCTACTCGGACTAAAATAAAAACAAATACTACTAAAAATAAAACAATCTTGAAATAAGGTCTTTCCACAAAACTCTTCCTGGTACGGAGGAGGTTCCGGAGGAGGATGAGCTCTTTCAATAGAGGTGAATACTAACTCCACCGTCATCGGAGCGGCCGACCAAGGCTGCATGATCCAACATCGATACAAACTCCCAGTCACAATTCATTCAACCGTCAAACTAGCGGCATGGTTCACATCATTGTCTACCTTGTCAAAAGCCATCTCTTTCTCATCATCCTCCACATCCAGATTGTCATATTGCTTTTCCAGAGTTTTTTTCGAATTAATTAATTAATTAATTACGAAAATAATTAATTACGAAAATAATGCCGGGTTAAAAGTATTTATCGATCTACTAGTGGGTTTAACCATGGTCGAGGTAAGTTGCCAAACGGTTGGGCGACTTATAAGTCGCCATCCGGTTTGGCGACTTATAAGTCGCCCAACCGTTTTGGCGACTTACCTATTAAATAACCAGACGGGTCAGTTTTGTTAGACAGAACGCACAACACCCCCAAATCCCCCCAAAGTTGCAGCAACGAAGGACGAATGACAAGCGGACGAGAGCCACTCCAACTCTGGTGAACTTCCATCTCCGGCGAAGTCACCTTGCCAAGGACTCTCCACCTCCATCTTCTTCAATATTCTTTCTAGGTAAATCAAAGTCAATTTTCTTCTCATATTAAAGTTAGGGTTTTTAGAATCTAAAAATTTCGAAATTTTAGATTATGAATTGATTTGTGAATTGATTTGTTGTGAAATGTGGATATGTATGGCATGTTGAGTTTTAATGTTGAATTAAATGTAATATTTGATTAGCCCCATCTACGTTGATTTCTAATGTAATATTTTGGCATTGTTAGGTGTATACTTATCCTATAAGATTTGCTTAAATATGATAATTTTTAATATATTCTTATGTGTATGAAATGATTAATTTGGGTGTATAAAGTGTGTATATTAATGTGTACTCATGAAATTTTGACATGTATTGTTATTAGAATATGGATTTCTCCAACTTCCCAATCGTGTGTCATTGGGGAGGGAACTATTATGAGGATATTGGCCAAATACGCCATGAAGGTGGTAGAAGCACCTTTGTCATTGTTTCTCGTGGCGCATGTTTGCTCGAGATGCTTCAAAAAATACATGTTGCTACAATGATTCCTCCGAGCCGTTCTTTGCGATTGAAAATGAAATTTCCCCTTAACGGGGGAAATTTCATGCTTATTCCACTTGTTGATGAGCTAGCTGTCACAAATATGTGGTCGCTAATTCAGATGGAGAGTATGTCCTCGCTGGAGATTTACATTGAGGAATCCATAGATGACTCTTCTACAGCTCCGTCAACATCAAATATTGTTGTATCTAGGTCAGGTGTGAATGCAGGGAACTCCTCATATGGTGTTGTACTAGACATGGTTATACAGGAAGAGGGTAGGTATTTGCACAATGGTGCATCATTTGTGGATGGAAAGGGAAGTGATGATGATGTTGACGGTAACATCAACAGTGATGACATGACAGAATATGATGAAGATGATGGTGATACTGTCACGACAACTGCCCCGTGTAGCCACTTTATTAGAATATATGATCTCCCTGAAGGCTTTACTGATGTGTGGATGAGTGGAGCAGGTATGAAAAGGTTTACACCCGAAGGTGAGTTTGAGGTTGGTCAACAGTTTCACAACAAAGAACAAGTCATCAATATGGTGAGCTTGTATTCTATTAAACAAAACCAATTTTATCGAGTGCTGGAGTCCGATAAACACAAATGGGTTGCAGAGTGAAGAGGAAGAAGGGACGTGATTGCCCCCGGAGAATACGCGCCACAAAGAACAAATGCAACCTCGACAGCTTCACAGTTGTGCGTTATCCTGGACCTCATTCTGCTACCTATGTTAGCAACACCGACAGTACTGATCATGTGGCGATGATGATACGTTTGTAATTTCCATATGTATGTTTGTGTTTTTAATTAGTTTTGCTTGATCTTTACTTTGGAAATTACACACTTTTGGTGTAATAGATTAGTTTGTTAAATTCTTGTAAATAGTTTAGATTAGGTATATTCTGAGCTCAAACAGGTCTTGATCACTCAAAGTACAGTTGGTGAACCCAAAAAGTGGAAAGAAGGTGCATAATTTGAAGACAAAAGAAGGATCCTGAATTTTGGTCTATACTCGGTCGAGTATTACCTATACTCGATCGGGTTTAGGTTGAAACTTCAAATCGGATCAGATCCGAAGACAAGGGAACATGCCGGGAGGATTTCGGCCACGATTAAATGTCTATACCCGATCGGGTAGACCGACATACCCGATCGGGTATGCCTTTGAGTGTTAAACGAAGATCGGTCGAGTGTGGTCCGAATACCACTTTCTAAGCATACTCGACCGGGTATAAACATATACCCGATCGGGTATACCTGTGGAAAATAGCCTGAAACCGATCGAGTATACCTCGAATCGGGTATTACACACATACTCGATCGGGTACCATGTATATACCCGATCGAGTACCCGAATCCCATCCCAAAAGCCTATAAATACACCCCCTTTCCTTCACAAAAAGATATCCACTTCCTTTGTACATCTAAGCTCAGTATAGAATAGTTCTTACTTTATATTTTTCATCATGTTTAGTCTCCAAATGAGGAGCTAAACTCTTCCATCTTGGTTTTGCAACTTTGAAGCTTAATGAATTTGTAAGTTGTGAGTTATTTTCTTTAAATCTTCTTCCTTGAATATTAATTCTTCCTTTAAAATACTATTTCTATATCAAAGTTGGGGAGTGTTACTAAGATGACAATTAGTTAACATCTTGACATTGGTTATAGTAATAGCTATTTCTTCCTCTATGTTAATATTGGGGAGTGTTACTAAGATGACAATTAGTTAACATCTTGATATTAATCATAGTAGGATTCATATTCTTTAATATTCTTCCTTGAGTATTAATTAATTCCTATTCATATTTCATGTTAATATTTTAAACATTACTTAAAGTATCAACTAGTTTTGTTTCTCATATTAATTATTACTAGAATCAATCGGTTAATACGCTTGTTATTAATCCGGTTCTTTCAACGGTAGTAAACTTGGAATATTAATGCATGCATCTCATGGTTAATATGCCAAGGGGAATTAATTATATTGATTAAACCAATAAACCGTTTGTGTTGAGGTTATCAATCTCAATCGTTTTCATCTAAAGTTTATTGCTACTATCAAGTTAATATACGGCGCTTGTTCTATATTGACTCGATAGTAAGTTTTATTAATGAACGCATCTCGTTATTAATAACTACCCTCGATGAACTGGATATACTCCTCGATTGAGTATTCGAGAGGAAGATAGTTAAAGATATAACCGGGATCGACGAACATTTCATTAAGTGGATAAAAGCAAAACCAAGTCCTCATCTCATTAAATTAAACTCATATAGGTTGTTTATCTTAGTGTTTTTAAATCAAACAAATCTAAACCCCCCTTGTTACTACTTATATAGAAGAAAAGTATTCCTTTCCCTGTGGATACGAACCTTACTTCACTATACTACGTACTCGTGTTGTATTGTAAAATATTTTGAGTACACCTCACGACAAGTGCACGTCAAATTTGGCGTCGTTGCCGGGGACAGGCAATTACTTTTTTTTTATCTCATAAAAATCAAAGACAAAAAAAAATATTAAAAAAAAATCAAAAAAAATATATATATTAAACAAAAATATAAAGGGTGTTTATTTTTCTATTTTCTGAGCTTAGTGGAGTTTATGGTTAAACATCGTTCCATAAACGAAATCACATATCACAAAAACCCAGAAATAGAGCAAACTTTCGAACGGTTGAAAAGTAAATTTTCTAATACCGACTCGGAAGAATCGTCTACCAGACTCATACACCACTAGCTCTAGCTCTAGCGAATCCGAAGAGTCTTTTCACATGGCTCTCGAAACGAGAACATTGAGGGAGCTCACAGCTCCAGACCTCAACCAACAACCGCTATGTATCACCTTCCCTACTCTTGATGAAGGTGCTACATTTGAGCTCAAATCGGGGCTCATCCATTTGCTTCCTTCATTCCATGGTCTACGGGGCGAGGACCCAAACAAACATCTCTCGGAATTCCATATTGTTTGCACAAGCATGTGCCCAAATGGAGTTACCGAGGAACAAATCAAGTTGAGGGCTTTTCCATTCTCCCTCAAAGACACAACTAAGGATTGGTTATTCTATCTCCCTTCAGGGAGTATAGATACATGGCGTCGATGAAAAAATGCTTCCTAGAAAGGTACTACCCTGCATCCGTCTCATCATCTTTGAAAAAACAAATAAGCAACATCGAGCAAAAAGATGATGAGACATTATATGAGTATTGGGAGCGTTTTAAAAAATTGTGTGCTAGTTGCCCATATCATGGTTACACAGAGCAAGACCTCATCCTCTACTTCTATGACGGTCTTGCGGAGCAAGACAGACGCCTGGTGAACGCAGCATCTGGAGGGGGAATTGTCAACAAAACCCCTTCCCAAGCTAGGAATCTCATCTCGGAGTTGGCCGAGAATTCTAGACACTACAATGGGAGGTCATCATCAAGACGAGTCATGGCAGCGGAATCCAACATCTCGTTGGAAAGTCAAGTGGCCGGCTTGACTTCTTTGGTAAAAGATTTCCTTTTAAATCCAAAACACCAAGAAGTCAAGGTCTGCGGCATATGCTCAACACAGGGGCATCCCACCGATTCCTGCCCAACACTACAAGAAGAGAATTCCGAGCAAGTCAATGCTTTGGGATTTCAAGGCCAAAAGAGATATGATCCACACTCTAACTCCTACAATCCTGGGTGGAGAGATCACCCGAATTTGAGATATGGGAACCCTCAAAATCAGCCCTTGCAACCAACTTTCCCAAATCACCAAGGCCAAACGTCAAGCTCAAGTATGTCCACCGAAGACATGATCCGAGCACTCACCTCAAATGTCTAAACCATGCAACAAAACATGGTTCGATTTCAACATGAGACCAAGTCCAACATTCATAATTTGGAAAGCCAAGTGAGTCAAATTGCAAATGCCGTAAATCGACTTGAAACAACGGACTCAGGTAAACTCCCATCTCAAACGGAGCAAAATCCGAGACAACATGTGAATGCTATCATGTTGAGAAGTGGGGCGACGTTGAAAGAGGTAGAGGAGAACGATAAAGAGATTGAGGGGGTGGACCCTGAAAAGTAGTCCCACCAGAGGAGGAGATCACAGAAACCAAGCTTCCCCCACCCTCATCATATGAACCAGTGATCCCGTTTCCTGAGGCGCTGAGGGAGACAAAGAAGCTAGAGAAAGATGCCGACATCTATGAAACCTTCGCAAAGTGTGAGGTAAACATTCTGCTTCTTAACTTAATGAAAAATGTCCCTCGTTTTGCTAAATTTTTAAAAGAATTATGCAAAACAAAAAGAAAAGATAAATTGAAGGGGAAACAAGAGGTTAGAGTTAGTGAACGCGTCTCGGCCATTTTTCAGAGAAAACTCCCCGAAAAATGTAACGACCCAGGCATGTTCACTATCCCTGGCAAAATAGGAGACACCACATTTCCTAAGGCCTTGTTGGATTTAGGAGCATCAATAAATGTCATCCCCTATTCTGTTTATAAATCTCTACAACTTGGCCCATTACATCAAACCGGTGTAGTGATTCAACTAGCGGATCATTCTAGTACTTACCCGAAGGGTGTAATAGAAGATGTGCTAGTAGAAGTAGAAAATATTGTTTTTTCTGTTGACTTCTATGTCCTTGAAATGGGAACTGATGACCAAACAACACCCATCCTTTTGGGTAGACCCTTCATGAAGACCGCAAAAACGAAAATTGACGTTTCTAGTGGTTCATTAACTTTAGAGTTCGATGACCAAAAAGTGTAATTCAACATCTTGGACTCTACGAAAAAACAAATGCAAAATCTAACTCTTTGTTCTTTAAATGTTATTGAACCACAAGAACCGGTATTTTTCAAAGAAGCGGATAAAATCAGAATTTTTCAAGAAGGAAAAAATAAACACAAGAAGCCATCTTTGATAGGAAGGGATGTGTTAAAATGTGAACCAAATCCACCTATGATGGAGGTGGTAGTGAGAAAGAGATCCCGGCCTTACTGGAAAAGGCCGAAAAATAAATTTGAAAAATGGCTAAATAAGGCCACAAAAAATGAAACAAGGGATGTACACGATCCCACTTAAAAAAAAGAAAAAAAAATGAATAACGTCGTGCCATGACGTTAACTAAGGCGCTTCTTGGGAGGCAACCCAAGTTTATTTTTTCATAAATTCAAGTGTTAATAATTCATTTTTTGTGTGTGTGTGTGTGTAATTATTTGAGAGATCGGTGAGAGAGGTAACTAATCACGGGTTTTTGGAGGAAAAGAAGAAAAAAAATGCAGGTTTGGAGCATCTGGGGACATACCCGATCGAGTACCACCTTATACTCGGTCGGGTATGGCCAAAAGAAGGGGAACCGGGCATTACTCGATCGAGGAAGCATTCAATTTTTGAAAGAAAATAGGCATACTCGATCGGGTATCACTACATACCCGGTCGAGTATGTACAGAAAGTCGAAGTTCAAGGGAAACGGATGCCCACATTCGATCGAGTACAGGGCTCGAAAAAATTGAAAAACAAGGGATACCCGATCGGGTATCACTATACACCCGGTCGGGTATGTTTAGAAAGGCTAAGGTTGAAGAAAGCTGACTCCCACACTCGATCGAGTACAGGCCTCAAAACGTAGAAAAGAACACATACCAGATCGAGTATGGTATGATACCCGATCGGGTACCGGAGGCAGAACACTCAACAATCTCAGTTTCCAGCAATACTCGACCGGGTAACAACACATACCCGATCGAGTACCGGAGGCAGGTTGCTCAAAAATCCCACTTTCCAGCCATACCCGACCAAGTAACAACACATACTCGATCGGGTATACGGGCGTTTTAACCCCAAATTCACCCCAAACACTTCATCTTCCCCAAATTCCCAAACCCAATTTCGAACCCCTCTCCCCCAACCTCCATTTTTAACACTTCTCTCTACCATATCTTCTCCATTTCTTCACCAAATCACCCCATTCCAACACCAAAATACTCCCCTCATCTTCCTCTACACACCCATACCCACTAATCCAACTTTCCCCCAGTTTCAAGAGGTCCGAAAAAACCCTACCCCAACTTTCAATTTTCGGATTTCAAGCTCAAAATCACCCAAAATGGCTCCAAGGAAGGAAAAAGGACAGGGCTCCAACACTAGGGCATCCATCCCAGGCTACGAGGACATCATCTTCGCCGACAACGAACACCGAACCCGCTTCATGTCCACCATTGAAAGGCAAGTAAAACCCTCTCGTTTTTTATGCCATGATGCCCTCAATGAGTTAGGAGTGTACAAAAGCACTAAGAAAATTTTTCATGAGTTGAGCGTGGATAAGATATTCAAAATGCAATATCACTCTAATGAAAAAATAATCTATGAATTCATAAGCTCGGTGCAATTTGAGACCGATGAAGCGGATTTTAGGGATGATAAACTCAAGTTTCCTCTGTTTAACCACAACCACTCCATAACGAAACTTGAGTTCGCCGAACATTTTGGTATTCCGGTCCCTTACCAAAAATCCATATCCGATAATACCGCTTTCGGCCATACCCTGTGGACAAAGATGACCGGGGAGACTAAATTCAGCTCCTCCCAACTGTATATTAGTCATGTCCAACATCCCGTCCTCCGCCTATTCTTGAAATTCCTTGCCAATTGCTTGCTTGGACGTCCCAACAACCATCACACTAGGATGGGGGGTGTATGCCTAATGTCTGTGGCCCTATTCCGTGTTCACGTGGATTTCAACCTGTGTAATCTTATGTGGGCACATCTAAAAAAGGAAAGCGTAGCCAAGGGCGCTATTGTGGTGGGTGGGGTGATTATGCACTTAGCCACCAAGTTTGGGTATACGGATAACTCTCCTATACCCGACTACTGTTTGATGAACATCTCTTGGTTGGGCCACTCGGGATGTACAACTTTTTCCCACACGGTTTATGGTGGAGAAAGACCAAAGAATATGTACAACTGGCTCATACACCTCAAACCTCTCAAATACTTCCTCCTGCCCAACCAAGAACTCCCCAAACTCCGCTACAAAGAAGCAGTAGAGGAGCCCCATTACCTCTTCCCACACGCCCTTCCACCACATCTCCAGGACCGGAGCAAGAACCTCCCCAATACCAACCCGATTACGAGCCCTATGCTCAACTCCATAGCCATCAAGACATGGGCAATGACATCCCTGAACAAAACCAAAACCCTCCACCACCCGACTTCTTTCAACAACTTTTGGAGGGTCAACAACAATTGCTTACGGGGTACGCTCAAATGAACGCAAACTACATGGCTATGGACAACCAGCTCAACCAAATACAGGAGGAGCAAAGGGCCGGTTTTCAGCGATTGGAGGAGCTCAGGGAAGCCGATAGACATCGGTATGAAGAAGACAAACGTAGGTTCTACGGACCTATGTACTCTTACATGGCACAGCAGGGATCTTTTCATACCATGGCAAACCCCCCTCCACCACCCTCGTGGTATGACCCCACTCATTGGGGTAACTTTGGAGGATCTGGCTTCGGGGGTGGAGGGTACGACGGCGGAGATGGCGGGGACACATATATGGGAGATGGTGGGTAGGGGAGCGGCTTCGGAGGGAGCTACTACGGCGGAGAAGGCGGGCACTAGGGACAGTGCTTGGTTCAAGTGCGGGGGAGAGACTCATCATGGTATGTAATTTTAATTTCCACCTAGCACTATGCATGTAATTCTTTTAAACTATTTACACACAAAAAATGCTAGTTAGGTTGAAAACCCAACAAAATGGGCAATCTAAGCAAAAAAGGCTTATAAAAAAATGAGTGAGTTGGGGAGAATGGAAAATGAAAAGAGATGCTAGGATGAAAACCTGAAAAGGCTCCTAGGCAAAATGAGAGATATGAGAGAAATGTTTGTTTTTGCAGGCACTCATTGTATCTCTTTGGTTAATAAGAAGATTCAGAAAACAAAGAAGAAGAAGAAGAAGAAGAAGAAGAAGAAGAGAGGAGGAGAAGAGAAGATGAACACTAGAAGGCCGTAAAACCCAAGATGTTCTTTGTAATTTGAGTTTAAAACTCATTTTTGTCATCCTTGGTGGTCTTTGTGTTTGTATGTTTTTTTAAACTATGGAAACTTTTAAAAAACTTGACACTTGTGAACATTTGATCTTACTCGAGGACGAGTAAAGAAACTAAGTGTGGGGGAGTTGATACGTTTGTAATTTCCATATGTATGTTTGTGTTTTTAATTAGTTTTGCTTGATCTTTACTTTGGAAATTACACACCTTTGGTGTAATAGATTAGTTTGTTAAATTCTTGTAAATAGTTTAGATTAGGTATATTCTGAGCTCAAACAGGTATTGGTCACTCAAAGTACAGTTGGTGAACCCAAAAAGTGGAAAGAAGGTGCATAATTTGAAGACAAAAGAAGGATCCTGAATTTTGGTCTATACTCGGTTGAGTATTACCTATACTCGATCGGGTATTAGGTTGAAACTTCAAATCGGATCAGATCCGAAGACAAGGGAACATGTCGGGAGGATTTCGGACACGATTAAATGTCTATACCCGATCGGATAGACCGACATACCCGATCGGGTATGCCTTTGAGTTTTAAATGAAGATCGTTCGAGTATGGTCCGAATACCACTTTCTAAGCATACTCGACCGGGTATAAACATATACCCGATCGGGTATACCTGTGGAAAATAGCCTGAAACCGATCGAGTATACCTCGAATCGGGTATTACACACATACTCGATCGGGTACCATGTATATACCCGATCGAGTACCCGAATCCCATCCCAAAAGCCTATAAATACACCCCATTTCCTTCACAAAAAGATATCCACTTCCTTTGTACATCTAAGCTCAGTATAGAATAGTTCTTTCTTTATATTTTTCATCATGTTTAGTCTCCAAATGAGGAGCTAAACTCTTCCATCTTGGTTTTGCTACTTTGAAGCTTAATGAATTTGTAAGTTGTGAGTTATTTTCTTTAAATCTTCTTCCCTGAATATTAATTCTTCCTTTAAACTACTATTTCTATATCAAAGTTGGGGAGTGTTACTAAGATGACAATTAGTTAACATCTTGACATTGGTTATAGTAATAGCTATTTCTTCCTCTATGTTAATATTGGGGAGTGTTACTAAGATGACAATTAGTTAACATCTTGATATTAATCATAGTAGGATTCATATTCTTTAATATTCTTCCTTGAGTATTAATTAATTCCTATTCATATTTCATGTTAATATTTTAAACATTACTTAAAGTATCAACTAGTTTTGTTTCTCATATTAATTATTACTAGAATCAATCGGTTAATACGCTTGTTATTAATCCGGTTCTTTCAACGGTAGTAAACTTGGAATATTAATGCATGCATCTCATGGTTAATATGCCAAGGGGAATTAATTATATTGATTAAACCAATAAACCGCTTGTGTTGAGGTTATCAATCTCAATCGTTTTCATCTTAAGTTTATTGCTACTATCAAGTTAATATACGGCGCTTGTTCTATATTGACTCGATAGTAAGTTTTATTAATGAACGCATCTCGTTATTAATAACTACCCTCGATGAACTGGATATACTCCTCGATTGAGTATTCGAGAGGAAGATAGTTAAAGATATAACCGGGATCGACGAACATTTCATTAAGTGGATAAAAGCAAAACCAAGTCCTCATCTCATTAAATTAAACTCATATAGGTTGTTTATCTTAGTGTTTTTAAATCAAACAAATCTAAACCCCCCTTGTTACTACTTATATAGAAGAAAAGTATTCCTTTCCCTGTGGATACGAACCTTACTTCACTATACTACGTATTCGTGTTGTATTGTAAAATATTTTGAGTACACCTCACGACAAGTGCACGTCAAATTTGGCGTCGTTGCCGGGGACAGGCAATTACTTTTTTTTTATCTCATAAAAATCAAAGACAAAAAAAAATATTAAAAAAAAATCAAAAAAAATATATATATTAAACAAAAATATAAAGGGTGTTTATTTTTCTATTTTCTGAGCTTAGTGGAGTTTATGGTTAAACATCGTTCCATAAACGAAATCACATATCACAAAAACCCAGAAATAGAGCAAACTTTCGAACGGTTGAAAAGTAAATTTTCTAATACCGACTCGGAAGAATCGTCTACCAGACTCATACACCACTAGCTCTAGCTCTAGCGAATCCGAAGAGTCTTTTCACATGGCTCTCGAAACGAGAACATTGAGGGAGCTCACAGCTCCAGACCTCAACCAACAACCGCTATGTATCACCTTCCCTACTCTTGATGAAGGTGCTACATTTGAGCTCAAATCGGGGCTCATCCATTTGCTTCCTTCATTCCATGGTCTACGGGGCGAGGACCCAAACAAACATCTCTCGGAATTCCATATTGTTTGCACAAGCATGTGCCCAAATGGAGTTACCGAGGAACAAATCAAGTTGAGGGCTTTTCCATTCTCCCTCAAAGACACAACTAAGGATTGGTTATTCTATCTCCCTTCAGGGAGTATAGATACATGGCGTCGATGAAAAAATGCTTCCTAGAAAGGTACTACCCTGCATCCGTCTCATCATCTTTGAAAAAACAAATAAGCAACATCGAGCAAAAAGATGATGAGACATTATATGAGTATTGGGAGCGTTTTAAAAAATTGTGTGCTAGTTGCCCATATCATGGTTACACAGAGCAAGACCTCATCCTCTACTTCTATGACGGTCTTGCGGAGCAAGACAGACGCCTGGTGAACGCAGCATCTGGAGGGGGAATTGTCAACAAAACCCCTTCCCAAGCTAGGAATCTCATCTCGGAGTTGGCCGAGAATTCTAGACACTACAATGGGAGGTCATCATCAAGACGAGTCATGGCAGCGGAATCCAACATCTCGTTGGAAAGTCAAGTGGCCGGCTTGACTTCTTTGGTAAAAGATTTCCTTTTAAATCCAAAACACCAAGAAGTCAAGGTCTGCGGCATATGCTCAACACAGGGGCATCCCACCGATTCCTGCCCAACACTACAAGAAGAGAATTCCGAGCAAGTCAATGCTTTGGGATTTCAAGGCCAAAAGAGATATGATCCACACTCTAACTCCTACAATCCTGGGTGGAGAGATCACCCGAATTTGAGATATGGGAACCCTCAAAATCAGCCCTTGCAACCAACTTTCCCAAATCACCAAGGCCAAACGTCAAGCTCAAGTATGTCCACCGAAGACATGATCCGAGCACTCACCTCAAATGTCTAAACCATGCAACAAAACATGGTTCGATTTCAACATGAGACCAAGTCCAACATTCATAATTTGGAAAGCCAAGTGAGTCAAATTGCAAATGCCGTAAATCGACTTGAAACAACGGACTCAGGTAAACTCCCATCTCAAACGGAGCAAAATCCGAGACAACATGTGAATGCTATCATGTTGAGAAGTGGGGCGACGTTGAAAGAGGTAGAGGAGAACGATAAAGAGATTGAGGGGGTGGACCCTGAAAAGTAGTCCCATCAGAGGAGGAGATCACAGAAACCAAGCTTCCCCCACCCTCATCATATGAACCAGTGATCCCGTTTCCTGAGGCGCTGAGGGAGACAAAGAAGCTAGAGAAAGATGCCGACATCTATGAAACCTTCGCAAAGTGTGAGGTAAACATTCTGCTTCTTAACTTAATGAAAAATGTCCCTCGTTTTGCTAAATTTTTAAAAGAATTATGCAAAACAAAAAGAAAAGATAAATTGAAGGGGAAACAAGAGGTTAGAGTTAGTGAACGCGTCTCGGCCATTTTTCAGAGAAAACTCCCCGAAAAATGTAACGACCCAGGCATGTTCACTATCCCTGGCAAAATAGGAGACACCACATTTCCTAAGGCCTTGTTGGATTTAGGAGCATCAATAAATGTCATCCCCTATTCTGTTTATAAATCTCTACAACTTGGCCCATTACATCAAACCGGTGTAGTGATTCAACTAGCGGATCATTCTAGTACTTACCCGAAGGGTGTAATAGAAGATGTGCTAGTAGAAGTAGAAAATATTGTTTTTTCTGTTGACTTCTATGTCCTTGAAATGGGAACTGATGACCAAACAACACCCATCCTTTTGGGTAGACCCTTCATGAAGACCGCAAAAACGAAAATTGACGTTTCTAGTGGTTCATTAACTTTAGAGTTCGATGACCAAAAAGTGTAATTCAACATCTTGGACTCTACGAAAAAACAAATGCAAAATCTAACTCTTTGTTCTTTAAATGTTATTGAACCACAAGAACCGGTATTTTTCAAAGAAGCGGATAAAATCAGAATTTTTCAAGAAGGAAAAAATAAACACAAGAAGCCATCTTTGATAGGAAGGGATGTGTTAAAATGTGAACCAAATCCACCTATGATGGAGGTGGTAGTGAGAAAGAGATCCCGGCCTTACTGGAAAAGGCCGAAAAATAAATTTGAAAAATGGCTAAATAAGGCCACAAAAAATGAAACAAGGGATGTACACGATCCCACTTAAAAAAAAGAAAAAAAAATGAATAACGTCGTGCCATGACGTTAACTAAGGCGCTTCTTGGGAGGCAACCCAAGTTTATTTTTTCATAAATTCAAGTGTTAATAATTCATTTTTTGTGTGTGTGTGTGTGTAATTATTTGAGAGATCGGTGAGAGAGGTAACTAATCACGGGTTTTTGGAGGAAAAGAAGAAAAAAAATGCAGGTTTGGAGCATCTGGGGACATACCCGATCGAGTACCACCTTATACTCGGTCGGGTATGGCCAAAAGAAGGGGAACCGGGCATTACTCGATCGAGGAAGCATTCAATTTTTGAAAGAAAATAGGCATACTCGATCGGGTATCACTACATACCCGGTCGAGTATGTACAGAAAGTCGAAGTTCAAGGGAAACGGATGCCCACATTCGATCGAGTACAGGGCTCGAAAAAATTGAAAAACAAGGGATACCCGATCGGGTATCACTATACACCCGGTCGGGTATGTTTAGAAAGGCTAAGGTTGAAGAAAGCTGACTCCCACACTCGATCGAGTACAGGCCTCAAAACGTAGAAAAGAACACATACCAGATCGAGTATGGTATGATACCCGATCGGGTACCGGAGGCAGAACACTCAACAATCTCAGTTTCCAGCAATACTCGACCGGGTAACAACACATACCCGATCGAGTACCGGAGGCAGGTTGCTCAAAAATCCCACTTTCCAGCCATACCCGACCAAGTAACAACACATACTCGATCGGGTATACGGGCGTTTTAACCCCAAATTCACCCCAAACACTTCATCTTCCCCAAATTCCCAAACCCAATTTCGAACCCCTCTCCCCCAACCTCCATTTTTAACACTTCTCTCTACCATATCTTCTCCATTTCTTCACCAAATCACCCCATTCCAACACCAAAATACTCCCCTCATCTTCCTCTACACACCCATACCCACTAATCCAACTTTCCCCCAGTTTCAAGAGGTCCGAAAAAACCCTACCCCAACTTTCAATTTTCGGATTTCAAGCTCAAAATCACCCAAAATGGCTCCAAGGAAGGAAAAAGGACAGGGCTCCAACACTAGGGCATCCATCCCAGGCTACGAGGACATCATCTTCGCCGACAACGAACACCGAACCCGCTTCATGTCCACCATTGAAAGGCAAGTAAAACCCTCTCGTTTTTTATGCCATGATGCCCTCAATGAGTTAGGAGTGTACAAAAGCACTAAGAAAATTTTTCATGAGTTGAGCATGGATAAGATATTCAAAATGCAATATCACTCTAATGAAAAAATAATCTATGAATTCATAAGCTCGGTGCAATTTGAGACCGATGAAGCGGATTTTAGGGATGATAAACTCAAGTTTCCTCTGTTTAACCACAACCACTCCATAACGAAACTTGAGTTCGCCGAACATTTTGGTATTCCGGTCCCTTACCAAAAATCCATATCCGATAATACCGCTTTCGGCCATACCCTGTGGACAAAGATGACCGGGGAGACTAAATTCAGCTCCTCCCAACTGTATATTAGTCATGTCCAACATCCCGTCCTCCGCCTATTCTTGAAATTCCCTGCCAATTGCTTGCTTGGACGTCCCAACAACCATCACACTAGGATGGGGGGTGTATGCCTAATGTCTGTGGCCCTATTCCGTGTTCACGTGGATTTCAACCTGTGTAATCTTATGTGGGCACATCTAAAAAAGGAAAGCGTAGCCAAGGGCGCTATTGTGGTGGGTGGGGTGATTATGCACTTAGCCACCAAGTTTGGGTATACGGATAACTCTCCTATACCCGACTACTGTTTGATGAACATCTCTTGGTTGGGCCACTCGGGATGTACAACTTTTTCCCACACGGTTTATGGTGGAGAAAGACCAAAGAATATGTACAACTGGCTCATACACCTCAAACCTCTCAAATACTTCCTCCTGCCCAACCAAGAACTCCCCAAACTCCGCTACAAAGAAGCAGTAGAGGAGCCCCATTACCTCTTCCCACACGCCCTTCCACCACATCTCCAGGACCGGAGCAAGAACCTCCCCAATACCAACCCGATTACGAGCCCTATGCTCAACTCCATAGCCATCAAGACATGGGCAATGACATCCCTGAACAAAACCAAAACCCTCCACCACCCGACTTCTTTCAACAACTTTTGGAGGGTCAACAACAATTGCTTACGGGGTACGCTCAAATGAACGCAAACTACATGGCTATGGACAACCAGCTCAACCAAATACAGGAGGAGCAAAGGGCCGGTTTTCAGCGATTGGAGGAGCTCAGGGAAGCCGATAGACATCGGTATGAAGAAGACAAACGTAGGTTCTACGGACCTATGTACTCTTACATGGCACAGCAGGGATCTTTTCATACCATGGCAAACCCCCCTCCACCACCCTCGTGGTATGACCCCACTCATTGGGGTAACTTTGGAGGATCTGGCTTCGGGGGTGGAGGGTACGACGGCGGAGATGGCGGGGACACATATATGGGAGATGGTGGGTAGGGGAGCGGCTTCGGAGGGAGCTACTACGGCGGAGAAGGCGGGCACTAGGGACAGTGTTTGGTTCAAGTGCGGGGGAGAGACTCATCATGGTATGTAATTTTAATTTCCACCTAGCACTATGCATGTAATTCTTTTAAACTATTTACACACAAAAAATGCTAGTTAGGTTGAAAACCCAACAAAATGGGCAATCTAAGCAAAAAAGGCTTATAAAAAAATGAGTGAGTTGGGGAGAATGGAAAATGAAAAGAGATGCTAGGATGAAAACCTGAAAAGGCTCCTAGGCAAAATGAGAGATATGAGAGAAATGTTTGTTTTTGCAGGCACTCATTGTATCTCTTTGGTTAATAAGAAGATTCAGAAAACAAAGAAGAAGAAGAAGAAGAAGAAGAAGAAGAGAGGAGGAGAAGAGAAGATGAACACTAGAAGGCCGTAAAACCCAAGATGTTCTTTGTAATTTGAGTTTAAAACTCATTTTTGTCATCCTTGGTGGTCTTTGTGTTTGTATGTTTTTTTAAACTATGGAAACTTTTAAAAAACTTGACACTTGTGAACATTTGATCTTACTCGAGGACGAGTAAAGAAACTAAGTGTGGGGGAGTTGATACGTTTGTAATTTCCATATGTATGTTTGTGTTTTTAATTAGTTTTGCTTGATCTTTACTTTGGAAATTACACACCTTTGGTGTAATAGATTAGTTTGTTAAATTCTTGTAAATAGTTTAGATTAGGTATATTCTGAGCTCAAACAGGTATTGGTCACTCAAAGTACAGTTGGTGAACCCAAAAAGTGGAAAGAAGGTGCATAATTTGAAGACAAAAGAAGGATCCTGAATTTTGGTCTATACTCGGTTGAGTATTACCTATACTCGATCGGGTATTAGGTTGAAACTTCAAATCGGATCAGATCCGAAGACAAGGGAACATGTCGGGAGGATTTCGGACACGATTAAATGTCTATACCCGATCGGATAGACCGACATACCCGATCGGGTATGCCTTTGAGTTTTAAATGAAGATCGTTCGAGTATGGTCCGAATACCACTTTCTAAGCATACTCGACCGGGTATAAACATATACCCGATCGGGTATACCTGTGGAAAATAGCCTGAAACTGATCGAGTATACCTCGAATCGGGTATTACACACATACTCGATCGGGTACCATGTATATACCCGATCGAGTACCCGAATCCCATCCCAAAAGCCTATAAATACACCCCATTTCCTTCACAAAAAGATATCCACTTCCTTTGTACATCTAAGCTCAGTATAGAATAGTTCTTTCTTTATATTTTTCATCATGTTTAGTCTCCAAATGAGGAGCTAAACTCTTCCATCTTGGTTTTGCTACTTTGAAGCTTAATGAATTTGTAAGTTGTGAGTTATTTTCTTTAAATCTTCTTCCCTGAATATTAATTCTTCCTTTAAACTACTATTTCTATATCAAAGTTGGGGAGTGTTACTAAGATGACAATTAGTTAACATCTTGACATTGGTTATAGTAATAGCTATTTCTTCCTCTATGTTAATATTGGGGAGTGTTACTAAGATGACAATTAGTTAACATCTTGATATTAATCATAGTAGGATTCATATTCTTTAATATTCTTCCTTGAGTATTAATTAATTCCTATTCATATTTCATGTTAATATTTTAAACATTACTTAAAGTATCAACTAGTTTTGTTTCTCATATTAATTATTACTAGAATCAATCGGTTAATACGCTTGTTATTAATCCGGTTCTTTCAACGGTAGTAAACTTGGAATATTAATGCATGCATCTCATGGTTAATATGCCAAGGGGAATTAATTATATTGATTAAACCAATAAACCGCTTGTGTTGAGGTTATCAATCTCAATCGTTTTCATCTTAAGTTTATTGCTACTATCAAGTTAATATACGGCGCTTGTTCTATATTGACTCGATAGTAAGTTTTATTAATGAACGCATCTCGTTATTAATAACTACCCTCGATGAACTGGATATACTCCTCGATTGAGTATTCGAGAGGAAGATAGTTAAAGATATAACCGAGATCGACGAACATTTCATTAAGTGGATAAAAGCAAAACCAAGTCCTCATCTCATTAAATTAAACTCATATAGGTTGTTTATCTTAGTGTTTTTAAATCAAACAAATCTAAACCTCCTTTGTTACTACTTATATGGAAGAAAAGTATTCTTTTCCCTGTGGATACGAACCTTACTTCAATATACTACGTATTAGTGTTGTATTGTAAAATATTTTGAGTGCACCTTACGACAAGTGCACGTCAGATGACTTCTGATTTCATTACTAAAGATGTGATTGACATTCTTCGCACTGATCCTTCCCTTAAAGTGCATACTATCATTGAGATGCTTAAGGAAAAGTATGGGTATACGGTATCATACAGGAGAACATGGATGGGAAAACAGAAGGCCATTGCAGAAATCTTTGGCGGTTGGGAGAAGTCATATTCTAAATTTCCCTATTTCATGACAGCGCTCCAACATTCCAATCCCGGAACTGTTGTTCACTAGTACCCATCCCATATTACTCCAACAGGTTATATGCAGTTCAGAGAGTATTTTGGGCATTCAAGCCTTCAATACATGGTTTTAAGCATTGTCGACCCGTACTTACTATTGATGGCACACACTTGTATGGGAAGTACAAGGGTACATTGCTCGTGGCTATGGGTAGTGATGAGAACAACCAAATATTTCTCGTGGCTATGGCACACACATGGTTTATGGCATGCATTAGGGAGTTTGTCACTGATGGGGAGTTGTGTATCATTTTTTATCGACATGCAGGTATAGTGAAGACAATGAATGAGGTGGCCAGTACTTGAGAGGAGCCTTGTGCACACCATATGCTATGTATCTGCCATCTTGCATCAAATGTGCACACTCATTTCAAAGACACTCACCTAAAAAATCTATTTGTCTAGACCGCACGACAAGATCAGAAAAAGAAGTTTGATGGTGGGTTAAAGAAGATAAAGGAAATGCGGGTGGAGGCGCGATAATTTCTGGGGAACATTCCCTTGGAAATGTGGTCATTACACCACGATGGCGGATACAGATACGGTACCCTCACTTCTAATCTGGCTAAGGTTTTCAACAGTGTGATGAAAAATACCAGATATATGTCCATCACCGCTTTGGTCCAGGTTTCCTTTTTCCGCGTTAATGCTTATTTTGTTAATAGGCGTGAAAGCAATAAAGGAAGAGTGACTGAAGACCACGACTACTCTCCACACATAACGGATTTTATTGAGAAGAATAGAGAAAAGGTAAAGCATCACACTGTTACTCCATATGATATAGGTCGAGGGATATACCAAGTGGAAACAGTATGTGGTGGCCGAACGTTGGGAAAGGGTGGGAGAAAACAAATTGTCCATCTGCGGCGGCGTACTTGCACCTGTAAAAAGATGGAAATATATAAGATTTCGTGCTCCCATGTACTAGCCGTGTGCAGACAACGTAATTTGTCTTCTCATCCATTTGTGGATCCTTTTTTCTCATCTGACCAATACGCCGCCACATATCAAAGAGACTTTAAACCCATTCCTGACCGTGATTATTGGCCGACTTACTATGGAACTGAAATTGTGCATGATCCGTCCATGGTTCGTGCTAAGGGAAGACCTACGTCCACACGTATTAAGAATGAGATGGATGAAGGTCCCCAAGGAACAGTTAGATGTGGAAAATGTAAACGAACCGGCCATAATAGGGCCACATGTGCAAAGAGATCATCAACAGATGGAGGGGAGTCCACTGGGTAAAGTTCTAATTATAATACTCCACAATTTATACTATCGGTGCATGAAAAAAATTATTAGTAAAGTATTAATTAAAAATAAATAAATTAATAGAATAGTAAAAATTAACTAATATCCTTTTTCATTTTTGTAGGCATGGAGGTGTCAGCGGATCCTGGGCCGAGTGATCGTTCTGTCCTGACATTGCAGGCCTCGCACGGTAGTGAAGATGTGTGGCTTGGCCTCGATGTTCAGGTGGATAGGTGGTGCGAGCACTTACGTGGTTTGTCGCATGTGCGGGTGGACAACAGAGTACTTGCACATGTTCTTGTTGCGGGTTTTTATAGTCTGCATAGATTGGTGGCTATTGTCCCTCTCGATAGAGCGCTATTCACTGCTCTTCTTAAGCGTTGGAGACAGGGGACACACACATTTCACCTCCCTATTGGTGAGGTGACAGTGACCTTGGGAGATGTTGCTGTACTGACCGGGTTACAGGTCGATGGGAGAGCTATTACTGGTACTGCTTGTCGACAATGGTTGATGAGTGTGAGCGTTTGTTGGGTGTTCGCCCCCTTCTTCGGGCTGACCTTCAAGGGTCATCTCTGAGGATGCCATGGCTGAGGGAGCATTTCGTTGTTCTTCATGTGGACGCTGATGAGGTGATGATCCAGCAGCATGCACGAGCATATATTTTGATGATGATGGGAGCTTCCATTTTCGCTGACAATAGCGGAAATGAGGTTAAGGTGCTGCAATTGCCTATGCTAAAGAGGTTTGATGTAGCAGCACAGTTCAGTTGGGGTAGTGCCACGCTGGTTTATCTCTACAGACAGCTATGTCGCGGCTACCATAGAGGGAGCACAGAGGTTGGAGGATTTTTGCTTCTTCTCTAGATTTGGTCATGGGAGTACATCCACATTGGGCGTCCCATTATAGTGGCATACCATGGCATTGATGGACATCCACTGCCTGGTGAGCCTCCACGTCTCCTGGGACCACATCATGTACGGGGCGAGGACCCTCTGGACCGTCGGTATGCTTTCAATCGTTTGAATTTATGTTATTGTATGTTGAATATAAATATATCCATAATATTCACATTAATATATGCTGCATGAATGGTTAGATGGCTATTTGCTGATCTATGTCGCACATCATCGACTTCTGGGCTCGGTGTGTACAGGGATGCGTTTGATCGGATGTCTGAGGATCAGGTATGGTGTGCGTAATATAACATAAACTATAATATGTATAGCAGAAATACTAATTTTGTATCTTTATGAAACAGATTACATGGATGTCGTATACAGCTGAGATGTTTGCAGAGTTACCCCCCACTGGACGAGAACATTATCACATATGGTGATGGAGTATATGGACTCTGACCCCCTGGTCTGCCAACTACTGGGCCTGGACAGCGGCCCACACAGGTTCAGCGGATATCATTCATATTATTGTACATTATTATTATTGTTCAGATGTTCTAGAATAGTTTTTTATACTATCAGTCCATTTATGTAACCGGCTCTGTCAGGCCCATGTTAGACGCCCAGACCCGGATTTCCCTATATATACTCCTTATAGGAGGCTTGTAAACAATAAGTCATAGAAACCATTTTCATCCATTCGATACATTATCTTCTTCTTCCTGTTCAATCTCTCCTAGTTTATACAATATGGGTATCAATTATCCAACATATGGTGAGCATGTGTGTCGTTGATATGTTTTGACATTGTTGAGCTTCATTTGCCTGATCGTGTATTGCGACAGTTTGGGTATGAGCAGGTCATTCCAGCACCTATCGAGACATATGTATACCTTCATAGGTTGGATAGGCGTGGGAAGCATACGGAAGATTGGGCACTCAGACATGTCTGATATGTCACTATGTGGGAGAGGCGAGCTGGGCTTATTGTGACTGGGACACTGACATTGGTCCCATCTGTTTCGGGAGACTACATGGGATGGTATTACAGCATCACTCGTTTGTTTGTGTCTCCTTCGTTCAGACTTCCTACTCACCATTATCAGCCTAGTTCCTTGGCTTTGCATCTGACGGTAAGTATATTACTAATTACCAAAGTAAGTCATTTTCTTTATTTAACACTTTTATTTATTTCTAAGTAATTGTGGTTGTGTTTCATATTTCAGACACGAGCTTTGCAGCGTATACATCATCGGGCTACTGCCACAGTGAGTGATACGCATGACATGTACATGTACGGTCAGGATTTGACGGGCATCGCCTCGTTGTGTTCAGATGTGTTGGGGTGAGTCAACTACAGTCATCTTATACATATGCCCCCATCTCAGGATATGCCATCGACATCTAGTGCAGCGGCAGCTTCATCATCTCAGACTCAGCATGAGAGAGTGGTTCTTCAACCACGCCAGCGGCGTAGGCAGCAACAATAACATCTCCATGACTAAGACGATCAAGAAGACCATGAGAACTTGTAGTGTGTCTTTTGTATTGGAGTTTTTCTTGTACACTAGATGTTGTAGGAAGAATTGACTTTATTTTACGTATTTCCACCTGTAAACTCTTTTATGATGTGTTGATGTGTTCGATTATAAATATTAGATGGCTACTGTGTTATGAATATTGGATTATTGTATTGTGTTTTACTAGAATCTACTAGTTTGTATCTTATTTGTGAAGTGTATGTATGCGGTGTTTTGTATGTTGTTGAGAGAAGGTGTTATGTATGTGTTTGTGAGCAGGTGTTGTATGTTTTGTAATGTGTTCTATCTGGTTCGTAACCCCTAAATAGGAGAAAGGAGACCTTATTTATAGGAAATTTATAGTCAGGGATAAGTCGCCAAACGGTTGGGCAACTTATAAGTCGCCAAACCGGATGCCGACTTATAAGTCGCCCAACCGTTTGGCGACTTACCCCGACCATGGTTAAACCCAGCAGTAGATCGGTAAATACTTTCAACCCAGCATTATTTCCGTAATTAATTAATTAACATTAATTCGAAACAAACTCACTTTTCCAAGTGTGCAATTGAAATCTCCCAATTTCGAAGGTACCGCCCGTTGCTGCTCTGCATATTCTTTCGAGCTTGTCACCGCGGTCGCCTTTGCTCCAGAAAAGATGTTCGGCGGCCGCACCAAGACACCAACACCAACAAATGGAGAAATCGGCAATCCAATAAATGAATGTGAAACTTTGAACACTAGCGAACCAATCAAATTGAACATCCAAAAATCTGCAAGTAATAAACGAAAGAGAGATATAAAACATAATCTATGCCGCACTAAAGTTCGGCGGAAGGAAACCCCTAACTCTCATAGGGAGACGGCTGACGGCCGCCTTTAGAGATGAGTAGATATTAGAATTAAAAGAAAAATATAGGGAGTATGAATTAAATAATTATAAATGAATCTTTTGAGAAAATGAAAACGAGTCATAGGATTGTCATTTTTGCCATTTTTTATGTTAAATAAATTGATGAATGTTCCGTGAGATCATCTTTTGGGAAAGTGAACATATCTAATTACGGAGTACATAATTGGAAATGATTAGAAGATGTATGTGACAGAGTTTTCTAAAGTGTATCCCCTTCTGCATTCCCATCCCAGTCGTCATTTAACAATTAGAGTGTAGAAAACTAATTGAAAGTATACACTACATCCGATGAGAAATGAGTCCAGACACGGGCGGGTCGAACGTACGTATTTATCCTTTCCTACTTTTTTCTTTCTGTATACGACCATCTATATACGTACATAACATAATAACAGTACACTTCAAGTCTTCAACCCGACCCGGAAATAGCATTGCGGTGCCGGTGCCGGTGCCGGTGCCGCCGGGCTTTCTCATTCATTAATGGTTAGATCCACCCAAAATTTGCATCATAGCCAGCTTAGCTGCTGCTGCTGCTGCTTTCGCCGGCCGAGACCGACGGGAGGTCCTTGCAGCCGCACTTCCGGCACCGGGAGACGACGAGGATCTGGCGGCACGATGGGCAAGATGAGTGGGAGCGGAGCCAACTGTCGACGCATTCGACGTGGAAAGCGTGGCGACACTGCGGGAGCACTCGGATTTGGTCGCCGTCCTCGTAATCCGTCAGGCATATGGCGCACTCCGCCGCGAAACCCTTTCCGGCGCAATCTTCGGCGCCGTAGGTGAATTTGGGCAGCGAGCGGAGCACCTTGTTGCTGAGACCTTTGTTGGGCGGCGAATTCCTGCCCCGGGCCCTGCGGAGCCAGGCGCACCTGCCCACGACCACAAGCCCTACCACACAAATGAGGGCGCAGAGGAGCGCAGCAAGGATGACTACAAAATCAGACTCGGTGTTGACTGCGGACGGTGGATCGGCCGCCGTCGTTGTCTTCCAAGGAGGCGGTGGCGATGATGCAAGTCTACGCGGAAGAGCCATTTATTTATTTAGTTTAATAAATACTGTAATAAATCAATAAAATATGAAGTTCGGGAGAAATGAAATCAGAAATCCTCTCCTCTATCACTTCCTTTAATTGCTACTCCTTATTTATTTATTTATTTATTTACTTATTTATATATACTCCGTATAGGTAGGCCCACAAGGACTCGTGTAGTCAGTCGATTGCGGTGCTTGTCATATCTGTAGTCGCTCGATGGAGATCGACGGCTGTGATCGAACCACCCGAGGAGCCTCTCTTTGCTGGAGTCACTCCTGTTACAAATTTTAGAAAATCCTCTCCTCTATCACTTCCTTTAATTGCTACTCCTGGTATATTAGAAAATATTTTTAATATATAAATTTTAATTCTTCGAAATACTGTTTCAAATGCATAATTTTGGCCAAAGTATATTCCCTTGGCATTTAAAAGATTGGTACACTACACTTGACACATTACTAACATTATTTAAGGAAAAAGTAATAGAGTAGTGAATAAAAATATTTGAGAATTCCAAAATATGAATATTATGTGTTTCTCCCAAAATATGAGTAATAATGGTTAAATTTAGAAAATATTGTCATGTTTAAAGTGTGATACTGCGAAAACATGACAGTAATTATTCATATTTTAGAAATAAAAACATGATAGTCCTGTTTTGGAATATACACATTTTTTATCCTATTTAGGGCAAATTCTCTTATTAATGTAAATGTGTATTTTTAAGGGAAAACATACTAAAAGGAGAAAGTGCAGCAAACTTTCAAATATATCCCAAAATAAAAAGCAACTATTAGTTATAATGATTTGCAAAATTATCATCATTTCATTTCCAAAATCAAATACGACTAACTAATAAGGGACGAAATTTCTACATCTCTGCACGATTGCTAGGCACAACTTATTATGTTAACTGAATTATTATTTGATTCAAAACTTATTATTACTAAAAAGCTCACATCATGATAATGGATCAATTTGACACTGATACCATGTTAAGACATGTGATTCCATCCTAAACGGTCAATCTGATATGAGGAATGTCTAAGATCTTAATATAGTGTTTACTTGTTTTAGAGATATCCGGTGTGGAACAATACATATTACCTTTGAGTTTTTATACTACCTTCGTTCTATTTTATGTATCTTGTTTTGAAACAATTATTAATAAAGTTATTGAAAAAGTAAAAGTTGTAACTGAAATTTGAGTATAATAATGTAAAATATTGACGGTCACATATTCCTTTCCATAAAATGAAATATACTCCAAAAAGGAAAGTAAGACATGTAAAATAAGACGGGTGGATTATTATTTAAAAAGTCATTAAGAACTTTTAATTGTATATTTATCACAATAGTTTTTGAGAATTATTTAAATAAAAGATGTTGGTCCCGGTTATACTGGATACAGTCTAGAGGGGGGGTGAATAGACTGTATTGGTTTTTAGCTTTTTAAACTAAGTACCAGATTTACAGAATAGCCTGTTCTGTTGAAAGAACAGACTGGCAGCGGATGGGGTTCTGGTAGGGAGTTCTGTTAGCCTCTGAGAAGCAAAGGCAGTAGGCCTTCTGTTAACTCGTAGAACAAGTTCTGCTGAACACAGATACCAAGTCCAAGGAGTTAGACAGTTCTATCTAAGTGCAAGTATTTAAAGCAGTAAGTAAACGACACCAGGGATTTTTATAGTGGTTCAAGGAACAACTCGTTCCTCTAATCCACTGTTCCACTAAGCTGTAAAAACTGCCGTTTACAAAGCCTTAGTCCTAGCACTTAAGAAGCACTCCACGTCTTCTTCAAGTCTAGATGTGTCCTGGGATGCACTGCCTGGCTTCCTTTAACACTGGTCCTTTCACTGAGTTTCCTTGAAGTATCACCACTTCACTACTCCAGTTACTTGGACGTCCTTCTTGTAGCAAGAAGAGTTTCTGTTGAAACTGGGGTTCCTCCAACTAGCTTCGTTACAAAAGATTTGTATGTGATGAGCTTGAAGAGTTGAAGAACACTTGGAACTTTGCTTGGAGTTGGAAAGAGTATTTTTCCAACTTCTGCCTTCTCTTGTAGAAGATATTGAGTTTGAATCTCAAGGAGGCTTTTTTTGCTTTTCAGAGTTTGAATATCTTGTTTGTAGCAATGGTTAGCAAAAGTTGCAAGGTTATCTTGGCAAAGTTCAGCAAAGTTATCTGGTTGTTCTTCGTAGTGTATCTTTTATACTGAGGTTGTCTTCCCGTTGGAGGAGTAGGAGGACAACTGCATTTAATGCGCGAGCAGTTGACTTGACCAGTAGGACCCGGTAAAGTTGGCGGGTTACTATTTTGGGATAAAGTAATCCTGACATTGTGGCCAATCATCTGCAATTACTCCACGGAGCATGGGGAGCATTAAATGAGCATTTAATGCGAGCACTGTAGCTTTTCCGTTTCATACTCCTAGCCGTTGAAGGAATCTTTAAGTTGACTTCCCGGCTTTGTGGATTTCTTCCAAGTGTCAGACCTTCTGGTGTCTTTGGCAGAGAACTAATCAGAGAAGATCTTGAGCACTTCTGTTGATAGTAGCTTACAGAGAACCAAGAGGGTTTCTGTCAAGCTTAAAGGGTAACAGAGACCCTGAGGTTTTCTGTTCCTAGACAGAGGACCAAAACCTTCTGTCCGGAGGTCTTCTGGTAGAGAGGCCTTCTGGTAGTCGATTATGCTAAGAACTTTACAAGGGAAAATTCTAATACATAATTTCTAAAAGGGGTACTCTAAAGTCCTAATTAATATAGCATCATCAAAATCTAAATACATATATTCCTTACAATTTCCCCATTTTTGATGATGCCAAAACCCTTTAACTATTTCCAGAGAAGTGCCTTCACCATAAATATTTAAAGTTTAAAACTTTTCATTAAAATCTTGGTGGGCAACTTGGCATAGGAAAATAGTAAGAGTACGGTACATTCAGATAGCAGTTCAAAAAGAAACAAGTACAGAATAAAACAGTAATCAACAAAGAGTAAAGAAGCAAAGAGACTTTAGAAGGAGTAGAGATAAGCTTTTATTAGATCAAGAGTTTGAAGAGAAGTTTAAAAGGAATTACAGATTTTCCCTTTCAGCTTCAGCTCTGGTTCTGCGATCTTGTTCTTTCAGATTCTTAAGTTCAGCATTCACTTCTTCTCTTATGCCAGCCAGATTTCCTGGTGCTTGACAGGAGGCCCATATGGGAGAGAGCTTGCAATTCAGATAATGAAGTACTCCCTCATGTACATCCTTGCCTGGGAGTACTCTCTTGTGAAACCAATATTCAGCCTCTTCCAAGGAACCACCATGTCTGACCCTTATATGACCATCTCTGTCAAGATAGAGATTCTGTCTTTGAGTAGGGGTCATCTTCTGTTGTATTTCTTCAAACTGTGCTCTGTCAATCTTTTGAGAGCCTCCAAGTCTCCACTCAGTTAAGCTCAAGGGTTTCTTCTTCTTGGTAGAACCTCTGCGAGGAGAAGAAGGTCTTGAAGTACCAGCTTCTCTCTTCTTCTGTTGGGAGGCCTGGAAGTAAGGGGTTGGATCAATATCAGATGAGGGTCCACCAGTTGGCCTAGGGGGCAATTTCTTCTGTTGGGGGTCCTTTTTCTTTTCCCCCTTTTTGGCATCATCCAGGTCAGAGATCATCATGGCAATTTTCTGGAACTCTGTTGCCTGGGAGATGGCAATCTGCTCAAGAGTTTCTGGTAAGGTCTGCGTGACAGAGGTCAGACCTTCTATCAAGTTCTGTTGACGATCAAGAGCAGACTTGATGTCCTGAGAGCTAGCTTCAAGTAGTATCAGCTTCTGATATCTTTCTTGATCCTTCTTGATCAGGTTGGCCACTTGATCTTTGTGATCATTATTCAAGAGTTGTAGCAGCATAAACTTCTCAGCAGATTGGTCTTCATACCATTGTACAATGTCAAGGGATTCTGTTATATCCTTGAGTTGTTTATTCTGCTTGTTGAGAGTCTGAGACTGGGAGTAGAGAACATAGTGGACACCATCAACTTCTCTGGCAACAGCATTAAGTTTTGCAGATGATGATTCCATGAAGGTGACCAGTGTCTGAGTCAGTGCTTCAACCTTCTCTGAGATATGCTGAAGTCCAGCCTCAAGGTGATTGTGAACAAAGGTGATATGTTCATGGTGCTTAGTGTTGATCTCAGCCAATTGATCCATTCCATCAAGCATTTTACCACCAAAGTCCTCAGCTGCAGTGACAAACTGATTGAAGGAGATTTGGGGCTTAGCTTCTTTGGATTCTGTGTTCCCAGGCATACCTAGACCTCTTGATTTAGGCATAGGAGGCCTTCTGGGTTGATCTTCATTCTGAGGAGGGGTCTTCCTCCTTTTGGAAGTAAGGTCAGCAGCTATTGAGGAGGTGAGGAACCCATCATTATCACTATAGGATGAAAGAACCTTGAAGATAGGTTTCTTGATGGGGGTAGAAGCCACAGAGTGTTGAGGGGAGATATGAATGGCTGCATCTTGTGGTGCAGGTTTTGGAGAAGCAGTTCTGGATTTCTTGTTGGAGGGGTTTTCCTGTTGATGTGAGGGAGCATTCTGTTGTTGTGGAGGAGAGGGTGGAGGTGATGGTGATCTGGATCTGATTGAGGGTTGGGATTTGCAGGGAGAAGGGTTTTTGGTTTTGGGTGAAGAGGTTTTCTGTTGGGGTGATTTTGTAGAAGAGATGATATGTTGGTGTTGGTATTGGATAATTTGTCCTTGAGGGGATGGTGATTTGTTCTTAGGAGGAGAGAACGGTTTGCAGGGTGAAGGAGATGAAGATTTGGGGGTGGAGGGTTTCTGGTGTGAAGGGGTTTTCTGTGCAGAGATGGTTTTCTGTGAGGGTGAGGGGGATTTCTGTTGGGGTTGAGGAGAAGTGTTTTTAGGAGAGGGAGGGGGAGAAGGAATGATTGGGGGAATTACCTCTAGTATTGTTTCTGTGAACAGAGAGTCTCTCCATTCTTTGACAAGCCTTTCCATGACCAGGGGTAGATCATTTGCAGTAGAGGGTTCACCTTCTCCATGTGCACTGGCGAAACTTGATCATTGACTCCTTCCTCTTCTTCTCAACTAACCAAGCATCAAATTCATTCACCCCTCATGCTCTTGAAGAGCCTTCACATGGTCTTCTGGTGAGTTTCTGACCAGAGGTGCTTTTCCTTGAAGTTTCTCCTTCTTCTTCTGTAGGACAGAAAGAAGAAAATCCTTGTTTAGGCATGACTCCACATCTTCTGTGTCAGCCCATCTGAGTACTTCTTCTTCTTCAGAGTTGAAGTGGGACAAGTTCTTGAGGAGCTCAGTGAGAGGTCCCACTCTCCATTTTCTCCATGCCAGAACCCTGATGAATTTCCTATCAGGGCTTGAAGTGCTGCTCACTTCTTGGTGTTCTGGTGAAGAAACCACCATAGGTTGATCATTTGCAGAGGCAGGAGGAGAAGAATGTGGTTCCCCCTGAGTAGTGGCATTCTGCACCACTACTTCTTCTTCTGAGTCACTTGACTCAAAGATGATCCTCTTGTCGTGCCAAGCATTTCTGTTGGCTGGGGCAGAGGTGACAGAGTCCTCCAGCTTCTCCTGTGCTGCAGGTGTCAAAATTTTGGTCTTCTTTGCAATGGGGGAGGCAGAGGGGGTGCTTTCTGAAGAGATAGGTGAAGGTGCCTTTCTCTTAAGTACAGATTTCTTTGCCACCATCTTGTGGACTTTGACAGGTGTGGTCTTCTTCTTGGGAACCTTCTTGACCACCTTCTTCACCAAAGGCATTTCTTCTTCAGAGTCAGAAGGGGTAGGAGGTTTCTGTTGCTTCTTTGAGACTTTCTTTGGCTGAACAACCTTCTGTTGTTGCCTTTCTCTGTTGAACTCAAGGGTTCTGAGTCTTTTCTGCTCTGCCTTGAGAGCAACTTTCCTGTCACTAGAAGTGTTGAGGAAGAGCAACTTGGTGTAGTCTGCCTCAATAGGGTTTCGCAGCCCTATCCTTGCCTTGAGAGAGGTTTCAGAGATTAGGAGACCATAACCCATGGGGGTTTTGAACAGACCGGTCTCCTTGTCTTTCTTCTTGATGAATTCAACAAGGGATTTGACAATTATCTGTCCCCAGTTGATGTTCATCCCATGATGAACTGCAAAGACAGCCTTTGCATTTAGTGCATTCATGTCATCTGTGGAGGTGCTCTTGCTCCAGACACACCTATGCAGGATGTTGACCAACTTCTCATAGTCGCTCAGAAGGAGGTTCTTCTTCATGTAAAGCTTTGGAACTCTACCCACTTCAGGTCGGCAGTAGAGTTGGACAAAGTTGTCCACAGTGACGTTGACACTGTCCAGAGTTAGGAAACCTTCAGTTTCTTCTTCTTGAGGGTCCTCTACTACGCCAAAGAGGGCGTTGAGGTCTGCAGGAGTGAGGGTAATGTCTTCACCATTGACATTTGACCGAATGGTCTCCCCTTCGTATGTAGCGTTGAGATAGAACTCTGCTACGTCTCTTGTACTGTAGGACTCAAAGTGATATCCTACCACTTTGTTCAGTTGGGAGTCCTCCATTCCCTTGATGATTTTCATCATCGTTTCGTGGTTTGAAGCGAGTTCAGGGAGTGCGGAGAGATCGCAGTTCATCCCTGTGTAGATGTTTGAAACTAGAGTGTTAATTTCCTCCTTGGTGAGGTCGTTAATGTTGATGAAGGCCATTTGATCAGAGAGTAATTAGAGAGCTTGAGAGCTATGGAGGTTTGAAAGTTTGAAAGTAATGAGAGTAGTAGCGGTTTAGGTTTGCGAAAGGAGAATTTATGGGTTTGGGTTAGTGGACGCTTGGAATTAATTTATGGTTCCAAGAAACCAATAAATGTAAAAAGGGGCGGAGTAAATAAACGGGGGCGCAGTAAATATAATACGACTTGATACCGTTTTAAGGGTAAAAGGGTAAAAGACCTTTAATAATTTACTAGGTCACCCGGTTTACAGAATTTTCTAAGTCCACAACCTTCTGAGGGTTTTTCTGTAGAAGGGGGGTTTTCCTGTTGTTGAGGTGTTCTGCCAGGGTAGGGATCAGAAGAGGTTGGCAGAAGGGGTTCTGCTGTAGGTATTCTGTCAACAGCAAATGAGCAACAGAGGGCCTTCCCTTTTCAACTTTCCCTTGGAATCTCATCCATCATTTCCAATTCCTCTCTCAGTTTGTTGAATCTAGCCTCAGGAAGAGGCTTTGTCAGGATATCTGCAAGCTGGTCTTCTGTTCCATGCAGATGTGCTTCTTCTCAACATGATCTCTGATGAAGTGATGTCTGATCTCAATGTGCTTTGTCCTGGAATGAAGAACTGGGTTCTGAGTGATAGCAATGGCACTGGTGTTGTCACACAACAGCTTGATCTCCTTTGCTTGAACTCCATAGTCCTTCAGTTGTTGCTTCATCCAGAGTAGCTGAGCACAGCAACTCCCAGCTGCAATGTACTCAGCCTCAGCTGTACTTGTTGAGATGGAGTTCTGCTTCTTGCTAAACCAGGAAACAAGCCTTCCTCCTAGCAATTGGCAGTGACCAGAGGTGCTCTTTCTGTCTAGTCTGCAACCTGCAAAATCTGAGTCAGAATAACCAATTAGTTCAAAGTTACCTCCCTTTGGATACCATAGGCCTGCATTTGGATTTCCTTTGATGTATCTGATGATTCTTTTTGCATCACTTAGATGGCTTTCCTTGGGCTTTGATTGGTATCTGGCACAGATTCCAACAGAGAATGACATGTCAAGTCTGCTTGCAGTTAGATACAACAGAGATCCTATGATTCCTCTATATGTTGTTGCATCTACATCCTTTCCTTCATCATCTGGATCAATTCCTTGTGAAATGTTCATGGGAATCTTCACTGATGATTTGCCTTCCACTCCAAACTTCTTGATTAGATCTCTGGTGTACTTCCCTTGATTGATAAAGATCCCTTCTGGAACTTGTTTGACTTGAAGTCCTAGGAAGTAACTGAGTTCTCCCATCATACTCATTTCAAATTGACTCTGCATCACTTGAGAAAATTTCTTGCATAGTTCTGGATTAGTACTTCCAAATATAATATCATCAACATATATTTGTACTAACAGAATATGATTAGCAACAGAGATTTGAAATAGAGTTTTGTCAACCTTTCCTTTAGTAAACCCATGGTTCACTAGGAAAAGGGACAATGTGTCATACCATGCTCTGGGAGCTTGCTTAAGACCATAGATGGCCTTTTTAAGCTTGTAGACACAAGAAGATTGAGTAGGAATGACAAAACCTGGTGGTTGTTCCACATAAACTTCCTCTTCAAGATCTCCATTCAGAAATGCACTCTTGACATCCATCTGGTAGACCTTGATGTTGTTGTAGGCAGCATAGGCTAGAAAGATTCTGATGGCTTCAAGTCTGGCAACAGGTGCAAAGGTCTCATCAAAATCTATTCCTTCTTCTTGACAGTATCCTTTAGCTACTAGCCTTGCTTTATTCCTTACAATGTTGCCATCTTCATCTGCTTTGTTCTTGAATACCCATTTGGTTCCAATGACATTCTGGTGCTTTGGCCTAGGAACAAGTTCCCATACTTTGTTCCTTTCAAACTGAGTGAGCTCTTCTTGCATAGCATTGATCCAATCTGAGTCTGCAAGAGCTTCTTCAACTGTCATAGGTTCCATCTGAGATATATAGCAGGCAAGCATTGCTTCTCTTCTTGATGTGGATCTGGTTTGAACTCCACTTCTGATTTGACCAATCACTTGGTTAGGAGGATGATCTCTTAACCATGTTAGGTCTGGTTCTGTCAGCTGCTGTCTTGGTCTCTCTGGTTCCTCATCTTCAGAGTCTTCATCTTCATTCAACAGAAGGGGGTTTGGTGCAGGTGTAGGAAATGCAGGGTTGTCTGTCACCTCTTCTGTTGGTTCTGATGTTCTGTCTTCTATGCTGACTTCCTTGAGAATCTCTGTTACCTCTTTAACAGAGATGCTTTCATCAAACTTCACATGTATGGATTCTTCAACATGTAGGGTCCTTCTATTGAGTACTCTATAGGCTTTACTGGTGTTTGAATAGCCTATAAAGACTCCTTCATCAGCCTTTTCTTGAAATACTTTCAGATGCTCCTTTCCATTGTTAAGAATGTAGCACTTGCATCCAAATATATGAAAGTAGCTGATGTTTGGTTTTCTTCCCTTCCAGAGTTCATAAGGGGTCTTCTGATGATTCTTGTTGATCATGCTTCTGTTCTGAGTATAGCATGCAGTGTTGATTGCTTCAGCCCAATATCTCATAGGCAATCCAGATTCTGCAATCATTGTTCTTGCAGCTTCTTTTAAAGTTCTGTTCCTTCTTTCTGCTACGCCATTCTGTTGAGGGGTTCTGGCGGCAGAAAGTTGATGAAAAGTTCCATTCTGATCACAGAAGTCCTTTATGACTTGGTTGACAAATTCAGTTCCTCTGTCTGATCTGATTGTCTTTACTTTCAAGTTCTTCTCAGTCTGAAGTTGCTTTAACAGAGATGGCAACTTCTGAAGAGTTTCATTTTTCTTGGTTAGAAAAATAGTCCATGTATATCTGGAGTAGTCATCAACCATGACTAGGGTATATTTCTTGCCACCAACGCTTGGAGTCTCAACAGGTCCAAATAAATCCATGTGAATCAGATTTAGAGGGCTTGTAGAAAGATCTCCAGCAATGGGCTTGAAGGAATTCTTCACTTATTTGCCTTTCTGACATGCACTGCAGAGGGTCTCCTTCTTGTACACAATGTCTGGTAGCCCTTCTACAATGTGTTCTCTGGCCAGTTTGTTGATTGTTTTGAAATTCAAATGGTTGAGCTTTTTGTGCCAGTCCCAGCTCAGTTTTGAATCTCCTTTGGCTATCAGGCAAACTCCATCTTTTGCAGTGTTCCAATCAACTACATAGATGTTCTTCTTTCTTGATGCTGTAAGAACCACTTTCTTTGTTCTCTCATGCTTCACATAGCAGAAGTCCTTTGTGAATTCAACAGTGTAGCCTTTGTCACAGAATTGGCTAGCACTTAGCAAGTTGAACTTCAGTCCTTTGACATATGAGACATCATCAATGATTATCTGGTTCCTGATCAGCTTTCCTTTTGTTTGACCTTCTTTGTCATTACCTCCAAAGGTAACTCTAGGTCCTTTGCATTTCTGGAACTCTGTTAGGCAACTTCTGTCACCTGTCATGTGCCTGGAGCATCCACTATCAATAAACCATTCTTGCTCAGAGATGGCTCCAGCACACAGTTCCTGCAAGATCAAAAGAAAGATTTAGGTACCCAAGCAATGCTGGGTCCTGGGGGGTCATGGAGTCTGGGTAGTTGGTACCATTTTGGTCTCATCAAGTGAAACCTTGGTGGGTGGTACCCATTGTCCACCTGGTAGTTATAGTAAACTGAAGTGTGATTCACTTTGGGCAGATGCTTGTGAGGGTCATGCTTCCTGTTTACATACTTTTGCATAGCTTTCTTTGTTGGAAAGAAGTCCCATATACTATCAAGAGCAGAGGGACGGTTAACCTTGGGCTTCTGAAGTTGACCAGCCAACCTCTTCTGCCTGAAGTTAACTCTCTCTTGATATTCGCCTTTCTGGTGATCATTTCTGGCACGATTGACATGAGGTTGTCTGTCAATGAATGGTCTTTTATTTTTGTTATCTTGAAAACCTTTTCTGTTGTTAGGTTTTCTGCCAGGTTCATTATTTTTCAAAAAGGGTTTCTGTTGAACCTTTATCTTTCCCTTTTCTGGTCTGACTTCCTCATGAACAACCTTGGTGCCAGATACACCAGCTTGACAGATGGGGCTAGAAATCAGTGGCTCTATGACCTTATCTGCCTTAGCAACTCTGGTGCTAGGCATTACAGAAGGCTCACCTGATTCTGTTGAGCCATAACCAAGACCAAAACCAGTGCCAATCTGTTGATCGAGCACAATCTTTTCCATGGAAGACTGGGTCTTCTGGTAAGCTTTGTACTTAATCTCAAGAGGCTCTATTTCTCTTATTCTCTTGAGAAGAGAAACATTTTCAGTCTCCAGTTGATCTCTTTCCTTAATTAGAAGATTGATTTTGATCTCAACCTCCTTCTTAAAGTCAAGAATTTCAGCTTTCAACTTACTGTTTTCTTCTGTTACAGAAGAATAAGTGGCTTGTATGGCCTTAAACTCTTCCCAAAATTCTGACATTGAATCAGAATCAAAAGCTAAGCCTACCGAAGAAAAACTAGATTCAGAAGTAGAGGTTACCTCATCATCAGAATGAGCCATCAGGCAAAGGTCTTCTGTCTCAGTATCAAGGCAACAGAAGGCCTCATCAGAATCTGAGTCAGAACTGGATTCTGTTTCTGACAGAGGGTCTTTCTCTAGCTGTTCTGTCACAAGTGCCTTTCTCCTTCTGGAGTTGTCCTCGTACTTCTTCTTTTCTCCATCCTGTCCTTGCTTCTTGGACACTCTAGGATGGGGACAATCAGCCTTAAAGTGACCTGGTTGTCTGCAGTTGTAACATAGAAGCTCTCCACTGCTTTCTGTTGATTTGACCTTCTGGTATGGCTTTCTGTTGAAAGATGGACTCCTTCCATCTTTGGGATTCTTCATAAACTTTTTGAATCTCCTGGCAAAGGCAGCCATATATTCATCAGATAAAAGTACTGAAGGGTCAAAATCATTTACCTTAGATGTGCTGGCAGTGAGGGCTGTAGTGGTCCTCTCTTCTGGTACATCTTCCTTTTTTTCAATCATTTCAAACTCATGAGCTTTGAGATCTGAAATGAGCTTATCAGTGGGATAAGTCTTTACATCCTTGCTGGCTTGGACAGCAACCACCTTCATCTTCCATGATGAGGGCAGTCCCCTCAACACCTTCAGGTTAATCTCCTTGGTGGTGAGTTCCTTGCCAAGCTTAGAGATCTCTCCAGTGAGAGTGAGGAGCCTGTCATACATCTTGGAGATGCTTTCACCAGGGAGAAGTTTGAAGTCATCAAACTTCTTGTTGGCTATGGTTAGTTTGTTGTCCTTCTCTTGCTCATCACCCGCTCCAATGAGCTCAAGAGTATCCCAGATTTCCTTAGCAGTCTTGCACTTCTTGATTCTGTTGAAGTACCTATCATCAATGGACTTGTAGAGGATGTCCTTAGCAATATTGTCTAGGTTGTACTTTCTCCTCTCTTCAATGGTCCACTCTGATTTGGCTTTACTGATCATCTGGGGTCTGGTGTTGTCTATAGCATGCTCAGGATTGACCTTCTCGAAGCTTGTGAAGGGGCCAATGTCTAGAACTTCCCACATCTCATCATGCAGGGCACAGAGATGTGCTTTCATCCGGATCCTCCAGTCATCAAACTTAAGATCTGAAAACATAAGATTCTTGGACAAGGAGTGATCCATTATATCAGATAGAAATGAGGTAAAACAGAAAAACAAGTGGATCTTTGTTCAACAAATAACCTAAGAGATTATTAGAACAAGGAGGCTCTGATACCACTTGTTGGTCCCGGTTATACTGGATACAGTCTAGAGGGGGGGTGAATAGACTGTATTGGTTTTTAGCTTTTTAAACTAAGTACCAGATTTACAGAATAGCCTGTTCTGTTGAAAGAACAGACTGGCAGCGGATGGGGTTCTGGTAGGGAGTTCTGTTCGCCTCAGAGAAGCAAAGGCAGTAGGCCTTCTGTTAACTCGTAGAACAAGTTCTGCTGAACACAGATACCAAGTCCAAGGAGTTAGACAGTTCTATCTAAGTGCAAGTATTTAAAGCAGTAAGTAAATGACACCAGGGATTTTTATAGTGGTTCAAGGAACAACTCGTTCCTCTAATCCACTGTTCCACTAAGCTGTAAAAACTGCCGTTTACAAAGCCTTAGTCCTAGCACTTAAGAAGCACTCCACGTCTTCTTCAAGTCTAGATGTGTCCTGGGATGCACTGCCTGGCTTCCTTTAACACTGGTCCTTTCACTGAGTTTCCTTGAAGTATCACCACTTCACTACTCCAGTTACTTGGACGTCCTTCTTGTAGCAAGAAGAGTTTCTGTTGAAACTGGGGTTCCTCCAACTAGCTTCGTTACAAAAGATTTGTATGTGATGAGCTTGAAGAGTTGAAGAACACTTGGAACTTTGCTTGGAGTTGGAAAGAGTATTTTTCCAACTTCTGCCTTCTCTTGTAGAAGATATTGAGTTTGAATCTCAAGGAGGCTTTTTTTGCTTTTCAGAGTTTGAATATCTTGTTTGTAGCAATGGTTAGCAAAAGTTGCAAGGTTATCTTGGCAAAGTTCAGCAAAGTTATCCGGTTGTTCTTCGTAGTGTATCTTTTATACTGAGGTTGTCTTCCCGTTGGAGGAGTAGGAGGACAACTGCATTTAATGCGCGAGCAGTTGACTTGACCAGTAGGACCCGGTAAAGTTGGCGGGTTACTATTTCGGGATAAAGTAATCCTGACATTGTGACCAATCATCTGCAATTACTCCACGGAGCATGGGGAGCATTAAATGAGCATTTAATGCGAGCACTGTAGCTTTTCCGTTTCATACTCCTAGCCGTTGAAGGAATCTTTAAGTTGACTTCCCGGCTTTGTGGATTTCTTCCAAGTGTCAGACCTTCTGGTGTCTTTGGCAGAGAACTAATCAGAGAAGATCTTGAGCACTTCTGTTGATAGTAGCTTACAGAGAACCAAGAGGGTTTCTGTCAAGCTTAAAGGGTAACAGAGACCCTGAGGTTTTCTGTTCCTAGACAGAGGACCAAAACCTTCTGTCCGGAGGTCTTCTGGTAGAGAGGCCTTCTGGTAGTCGATTATGCTAAGAACTTTACAAGGGAAAATTCTAATACATAATTTCTAAAAGGGGTACTCTAAAGTCCTAATTAATATAGCATCATCAAAATCTAAATACAATTATTCCTTACAAAAGATCTATTTGATAAGCTACACTAAGGATTTGTTTGGCATAACTAGTTAAAAAGATACTTTTGTGACCTATTTAGTAATTGTTAGATTTAAGTAACTGCAAAGATCGTATAAGGAAGAGTTTGTAGTTGTTTGATAAAAAGTTGACTGTTTGATTAAGTTATTTTTAGTATAGCAAACTATTGCGACTAATTAATGCTAAAAGTTACATATGTCCAGATTATTGCATGTACAAGGCATCTCTTTCCGTTGAGCATATCACAATTGACTCTTTCTTCACCAACCTTGGCTACTGGTAATGCCTCAAACCTATCCACCGCACCCTCTAGAATGATATATATTTTATTGATCTCGTTAAAATGAAATTTAATTAAAGCAATCCAGAAAATACAACTTTTGGGACCAAGTGTACACTCCGGAACTTAAGGGGATGACCTTCCACATTAGTGGGGGCCACCCCACGTTATAATGGTTCTCAAAGTTATCCAAAGGAGGTTGATTGACTCATTGGAACAAAAGGACACAAGGAGGGATGGGGGACCAATCAAGAGAGCAAATAGGATCATTTCCACATGGTTTTGAGAGAAAAGTCAAAATGGCTACGTCTTCACTAAACCACTTCTCAAACTTCAACCGAGCTACCAAAAGTTAGAGATTAAGCTCTACAAACATCATCCTCTAGAAAAGAACTCAAGCAAGGAGAAGGTTCAAAAGAGAAGTTTAAGGGAGAAAGAGTGAGAAAAGGCTTGAAGGATTAAAATAATGACTCATTAATCTTTTTTCTCCCTTCATGAACCTCATATGGGTTAATTAATCATATGAAGTACCCCTTGAGATCATTATAAATGTTTAGAAGTGTAGAATGAGGGGTTGGAAGGTGGTTCTAAGTCCAAGAACGGACTTAGAAGTCAAGGTGATTGGTTTATCGGGAAAAAACCTTTTAAGGTTATTTGTATTGATATGGGTTTTGGGATGTTATAACATTGTTAGAGACTTTTCTAAGGTATTCCTAGTTATCTCATGGAGTTGAAATAGTCTCTAGAGGTATCGCCACAATTTTGTCGAGTTCAACTGGAAAGGGTAGAACTTCTTAAACCTCATTCAAGGTGAGTTGACAGCTTAATGTCTTATAAATCTTGGGTTAAGTATGAGATTACCTAAATAAATGTTATATGTGTTCATGATGATGCTTAAAAGAGTTTAAGCATTTGATTAGTCAAGGTGAATAGGCTTATGTGAATTAAACTATATGAATATGCATGTAAAATGTATAAAATGTATATAAAACTATATGCGATACTTTTAATTGCCAAAGTGATATATATTGATCGTTTATGACTTAATTCATGTTGTGTAAAAGTTTCAGGAACCGTATTTGGTTCGGGGGGTCAACGAGGCGTTGACCAGTGGCAGGCGGTGGATTCGCGCTGGCCAGGGATCAGAATCAGTGCCGGTTTAGCCACTGCCAGCCCGGTTTGGGAGAAAAAAATGTGAACCAACACCGGCAAGGAAATGGACCGGTGCCGGTTTGGATCGTATACAGGTTCACATACCGGTTTGGTCTCATTTTGCCCGATTTGACCTATTTGCATTGTTTTTGCATGGATTGTTATGCTTTGACTATAAGACTTGGTTTAGTTTTGCAGAATGATTATGATATAGACCATAACTAAGTATGATATGTGGTAGAGCATAGTATATAATTGGTGACTATCCAGGTACGGGATTGTCCTCAGAACTCAGAATGTATAAATGGTGGAGTACCCTAGGATAGGGTGGTCCTCAAAACTCGGAATATATTTAGTGGAATACAGGGACATGATTAGTCCTCAAAACTCATAGGATACGAGTTAGTAACCCAGGACCGGGTGGTGTCCTTAAAGTACTCGATTGAACAAGGAGGAGTCTTATACACTCATGTGTATTTGAGTGAGTTTGGGTTTTACAAGTCAATAACTATGACTACTATGACTTCCCAAGTAAATAAATGACCTACGGGTTGGGTATTTTCCAGGTGTATATACTTATATGTACAGCAATCCATGCAAAAACAATGCAAACTAAGTGTCTCACTCTATGTTTGGGTCTTATACTTGAAACGTTAGTTATTCTACATTTAACCCGCTTCTCGCCAGTACGAGCGTAGTGACCCATTCAGGGGGCCTCACCATTTCAGATTGATGCTTGAGCTTGCTACATGCACCTTTGCACGAGTGAAGTCAATTCAAGGAAGACGTGATTCATGCTTCCTTTATCAAATTGAAATTATAAACATTGCTCATCAATATTTGGATTTCTATAAACTGTTTTGGGCCTGCGAGCCCATGTTATGGCCGAATGTGGCCCATGATTTAATGTTGAATACTTCTGATATTCATTTGATTACATGTGATGTTGTTATGTATGTTTACTTACTGAGTATGGTATAAACTATGTTCATGGAGACCTTGTATAATTAAGTGAGGTTGACCTGCAGTGACGTCATTTGATTGTGTGGCGGTTGTACACACGCTTAGATGCGTGGGGCGTGACCGTCACATTTATATGGTTTTGATCTAACTATTAATACATATAACTAGATATTGGATAGTGGAAGAGATGATGAACTTTTATTTTAATTTTAAAAAATGTGATCAATATAAGTGTTAAGCATACTATATACTCCTAGATTGCAATGATGACCTCCACAATGACATTTGCAATAGGACCACCCCCGATTGGTGGCCAGTAGTGGCTTTGGCTATCGTCGGCCACAGTGACACGATGGCACCATCATAGTGGCTCCGTTCTTAGTGATTTAAGTCAACTACAGTTACAACACATTTAAAAAAAAGCATTCGCCGATGAAAACTGGAGTTGTGGGCGGCTGGAGAAGAGAACGAAAGAAGAGACTCACGTACAGAGGGAGAAGATGAGGAGGTAAGCTAGAGGAAAATTTTTTGCGGCTGTAGAAGGGAGTGGCCTGATTTTGCGATGAAGTCGGCCTATTTAAAACATTGAGTGAAACACACAACAAGAAGAAAGAAGCACTTAATCGCACATAATGAAACACACAGCTGGCAGAAATCAACAAGCAAAGGACATCCAAAATGCTAATTAAAATAGTGAAATCGCAACATCCATTACCCATTTAAAATATAAAATCAGTATATGAACCTGAGAGAGAAGATCGAGGGAGTAAGGCGGTCGGGCGTAGTGCAGCAATGGAGTAAGATGATGGAGTGTTGCGACAGACTCAATCTATCTAACTGTTGAAGAGTGCCATGGACTAAATCGATCGACGATGGAGTATGTGCTCTAGCTCTGGAAGAAGAATCAGCCCGTTGAGAAGGATATTAGCGACGAGTAAGGCAGCGATCGGAAGAAAATAGCTATGGAAATCGATCGGAAGAGCTAGGGTTAGTTTGTGCGGCTCTAGCTCTGGAAGAATGAACATCGATCAATGGATTTTTTTTGTGGGATAGGATGGGTTACCTAAGTGTTAAATTAGCTAAGTTAAAAAAAATTAAAGCACACACCTAGCTAGCTACCCGGCCCATTAAGTGTCAGTATTAGGTAGTGATGCTTTTTTGTTAGAAATTATTGACACTTCTATGTCATTTGTAGTATTATGTTAGAAAAGTGTCACTACGAAAGTGTCACTGTAAGCCAGTTTTTTACTAGTGCGCCATCTGCAACCTTACTGCCCCTGCCACCCCGCCACAACGACTGTTATTACCCGATACACCACCTATTGCCCTTGCCCCTCCCAAGCCCCAACTACGAGCCCCAGCCGCGCTCCCATTTTCCCTAGCCCTGCCCCCTGTCTCACCTGATCCTAACCCGCTCCCCTAGCTTCAGCTTCGAATAGCCCAGCCCTGATCCACCCCTCTGATCCCCAGATCGACCTCCAACAGCCTAGCCCTTGACCACCCGGCCACCACTGAACCCTAGTCGCACCCTCTTCCAGATCTAGTCGTTTTTTGGTCTTCATTATCTCAAATCAGATAGTTCATCCATTGGTCCGCCACCCACCCGCCATAGCAAACCTAGTCACTGCCATCCTGATCGTTTGGTGGCTTGTTGGTCGCCGCTGATCTAAATACGATCAACAAACCTCAAGCTTGCATGGGACGGCGAGGCGCATCGACTGTCTGGACGGCCAGACAGCGACGAGGTTGGCCGGCGGTTTGGCATAGTAAGGACTTAGAAGGATGGCGTGCGAAGAGAGAAGATGCAGAGAAGAAGACCATCTGATCAGATCAACGAGTTGTGTAGGGGAGAAGGGCTATTCATTTTTAATTTGTCACTTTTATGTCCATATATAAAATGGTCATATATTTTCCATCAAAACCCCATTACTTATATTTTTATCATTCTTTCATATTATATTTCATATACTTCTTCTATTCTTTATAACTTTGTCATCTTCATTTTGAGATTTCCATGATTTTTCTCTCCTCTATCAACCACAATTTTTTTTCTCGTGTCAAACTTAACCAAATTTTGAGGGCTCGAGAGATTATAATACGGAGTATATAATATACCATCAATATGGTTGCATGCATGTCTAGCTTCATTTGAAGGAGGCTAGGCCGGCAATGAAGCCATGTCCATGAGATGCGCAATGCTTCGCAACAAATACGGGCGTGCCACCTTCACGTACAACTTATGAGCACATAAAAAACAATAACATAAAGATTATTTAAAGTTTATAATAATAAGGCCGGCTGGTTCTAACATACACGTACTTACTATTTGTTAGGATATTTTCTTTGGGATCATTTTGTGTCTTAAATCAGATTAGACCAGATCAAATAATATCAAATTCAAATAGACCAGATCTGGAAATTTTAGTCCGAATTGCGATGTTTTGGACATCCGTGGATATCCGGAAACGAATGCATGCCTCTCATCGGCTAGTCATGTGAATCGTTTAGTACGATTGAAGTTTTTTAAAAATGTTACTAAAATAAAATTTATTTATACAAATATGACTAATAGTTACTACAATGTAGTGTCATGATAACATAAGCTTAAAAGTTGAACTAAAGTTATCATAGTTTCATCACTACTCTGGTCATTAGTCACATTTTTATAAATAATCTTTATTTTAGTCATAAATATGTAATTATTTCTATAAAAAGACAATATATTACTATATTTTAGTTATTAAAAGAGATAATTCCACAAATAGTACATAAAACATGGAGGAAATGCAAAAATATGAGTATGCCTTTAAAATTTCTCAAATAGGAAAATTTTTGGAAGCTTGGACAGGGATACCCGTATAAAAGCTGTCGCCAGAATCCGCCAAAAAAAATCCAGAATGCATCCTCTACAAGTCTGCCGTCGCTGCCAACGAATTGATAGGGTTATGCAAGGGATGGAACTAGGGAGCAAATAATTATACTCCCCTTGTACCAAAATAATTGTCTATTTTCTTTTTCACTATTAGTTACGTTTAAGATAATACTTCGTATATGTTTATGACATTACTATATACTATCTATTTAGCAGAAGTAAGAGATTTTTATACTGTACCAACATTGTATTCAAAGTATTTTATTAAAGTGTAATATAGCTGTTTCTAAGGTAAATTTCTTTCAAAAAAAAAAGGGACATTTAATTTGATACATACCAGAAAGGAAATAGAGATAATTGTTTTGATATAGTAGGAGCACTAATAAACTAGATCAAGAGTATTTAGGTTAGAAAATTCGTTTTACTCTTATTTAAAGAAGATTTAACTTGGACTCCAATGTAAGAACAATTACTTTTATTAAAACTATTAGCAATATCATACTAAGCCGCGGACCAGATTGCAGAATGTTTGATTTCTACTACGACAACGACATATACTCCCTATAATGATTGTATATGAAACAACAAGGCATTTTTTCCTCCCTTCTTTTTCTTTTGTCTTTTTTGAAGAGAAAAAAAAGAAAGCAAGGCATCTCTAATCTCTTTGCCTTTTAAATTCCATTATAAGTTTGTGCGACACGCCACATTATTAGGTGACCAACTTGGACTTTGGTATGTAGCGGAATCATTTGCTTGGTAACATTTTTGAAAAAGAACATACAAGTAGTAATTAATACTACGTACTACATTCCTACCGTTTTATGTGTCATACTTTGACTTGACACGATTCTTAATAAAATGGTTGAAAAAATAAAAGTTATGTTGAGATTTGAGTATAATAAAGGTAGATTCTTTGGTACCTTAAGGTACCATATCTTTATCCACATGGACCAATAAGAATGATGTAGTTGAATTATTTAAATCTAAATTAAAAATGATGTAATGATTTGAACCAATCAAGTGAGTGGTAGGTACGGTACCCTATTTCTTAAATGGGTACCGGAGTTGTCACCTAAAGTAAAATGTTGTAGATCACATATTTCTTTTCAAAAAGAGAAATGTGACACATTGGGCGTAGCTCAACTGATAGATACTAGATAGAGAGTGTCACAAAGATAACTCTTGAGTTCAAATCATAGCAATTGCGATAAGAGTTTACTATGTAATAAAGAAAATTTTAGTGTGGGTCCGTATTAGTGAATGTTTTGGTGCATTTGCCACACGACTGGTTATTTACTCCAAGTAAGACATCATCAGAAAATACTTCTAAAATTGCATAGTAGTCCCTTAGCATTAATAACCCTGGGAAATCCTTAAGCATCCCTCGAAGAAGAAACTAACACAATCTAACTAAGTTTTATCTAGCCACCATGCCAGCTTCGTTCAAGTCTTTCGATTTGATTTAACAAGAAACCAGGGCTATACGAACAAAATTTTAGGAGTCTTCTTCAATTATTTTTTATTTATTATGAAGTCTGACTAATCATCTTCTTTCTTAAGGGTACCATAGAATATACCTTTACTTTATTATACTCAAATCTCACTACCACCTTACTGTGTAAGGAACCCAAGAGGAGCCTCAATTATGTGAGCTATGCCAGCACGAAAAAAAATGTCAGCCACTGTGTCACGAACCAAGTTATGTCTAAATTTTGGACCAATCAGGCTGGAGCAATGAAAAGCATGGTCCCCCAGGTATTCATACTACCAAGACAACAAGAACAAGTAGCACCATCCTGAAAAAGAGGAATGACAAGCCTATATGCAAGAATTACAGTAAACTGTCTAGGACTAATAGTTTGTCTTAAACCTTCAGCCGGAATTGCAAGAAGAAAATCCATAGCATGCTTCACTTTGTTACTTCTCCAAAGAGCTAAGTCTCTACAACTCATGTTATACTTGAAAGCCATACTCTTAACTACACAAGTAAAATACTGTAAAGCCAGTGTTTTCATAGGATGTGGGGCAATGACAGTGTTATCTTGAGTAGAAGGAAGACCACAAACATGATTAAACTTGATCTTAGCTTGCTGCAGAGGTGGAAAACATTTAGAAATTGAAGTATGATTAAGGATCTGAGCTTGTAACTTCTTGGTCTGAATATGGGAGGCTAAGTAGCAATAAGAAAGAGTATCATGTAAACAATAGATACCCAAACCTCCATCATGGATGGGCAAAGTAGACAACCTATAATACAATGGACCAAAACCAGCTCCTTCACCTAGGATTAGATTATGATAATATATGTAGAGGTGTTCATCAAACAAAGATTGAGCAGGCATAATATATTCAGGGCAGGTGGTCCTCATGGTAAAATACAATTTAGAGACTCCAACACAATTGCATAAGAGAAGCAATTCACATTGGAGGTCTTTAATAGTACTTACAGCATCCATAAGATTCAAAGCTTTATGAGTTCTACCAAGGACCATTTTCACACAAAAAATAGAGTTCCTACTAATAGGAGCCCTAAGCAACTTCACACATGCATATGGATTGCTAATATTATCAGGGAAACCCCCATTTTGTAACCTGCGAGGATCAGGAGATGGCCAATATATTTCTGTCTTCTCAACATTCAGCATTAGACCCCTAGCACTGCCTTCTTGTTGGATGATGTGAAGTGCCTTAGAGATTACAAGAGTATCCCCAATTAAGGTACCATCATCTAAATACCACGCTTGGAGATCAAGCTGACAACCCTGAGAAACCTTAAGCACAACTGGGTGTAAAGTGAGAGCAAAAAGAAGAGGTCCAAGGGGGTCATCTTGCTGCACACCTTAAGATGAGGCAAAAGTATGTGTATTATAGTATAATCTGGAAGGAGAGGAGTAACAAAAACGTACCTAGTGATAGATGCTTGGATAAAGATGGAGGACTTCTTGAAGCATTGAAGTTTCTGTCAACCATATTCAAAGCATTCTGGAAATCAACAAGTAACATGGATTTGGTATTATCCTCACCATGATCATGCACAATTCGGTTGACAGAATGCAGAATAACCTCCCCACCACACTTAACCCCTACACCATATTGAAAATTACCCAAATAAGAAGCCATTTTTTGTTAACCATAGCAGCTATAGGCCTGCAACTTTGGACACTAATCTCCTCCACATTGTGCCAATAGCTATAGGCCTGACACCACCATCTGGCTTGAGCAAGAGAGTTAGAGGTGCACTAGCAATACATTCCCCAAGTTGTGAGGGGCAGCTACCAAACAACAAAAGATTGACAGTAGCAATAATAGAATTAAGGACATCATTAGCAATGGCTGCAGCTAGACCTGTGAGTGCATCAAGTATATGTTGAGCATGAAGCTCATCTCTACCACAACTAGTACCTTTGGGGAAGCTACATAATCTACTAAACAATATATCAGAGTCTGCAATGAGAGCTTGCATATCATGAAGTTCAGAGGAAAAAGATGGTGAGGGAGCAGAGGGATGCTTGGACTGAAGAGTAGCTAAAGTAGCTTCATTTGATGAAGCAACACCATTTGAAGTTAGGGTTCTGATAGCAGCAGTATAAGCACCAGTAGCCAACTTCCTTTTGCAGAGCTGTATATTAACATTAGCCTGATTCTTCATAGTGGTAGATGCTGGCCTAGACTGAGTCTTGTGATCATCAAGCAATTCCTGGACAAGAGCAAGACATCCATGGGGTTAAGTAAAACTTTATCCATAGCATATTGAAAATCTCTAGAGAAAGCCAATCTACATTGTGGGGGAATATGCCTAGCAGTATGAGTTTGAGTGCAAAAACAAGGTCAAGCAATTCCACATTAAGGTGTAAAGAGTTACAAGAGCTAGATTCACCATGTTCTGTAAAGGAGTTAGTGGAATTGCAAGATGGCTTGACAACGCCATGAATAAGGAAATCCAAAACTCCCAATTTAAGAGGTGCTTCAATAACTTCATGCTTATTGCAGTCTTTACTCCATGAATGAAGCTTCATACAATGAGAACACATCCAGCATTTGTTGTAATACAGATTCCCATGCTGCCCAAACAACATTATCACTACCTAATCTCTCCCTACAAATATCATGACCATCCCCACGAGCAAAGTGGAAATCCTCAAGATGCCTGTCAAACGATGTAAACTTAAGCCCCTGCCATTAACACCATCAGTATAATTATCAAAACCACGGAATGGACAATGAATGACTTCGCTCTCAAGTTTTTTATCCACAAATTGAGAATTAGGGATCGTATCAGCCCCAATCACAGAACCAAGAGAAGCCAATTCATCCACTGAAGCAACATCACCTTCATGAACCTGAACCTTGCCAGACCTCGTTATGATTGAAAAAAGACCTGATATTGGTTGAAATAAACCCAAAAAATCATGAGGTGTATATTGAGTAGTATAACAACCAATTTGAGGACCGATTCAAATGGACAAATGAGTCGAAAAACAAAAATGAAGCAAGATAGAAAAGAAATGTGAAGGAGGAGAATAGATTCCATGAAGAATCAAGAGAAACAGGAGGAGATTTCGATCTCCCCCTCTGAATCTCAAGATTTCGCCATTATTATTATTATTATTGTTATTATTATTATTATTATTCTTATTATTGTTATTATTGTTATTATTGTTATTATTCTTATTATTATATTATATTATTATTATTAAAATAATAATAATAATAATAATAATACTGTTATTATTACTATTATTATTACTGTTATTATTACTGTTACTATTACTGTTATTATTACTACTGTTATTATTACTACTGTTCTTAGTACTATTGTTCTTAGTATTATTGTTATTAACATTATTATTGTTGTTATTATTATTATTATTATTATTACTATTATTATTATTATTTACTATTATTATTATTTTAGCTAACATCATGTTTTTAATCGAATACGAAGACGGTCATTTATGTGCAAAAAATCATATACTGCCTTCGTCCCATTTTGTAAGATACTTTACGGTTTACGATGTTTGACCGACGATAAAGCAAATTGATCCCTGTAAACACTCAAATTAGTTTTAGAAAATAAAATTTACATATCCAGAAACTACATAAAAACCGCTACAAAACCTACAAAAACTAATTCAAAATTCATAAACCTTTGATATATAAAGTAAAAGATTAAGAGTGATTTAAGTTGACCAAGTGAATAGTAAATGTATCTTACAATTTGGGACTGAGGGAGTAATATATTGTTGATGTTATGTCCTAGAGGTCCAAAGGCCCAACACAAGTCTTTTGGCTTTCGTAGTTAAGTCATTTTTTGCACATGATTTATGTGCAAAAAATCATGTACTATATTGTTGATGTTATGTCCTAGAGGTTCAAAGGCCCAACACAAGTCTTTTGGCTTTCGTAGGAGTCCTTTTAGTTAAGTACTCCCTCCGCCCTCCTATTATTGTCTTAGTTCCTATTCAGTTGGTCAACACAAATCACTACTAATATCTTACTTTATATATCAAATTTTTATCAAATTTGATTCTGGTTTTTGCGACTTTGTAAAGCTTTTTAATGTAGTTTCTGAATATGTAATTTTTGAGTGCGCACAAGGATCTGTTTGCTTTGTCTTCGGTCAAGCATCGTAAACCGCAATGGGACAATAATGGGGGGATGGAGGTAGTATTGTTTTAGTGAGTGTTTTAGGCAAGAAAATAACAAGATAAGCAAATAAGTAGTGGCAAAGTTCATCCAGTTCTATTGAAGACTATAGAACGATTGCAACACTTCTGCCGAGCGGCACTCCGACCCTCTAGACTAAGCTGAAAGCTACTGAGAAAACTAGAGAGGAATCTAATGTTTGAGAATACAAAGTTTCCAACCTTTACAATGCAATAAATGATGTTATTTATATTGCAAGTTAGTATGTGGAGGGGGTGACGTGGCCGACCATGAGTAGATGAGCCCCCCACCATAAAATCTTTCATATCTTGTGCATTAAATGCTCTTCCCGCCAATTCTCGGGTTTCTCACCAATAGCTTTGGGAAGTCCGATATCAGGTGGCGGCTGGAACCAGCAAAGAAATTCCAAGTGAAGAGAACGGGCCCTGAACAGCGATAGCCATGCGGGAATGTCGAACCCGATTCCTGGGCCACCTATACTGCGAATGGCCCATGTGCAAATTAGGCCTTTTGAGAGTATTTGGGCCCATATTGGACTGAGGCCTAATATCCCAACACAAGTCCCCACTTATGATGTTCGAGGAATGCTTGGGACATAAGGAAGTAGAAACTCAAATCCTAAATGTCGTACCACGAATCCGTGCGGCCAACTCATGCGGGTAACTTTGGTGCCTATGTGGTTGTTGTTATTGTTTTATTTACCCCGCATCTTGAAGCGGGTGTATTTTCCTAGCGAAGGGGTCGTACAGCTCACTCATACGAGTATGTATGTGTGGCGTTGGTTGACAGCTATTTGCCAGTTTCCAGTGAAAGGAGTTGACAGTTTTGCTGACTGTTGGTTACTTCCCTAGAGGCGCGGTCATGATTACCTGATCTTCCACCTCCACGCGACACGTGTACCAGTAGACACTCCTCGCCACATGTTGCTCCACATTTCATCACTAAAACGACGCCTTGGCATATAATGCAAGCCTTAGGTCATTTGCTCCGGGTTTATGAACTTCCGCTTCCTCTATCTAGCTTAGTTCTCGCCTCTCTCTACCTATTGTTTTAGCAAGCCCTAGTTCAGCCTTCAGCCTTCAGGTATTTGGGCTTTTCCCCCTTGGTTCTTTCCTCTTTACCTGATTCGCCATTATGTCTGAGGCTTCTTCTCAAAACGCGCGAGGTTTGGCAAAACTAAGAGACAAATCGAGGAGACAGTTCATGGCGATGCCGCTGATGCTGTCGTTCAGGATACATTTGATAAGTGTTCTATTAACGTGTTTTATACGATCGTTTATAAACGCTTTTATACTTAAAAAAATTAAATCTTCACACAAATCCAGCACATCATTCGGACAGGGTCTTTTCCGACCCATCTCTGAAGCACTTCGAAATTGATTTGACTGGACATGATGGTTGCTTTCACTAGTAAGTTTACCTTTTCCCTTCCCAGTCGGAGGTGGCATCACGGACGAATTAGCCTGGTGTTTCATCTCGGAAGAGATTACACCTACATAAAGGATAGATGTTTAAACACAGCATAATAAAAACAAATGCGCCGAACGACAGGGGGAAAGAAAAGATACCAATGCCAGCAGCAAGCATTTTTGCAGGCGTAACACAAGCCCGAATGTTTTTACAGCCCGCCAAGCACAGTGACTCAACCTGGCTTTGTAGAACGGCATCTAGAACCGGTTCTCTGTCCCGAACGGGGTACGGGTTCCACAGATCAGGGAATGGGAGTTTTGCTCCCACATGAACAAATAAGAATCGTTCCTGTCACTTCTCGGGGGGTGTGGGATTCTACGTGAAAAGTTGATGGTAGGGTCGAGCGGTCAGTCGCAAGTACCCAGTGGTCCAGTATGGTTCATATTTATAATGGTATAAGAATAGGTCTACGTTCGGAGGGATCCCCAAATCATGACACTGAATGATGAATCCGGTGAGAATGTGATAACTGCTGGGAATGAACTGAGCCGGAAGCACCGAGAGCCGGCGTAAGAAATCTACGATGAACGGATGCAAAGGGAAACGAAGACCGGCCACCAAAGCATCCAGATGTACCAACACATGACCCGGTCGATGTCTCATCGGATGTTGAATGAAGCCACTATAAAATTGCCTAGGTGGCGGTAAGAGTAGGGCCAATTTCCAATCGGCATCCGAGGGAAGGCGCTGACGTTGCTTCCGAATGCAGTAAAAATTAAGTGGGACGCGAGGGGGCCGCTCGGGCATTCCACGCTTATAATTTTGATGGTCTCCTCCCTAGAGACATCCATCGTCAGGGAGGGACTGTAACACCCCGGCCCCGTAGGCCCCGAGGTAGTTACTTCTGACCTCTAGTACTGTCCTCACAAACCGCCACTAGCCTTTTCCGCGCACTTTGTCCTCACTCGTGCGCGCCCAGAGAAACTTCCCAGGGGTCACCCATCCCAAGACTACTTCCGTGCAAGCACGCTTAACTTTGAAGTTCTTGGCTAATGAGCTCCCTTAAAAGGAGATGCACCTTGTTGCTATGAGTAGTACTATTAATCCATTTAAATTAAATCTCAAGTGTTACAATCACCCCCACTTAGGAACGCAATGTCCTCGTTGCGCCCATAAACCAATCTCATTTTTCAATCAAATCCCAGTATCCTCCCCCGCTAAGTGCCCGCCCGATATCCAACAGGTCAACACACTGTCGCAGGGTTGCTCTGATACCACCTGTAACACCCCGGCCCCGTAGGCCCCGAAGTAGTTACTTCTGACCTCTAGTACTGTCCTCACAAACCGCCACTAGCCTTTTCCGTGCACTTTGTCCTCACTCGTGCACGCCCAGAGAAACTTCCCAGGGGGTCACCCATCCCAAGACTACTCCCGTGCAAGCACGCTTAACTTTGGAGTTCTTGGCTACTGAGCTCCCTTAAAAGGAGATGCACTTTGTTGGTATGAGTAGTACTATTAATCCATTTAAATTAAATCTCAAATGTTACAGGGACTGTTCGGCTTCCAGAGGAATGGGGGAATTGGTTGGAGAATCCGAGGGCTGGGAGGGAGTATTAGGCGTTTGGCCGCTCGGGCTTGCCTTTCCCCTTGAAGAATTACGAATCGGACCCATATCCTCCTCGTCAGAAGAAAAGTAACTGGGCATATACGAGGAGGGAAGGAGTAAATACCTCAGAAGAGAAACCTGAAGAAATCCTAGAGAGAGAAAGCTAGCAACAAACACAATGAATAAAAACAGCAGAAAATAAACGAGTTGCTAGCCTCCCCATATTTATATAGGAAAATCGCCGTCCTAAACCCAAACCCCCTGAGGGACACGTGGCAGTAACCAAGTGGAGTACCCTGGAGGTCACAAATACATGCCGAACGGCCTCATTATTCCAGATCCTATGGACTCGGAGGTTGGTAAAAGGAAGGATAAATTGGGGATTGTCAGATCCTGTTCGGATCTCAAATGGTCAAGTATCCTGAACGGGATTTTAGTTGTACAAAATTGCCAAGTAAGAAAATGACCGAACGAGAATATCCTCTGCATACCAACGACAGAATACTCCGAACAGGTTAACAAAGTATGAGTAAGTGGGATGAATTTAAGTCCAAAGCCGAACGGGGTAAATAACTACAAGAACAAGTGAAACTCACGACCAATCTCGAACAGGTTATCGCCAGATAGAAAATAACAGTAAATAGATCCCGTTCGAGATTGGTGAGGTTTGGGGATAGTAAAAAATTGATAAATCCAAAAGAAATACATTAAAAATCTTTAACGGTCAAATATAAATTGAAGTGGGCAAGTAAAGAAGGAACAGATAGACAAAAAATATTTTACTCTTCGGTACTACTGACCGGAATATACACTACGGATCAAGGGGAGATGGATGAATACATGAAAAATATCAGAATAAAATGTTGGACGGTATTTCTACTCTTCGGTTTCATCATCCTCTTCATCATCAGCTTCATCATCAATTGGGGGTGTGGGATCCCTACTTGCGGCCTGATCGGCTATCCGCTTTTGATTGCGCATGAACTTCTGGAATTGATTCAAAAGGACCGGGTCCTTTGAAAAATCATTGGGTTCAACTGGCCGACCGATGAATTGCTCCAGGATTGGTACCACCCCCTCCAGGATCCGCTGGCAGCCCTCAATATAGGGGGTCTTGGCCAAAGCCTCAACCCATTCTTTGCCGACCGCAATCTCGTCGGCCATATTCACCCTTGCCTCAAGACGAGATGGGCTTGCGGGAAGCTGTTCTAGGCGTCTCCCGAACAGGATGCCTGCCCGAGCCAATCCATGCCCTTCAGCAGCTTTTGTGAAATCCTCAGAAGATCGGAATTCATCTCGTGCTGATGCCCGAACGGAAGATAGATCCACAGAAATTTTTCGGGGACCGTCCGGGATCTGAGGGTCATTTTCTTGAAAAACGACCCGAACAGCCTCAGCAGCATGAACCTTAGACCTAACAGTGTCCAGTTCCACCCGAAGTTGGCCAAACTCTGCCTCAAGCTTTTTCCGCTCCTGATCGGCAACTTGGAGCACTTCAGCAGTAACCTGTTCCGCATGCGTCTTAACCCTGATCAGCTCCTCCTCTCTTTCCAGACGGGCAAGCTGGAGTTGAACGCTATAATAGCCAGCCTACAAACAAAACAGTTAGTTACTCAAACAACATGAAAAGATACGCGGGGAACGAACAGAAGAAAGTTACCTTGAGAGTGGCCAAAGCAACCCCCGTCTCAGCCTGTTCAACCGACAGTTGCGGAAGACGATAGTCGTTCAGCATGGCGGAAGTGCTCCAAATCCGAGCAGGGTGGCACCCGCCTTGTTCTATTATCGCATGGATCGGATCATCCAGCAAGATTGGCTCCACTTGTTTAGAGGTAGAGGCATGTCCAGCCCTAACGTCAACAGCCCCGAACGAGCCCGGGACATCTTTGAAAAGGGGATTTCATTGCATATCCCCGAATGGTTTATCCACAGCCATGGCATCGAAGTTCACATCTTCAAGGGGCACTTGTCTGAGCGGACGAGGCTGCTGAACCTCGGTTGGAACGGTCGGCCTAAAGCCTTCAGGAACCAAGATCTTGGCTTTTTTCTGGACGGGTTTCTTCTTTTTTGCAGCACCCATCGTCTCAAGGCGATTCTTATTCATTGCTGCTTTGGTGTTGGGAGCTGTAGACAAAAGAAAAGGAGAATGTTAGTACCGAGCGGTCTTAGCGTGTGTGAAACAAGCATGATATGTAAGTTTCTCGCACAAGAAGGACCGCCCCGCCCATGGCACTTGCTTTTCAGTTAAGGAGACCAGGAATACGGGCGGTACCTATCCGAGCTTCCACGAGCTGATCGGGGGTTGTATATTTCATAATATCCAGCGTCCTAGCCCTTTCCACTGTGACAATCTTCTCTTCTAACCCGGCCGACATGAAAGGCTCGGTGGATTTGGGAGGTTAGGCATTCCATCTCTTTGGGATAAGGCCGTCTGGGACGGAGATAAAGAAAAATGGTCTTTCCACCCTTTAATAGAGGTAAGGTTCCCCTTGAAAAGGATCCTCTTCGTTCGGGCACTCACTGCCAGGAATCCACCAGTTTATCGAGGGGCAATTTTGAAAAAGTGATGGAAAAGGTCCAATGTGGGCTCCACATCCACATCCTTGCAGCGACAGATAAACCCGACGATGAATCGATAGGAATTCGACATTATTTGAGCCGGAACTACTTGGTAATGATCAAGAAGGGTCACGAAGAAGGGATGAAATGGGAATCTTAACCCGGCCTTAACAGAATCGAGATGCACCACCACCATTCGAAGACGGTGGCACAAGGGATGAAGACCTGTGTGAAGGCGAAAATCAACCGGGTCAGGGATTAAGGCAGGGACCTACGCCATTAGTTTGGGCGAGAGTTTTTTCCTTCGCTTTTTAATGGACCTCAAGTCCAGAAAATGACGAGGATTATCGTCCGGAGGGCCTCTCTTCATCACTGCTATATCATCACCAGAGGCCGCACTATCAGAGCCGTCATCTGAAGACCCACTAGAAGAATTGCTGGAACGATCGTCTTCAGAACCATTAGTAGAGGGGGCATCTCCGGCAACATTCTTTGCGACAGCATCAGTATCCGCGGTTTCAGCCAAAGTGGCATTCGTCTCCGAATCTCGACCCGGTTCAACAATTGAAGGCTCAGAAGATCCAGGCCTCGTCGACATTTTTTACCGAACCAAAAGACATTAATAAAAAAAGGAGGGGAATAAGAGGACCGACGATTACCTGAGCGAAGAACAAAAGTTAGGGATTTGGGGAGAAGGTAGGGTGCTTGAATGAAGATAGAAAATTCGGAAACCCAGGGGTAAAGGCCCAAAAACCACCTTTATACTAAGAGGCGCCGATTCACGGACCAATCCTAGGGGGGCACGTAGCAAGAAACATTTCAGAGGACACGTGTAGAGCAGAGGCGAAACGACGGGTAATCATGACGATTTTATGGGGAACATAAGCAACAGCCGTCGAAGAAGCTTGAACGGTCACATCAGGAATAGGTAGACACCAGTAAAGGGTCCCGCACGAGATTACACCAAACGGGAGATTTTTTTTTTATCCCCCGAAAGGCAAACCACCAAAATCAGTGGGACAAATATCAGGGGACATTTGTCAGATTTTATTTAAAATAAACAAGCATTATAGAAAAGAGGGGGACTAGGCCAATACCTCTTCCAAAAAATAAGAGAGGAAAGAATATTAAACAAACAAACCAATTAAACAAGCCATCTAATAAATGGAATATTAAACAAATCCAAATGGAATTCGATTTTAACTGGGCTGGGCAGCAAGGCAGAAGAAGTCCACAAATTAAAATGGCCCGGATGAGAAGAAGCAAGGAAATGGGCCGGTCTATTCCCTTCCCTGAAAACATGTCGGAAGGAAACCGCTTTCCTAAAACGCGTACATCTGAACGCAACAATGTCTGCGCAAGAAACTAAATCTCTTCCAGAAAGAAGCTTGAGAACAGATTCAACATCAATTTCAACCTGAAACTCACGGTATCCTTCATTGATCGTCCACAGAGTTGCACGGATAGTTTCCAGGAGATCCGCTTCGAAGGAGGAAGAAGCTAACAATGGAAAAGCAAACGCACTGATCATATCACCCACCGGATTCCTCAAAATCGCACCACCAGAAGAAGAACGAGGTAGGTATGTCGCATCTACGTTAAGCTTCAATCCGCTCTTAGGCTTAATCCAATGAATAGGTTTAATTATCCTTTGTTTAAGCCTAAATCCAGTAGGAATCAAATGCTCTTGATAAAAATGTTGTCAATCTTGCCAATCTTTTGATTAGTTAAACTCAACGTCCAATTTTGTGTGTACATTTTGATTTGCCAGATAACCTTAGAGGAAGTAGGAGCTTTTGATCCAGAACCCCAAATCAACTCAGAGTAAGTCTTCCAAATGTGCCAGCAGATAATCCCAGGTAAGTTGTGCTTGAAAATATCAATGAGGTTTTTACTTCCAGCCTCTAAACACCGAACGGGAGATTGTAGTACTTCCTTATGTCCCAAGCACGCTCGGAACATAAGAGAGTGGGGGACTTGTGATAGGATATTGAGGTCCGGCCCAATATGGCGGCCCAAAATAACTCTAGAAGTCCAGGAACCAAGGAAAGTCCAAAGGTCATAGATCCCGAACGGAAGTTCGGCACATTCTTAAGGTCCAAAATACAAAGGATAGTCAGGGAGAAGTCGTTGGGCCCAAATGGTCTGCTTAAAGGCAAGACCCGTTCGGCACCACCCGAACGAGATATGACCGACTGCAGTTAATGTTGGATCATGGGGGTCTCAAGTGGCGTGGAAAGCAACCAAACATATAAGGGCGCCCCATGCCTCCATGTCTCTATTTAGTATAAATAGAAATTGTTAAATCATTGTAAGGGGTTGGATTTCATAAACTCACAAATTAATCTTGTATCATAACTCTCGTATTAGCCTTTGAATCATAATTACTGCTCGATCAATCAGTGTAATTGTTGTTACCGTATCAATGCAAGCTGAGTTATTTAGATAGTTAAATCAGATTTTATATTTCCTTTTTATACACATTATTGTAGCAACTTAACCAAAGATCCAAGGTTAGTGTTGGGCCTTCGGGTCATTCGGGACTAAACCACTACAATACTTTTACTTCATGTAAAGAATTCATGAATGGATAAAAGTGATATTTTTGATATTGAGATTTAATTAAATTTGGATTGGAAAATCAATTGAAATGAATTATTTGTCTATGAATTAAGAACTTGGTTGTTCTAAGATTTTCCGACTAGTATTGAAATACTAGTCGAGAAGTGAATACGAATAATGATAGAATTAATCCTAAGGGATTGGAATATGAATAGTGATGCCTTAAGTAGTCTTAAGAGATACTTTAAGGATGAATTGTGTTGGGAATATTTTATGGTGTCCGATCAAATTAAATATCTTTGTATTTGTGTATTTATTAATTAAATGTGTAATATGGGCCATAAATGTATTTCATCCCATTAGCCCACTTGTAAGCCTTAGTTAGACATCCTTATGTATAAAAGGATACTAACTTAAGCAAACCCTAAGTCTAACAAGCCTCTACGCACATTAACGTTCATATCTTTCTGAGAGCTTATACGGTATATGGAAGAGGAAGTTCAACGATCAAAATATTGTCAAATCATTCTATGATTCTCTGCTTCTATTATATTGTATGATTGTTGATTGATTTTGGGACTATATTTGGTATCAGAGCCGAGCGTGAAATCGATTGATGAATTTATGCATTTTCGGATCTGTTCATTGACGTAGAGACCAACATTTCAAAAATCTCATTTTCTGCTATTTTTTGTTTGATCGAGCAGCATTCAATGTTGATTTGTGTTTTTTGGATGTTTTCGATCAACATCTGAGATAAAACAGAATGGAAATTCATTTATGTGTTGTTCCGATTTTTCAGTTTTTCGCAGGTTCAGTATCGAGAAGTGGTTCTCGCAGTTGAGGACGAAGAAGTTTTCTTTCGAAAACGGTTTATCGAGCTTCACTGGTTTCTCGAACTGCAGATTGAACTTCGAAAAGCACTTGTCGAACCACAGGTTTCTCGAGGTCCATCGAAAAGAGTTTGGTGAATAGGTTCTCAAAGCACAGTTTTCTTGAGAAGCTTCGTATCGAGAAAGGACAACATCGAGAAGGACAAAGTTTGAAAAGTTTTCTCAAGAAGATTCGTATCGCGAGAAAGTACAAGTGTCTCGAGGTCCAAGTATCGAAAAGAACTTCTCGGGGTCCAAGTATCGACCAAAGCCAAAAAAGGGGAAAAATTATCTTTTGAAATCAGCTGAAATTTGCAGCATTCGTGTTCGCAGGTCGCTCGCGCAGGGGGCTACGAATTTTCGATTTTGAACTGAATGCCGAAATCCCATATGCGCAAGAGCTCCTCTCTTCTCCTTCACCTTTTAATACTAAGGAAGGAGTGATTCGTATATATAGGCTCAAAAGTTGCCAAGGAGGTTAGATGTGGGATTGTTAAAAAGATTCTTTTTCTCCTTCTCTTGAATAAGTACATTTTTTTTTAAACTCCAAATTCAAGAGCTAATTTTGAGCTCATTTCAATTTTTGAGCTCAAATCTTCAACACCAAAGGTCAACCTTACAATCAAAGCTTCCAAGAGTCAACCTTGAGATTTAAAAAAAATTAATTAAAAAAATTTAATTATTATTAAAAAAATCTCAAGATTAAACTATTTTTCTCAATGACCAAAGCTACATTTCAAGGTCCAGAAAATTGCAGAAACTTCAATCAAACTCACGTCTACGGTCAACATTCAACAATCAATAGCAATGGACGCTATATCTCCTTGTTCATGTACTTGTCAAACTCATTCCTCAAAAGATAAGGACAAAATCATCAAGGAATTGGAAGAGAGATTAGCAAATAATCACAATGTTCTACTGAAGCAGCTGGATAAATCCACCTCACTGAGCATACAATTCTACTGAGATTAGCCAAGGAAAGACCCATCTGGAAATGGGTACCGAAAAATACTTAATATGTGTTGAAGGTCCGTCATGTGTGGTAACTGATTCGATTGCTCCGCACACATGGCGGGTATGAAGACGAGCTGTGAGCAATCAACAGGTGCACATTATCAAGGGGAGTATTGGCGTGGATACTACCCCACTGAACAAAAATTTCAGAAATGCACATTTCAAAATCAACACATGCCAAGGACAAACAACACATGCTTATTCTGAGGGGGAGTGTTTCTTTTTTCTATCCTCCTGGTGCCAAACAACGAAGAAAGCACATTCCAAGGGGGAGTTTTCTACTTTACTCCTCGGGTAACAAACAACACAACTTGCAACTTTTGAGGGCGAGTTTTAATTTTCTCCCCCTGGTGCTAGACAATGTAAAATGCAAGGATTCTCTCAATGATGCAAGTTTTGAGGGGGAGTTTTCAAAGTTCTTCTCCAAGCGTCAATCATCGTCAAAGGCATCCTGCTGAGTGGTCGAGTTGAGGGGGAGTACATAGAGAAAACAAAAGAGCAAAGAGAAATGAGAGATAAGTCCCAATGACTTAGTAAACCCAACTTAGCCTACCCAAGGGACAAAACCGAGAGTGAGTGAGTAACTGAGTGAACACTATGAGAGTGAGGAGGCAGAAAGCTCAAGTGAGCAAGAGAACAATAATCACTGTCAAATCTACTACCTCTATTGTGCTATCAATCGAGAAAATTACTCACAGTCACTCAAATACTCTGGACAATCCCCATAGGTTCAGGACTGAATTTATTCAGATCCCGGGTAGAAGTCGCTGCATTTTGTCCAAACGGCGCATGCACAACCCTCCCCAAGACCACTCAATTGTCTCCCAACAGACATGTGTTTAATCATATTTCATGGGGAACCTCATCTCTTATCACCATCTCCTTATGAGGCGACTGATACTGACTACAGTGGCCCATATCCCCACGCCACTGAACATTCATTAATCACGTCGTGTCTAGCTATCTGACTTCCAAATGTTTTGAATTTTCTAGGACATAAACACTTTTTAGAGTCAGGTCTTCATGACCCGCGAGAACTTCCATAGGGCTCATCTACTATAGATGAATGAAGACCGATGATTGGAAGGAAGTCCTGCTGTTGCAACATAGAAATCACCAACATGTTCAGGTCATCAGTTCAAAGTTTATCTCTATAGTGATGATAATGGGCGTCTACATATCCCCCCGGGGGCTTCGTTAACTTTGCTGATCTTTATGATCATGCCATAACAACCAGAGTGACATCTACTTTAAATGCTTCACAATGACTGGTTGGAAGTCCTGTTAGAGATTTAATGCTTCTATCATGTTGATAGGCCACTCATCAGTGTTTACATTGATGTTGTGATAACGGAACACTTCAGTGTATCCGGTTTTTATCATTTTTCCTTTCTTTTTGTTTTTCTATTTTGTTTCCCAGAATAAAAGAATAAAGGCATGACGCCCCGATTCATCGGATCGTCATGAGGGGGAGAGTGGTCCACATGTTGTTTACTCTAAAAAATCATTCTCGGACACTTTTCCTCCAACGCAAAAACGACGACTCTCTATTCTCTCAAAGCATCAACTACCAAGTCAGCTTCACATCAAATGGTCAGCTACGCTCACAAGTCAATCATCATTTTTCGCTGTGCAACCGACTGGCTCTCCTCAAAAGCATTCATTTCAAATAGTCAAAAGACTAAATTGTGGAGGGGCAAAGGTCAGATACTCATTTACCGAAGATGAATCTCGTGCGCGTCCGGAAATCATCAGAATATTCATTTTAGAGGCGCCTTCAAACTTCATTCAAGCTGATCAAGAGCTACTTCTGGAAGGCAAGGATTACAAGCAAGGTCTTCAAGAATCCTCAACCCCCGGCATCAAAGATCAAATTGCCAAGAAGACATCAAAGGAGAGATTGCAAGGATTTCTTCAGAAAGCCTTCTTAAGAAGTCGAGTTCAATACGAAGACAAAGGAAGCTGAGCTGCACTTGTAACACCCCGGCCCCGTAGGCCCCGAGGTAGTTACTTCTGACCTCTAGTACTGTCCTCACAAACCGCTACTAGCCTTTTCCGCGCACTTTGTCCTTACTCATGCGCGCCCTGAGAAACTTCCCAGGGGGTCACCCATCCCAAGACTACTCCCGTGCAAGCACGCTTAACTTTGGAGTTCTTGGCTAGTGAGCTCCCTTAAAAGGAGATGCACCTTAATGGTATGAGTAGTACTATTAATCCATTTAAAATAAATCTCAAGTGTTACAATCACCCCCACTTAGGAATGCAACGTCCTCATTGCGCCCATAAACCAATCTCAATCATATCCCAGAATCTTTTCCCCTGCAAGGGGGTCACCCATCCCAAGACTACTCCCGTGCAAGCACACTTAACTTTGGAGTTCTTGGCTAATGAGCTCCCTTAAAAGGAGATGCACCTTAATGGTATGAGTAGTACTATTAATCCATTTAAAATAAATCTCAAGTGTTACAATCACCCCCACTTAGGAACGCAACGTCCTCGTTGCGCCCATAAACCAATCTCAATCATATCCCAGAATCATTTCCCCTGCTAAGTGCCCGCCCGATATGCAACGGATCAGCACATTGTCGCAGGGTTGCTCTGATACCACTTGTAACACCCCGGCCCCGTAGGCCCCGAGGTAGTTACTTCTGACCCCTAGTACTGTCCTCACAAACCGCCACTAGCCTTTTCTGCGGACTTTGTCCTCACTCGCGCGCGCCCTGAGAATCTTCCCAGGGGGTCACCCATCCCAAGACTACTCCCGTGCAAGCACGCTTAACTTTGAAGTTCATGGCTAATGAACTCCCTTAAAAGGAGATGCACCTTATTGGTATGAGTATTATTATTAATCCATTTAAATTAAATCTCAAGTGTTACAATTCAAAAGTTGGAGTCGGAATCGAACCCGCAACCTCCAGGATAGCTTAAGCACCACATCCGCTGGGCTACTACACACTGTTTTAATTTAAACGGATTAATTTAAACGGATTAATTCTAACACTTAAGATTTAATTTAAACGGATTAATAGTACTACTCATACCAATAAGGTGCATCTCCTTTTAAGGGAGTTCATTAACCAAGAACTCCAAAGTTAAGCGTGCTTGCACGGGAGTAGTCTTGGGATGGGTGACCCCCTGGGAAGTTTCTCAGGGCGCGCACGAGTGAGGACAAAGTGCGCGGAAAAGGCTAGTGGCGGTTTGTGAGGACAATACTAGAGGTCAGAAGTAACTACCTCGGGGCCTACGGGGCCGGGGTGTTACAAATGGTATCAGAGCAACCATGTGACAGTGTACTGATCCGTTGGATATCGGACGGACACTTAGCAGGGGAAAAGATTATGGGATATGATTGAGATTGGTTTATGGGCGCAACGAGGACGTTGCGTTCCTAAGTGGGGGTGATTGTAACACTTGAGATTTAATTTAAACGGATTAATAGTACTACTCATACCATTAAGGTGCATCTCTTTTTATGGGAGTTCATTAGCCAAGAACTCCAAAGTTAAGCGTGCTTGCATGGGAGTAGTCTTGGGATGGGTGACACCCTGGGAAGTTTCTTAGGGCGCGCACGAGTGAGGACAAAGTGCGCGGAAAAGGCTAGTGGCGGTTTGTGAGGACAGTACTAGAGGTCAGAAGTAACTACCGAAGGGGCCTAAGGGTCGGGGTGTTACAACACTAGAGATCAAGAAAATAGAGGAGTAACTCAACAGATTCTATCTACGCTCTCCTCTACATTGCTGAATAAACACAAATACAAAGATATTCGCGCTGCAATGCTGGTTGAACACGATTGAACACCAAAGGGAAGATTGTTGGGAATATTTTATGGTGTCCAATCAAATTAAATATCTTTGTATTTGTGTATTTATTAATTAAATATGTAATATGGGCCATAAATGTATTTCAGCCCATTAGCCCACTTGTAAGCCTTAGTTAGACATCCTTATGTATAAAAGGATACTAACTTAAGCAAACCCTAAGTCTAACAAGCCTCTACGCACATTAACGCTCATATCTTTCTGAGAGCTTATACGGTATATGGAAGAGGGAGTTTAACGATCAAAATATTGTCAAATCATTCTATGATTCTCTGCTTCTATTTTATTGTAAGATTGTTGATTGATTTTTGGACTATCAAATTGTATGAGCTCTAAGGTATGTTAGGGGTAAGCCTTAAAGGTTACTCTAAGTGAATGGATTCTAAGCATAGGATTTGTTTGAAAATCGGACTAAAATGATGAATTAGAGCTGTATATTTTACCAGTAGCAGAGAGACATATGTTCAGGATCAGAGACAGTAATATTAGAATTAGGAAAAAGAGTAGAAAAAGGAAATCTAGATTCATTGAAAATAACATCTTTAGAGATGTAAATTTTGCCAGTAGCAGAGAGACATTTGTATCCCTTATGCTGAGATGAGTAGCCTAAGAAGATGCACACTTCAGAGTGATAAGCTAGTTTGTGTTTATTATATGGTCTGACAAAGGGATAAATGGAGCAAATAAACACCTTAAGGAAAGAATAATCTGGGATGGAATTATAGAGTTTGGGATAAGGAACAAAATTGAAAACGGAGGCTGAAGGTGTTCTGTTTATTAGATGTACGATAATAGGAAAAACAATGTCCCAAAATTTATAGGGTGGGGTGGAAGGAGCAAGAAGAGTGTCCCTTTTCCACTGTAGATCTGTGTTTACGTTAAACTACACCATTTCGGTGATGAGTATAAGGACAGATTAGTCTTAGTATAAAGCCTTTTTCGTTTAGAAATTGAGTAAAGGATATGAATTCACCACCCCAGTCAGATTGAATTGATTTGACAGAGGCAGTGAATTGAGTTTTAACATATCCAGGAGTATCTAGTGTAGCCATCAATGAAGGATATGTAGTAGGAATAGCCATCAAAAGATGAAATGGGAGTTGGTCCCCACAAATCATTAAAAACTAGTTCAAAAGGAAAAGAATATATAGTTGAAGATGTATGTGATGATAAGCGATGTGCTTTACCCAGACAACAAGCTGAACAAAAATCTATTACATTCTTGGAATGACAAGGAACATTACACTGTTTGAGAATAGATTTTAAAGCCTCAAAATGAGGATGTTCAAGTCTAAGATGTCAAATATTACAAATGTTACTACTAGATTTACTAGAAGACAAGTCTGAAGAAGATTTATTACGTGTGAGGTTATTATTTGGATAAGATGAAACAACATTACAAGTAATGGACCGATTAAATGCGAAGTTGGAACATGGATCAGATTGCAGACTAGAAACATTGTTGACTGAAGTAAGGTCCAGAAAGGAGTCAAATCTGTATAAATAATCATTGCCAAGGACACCATGCATGAGAACTTGTTTAGAACCCTAAGATTTCACAAAGAACTCATAAGGATCAGATTCAAAGAAAACATGGTTATCCTTGGCAAACTTAATTACTAACACAAATGAGGTTTTTAGTTATAGAAGGAACATGAAGTATATTTTGAAGACAAAAAGAATGAGGAATTATAAATGGAAGGGAATGAAGAAAAACCAACAGACTTGATGTCCAAAACTTGGCCATGTAGAATTTGATCACAAAAACTCATCCAAAAATTCTACCGGGAAGCACCTCAAATGGAGGTGGCCAGACAACGTTCCGTAAAAAATTCTTGTCATGAATATTTATCTTGCATAATATACCTTATATATTGTGGACCAGATAAATCTGAGTAGTTATTATTTTACTACTTTAATCCTTAGTTAGCATATCCGCGTTTTATACGCGTTTCATACGTGTTTCCTTTCTTTTGGCAAACATTCTCGTTTTAAACGCAAAAAAACGCCACTCAAATGACATCTACAAAAAAATGTATAACTAAATGAACGGGTTTGTTTACCAGACTAAAAAGTAGATACTAAATGATATCCTAGTAAAGTGCAGGCATCAGCAGCTGTTTTAAAGGTGGTAAACGAACATATTTCTACTTTTTAGTTTTTATTGTTTCTAAATCTTTTCAAAATGTTTCATAAAGTTTAAAGTTTGAAAAGTTTCCAAAGCAATTAGACTACTCCATTTTAACACTTCGGTCGAACGCCTGGACGACGGCAACTGTTTGAAAATCCGGCCACCTCAACTCCCAAATCAGGTTTGTGTAATTCCTTATATTTAGATTTTAGTTACTTAAATTTATACATGTACTAAGCTATGATTTGCTATAGAATAATACGAGTTTATTTATAGAATTATGTTGAAAAATAATGATTGGAGTTTGAACTTCAGTATGATATTAGACTTGTGTTAAATTGTTAATTACTCATTTTTGTGTTAATTCCAAATTGTGATTGAATATAAAGAGAGTAACTTAGAACTATGGTGAAAATACGTACCTTGATAGTTAGTTCTACTTTAAATTTCCAATCATATGTAATGCCAAAAAAATCTAGACCCTAGAGTTGATTAGCTGAATAGTATAAGGTTTTATTCATAAATACTAATTACGGAGTAATTCTTCCATTATTATTATAATTAAATTATTAAATAATTGTTAAAAAGATATAATGTATGTAGTTAAACTGCTAAATGAAATTATCAATATTTTGCCTCTAGTATCTAGTTATTTGGAAAGAGTTAATTTGTCGTGTAAATTTATTTGCAAGTTAAATTTTTTCTAACATTAATTCATTATATATATATATATATATATATATATATATATATATATATATATATATATATATTATGCGCTTTATTAGGTGATATAATTGCGAGGAAGAAAGATCCTTTTTGGGAGCATGCACAAGAGCTTGCTAATAAATTCAAATGCAATGGAAGAGGCTTCAATTATAGATTCAAGTGAAGGACTTGATGATCTTAGCTCACTTTGTCTAATCATCGATGACGGTGATGGTGATGAAGATGACGAGTTCAACTTGGATGCTATGTGATGAACATGACATTTTCATTTTGGTTTTATTTTTTTTTATTATGATGTGCTACATTGTTAGACATAATTTTTTGCAGAACTTATATGTTGGACTTAGTTCCTATTTATTTTCATGACATGGACTTATGCTATCAGTTATGTTGGGAATCTTTTTTATGGAGTAATATAATTTACTAGTTTGTTAAATATGGTTGAATGCATGTTTAGTTAATTTTTCTATTCAAAAATGTGTTTGTTTTGTTTTTCTTTAAGGTTTTTATTATATGTATTTTATGATCTAAATACTAGTATGTTTTGATGTTTAAAACATTACCCGTATTTTAAGTCCGAATTTTTCATAGAAAAATCGTATAATACACGTATACGTATTTAAACGTATTTGAAAAGTCAACGTTTTTTTGACCGTATTTTTTGTCCATGCCACTGAATAAAACATCAACGTATCAGACACCAATTAATTCCCGTACCGTATTTAACCAACTAGTCTTTATTCCACTTATATTTTTTGTTTGTTTGTAATTGTATTTGTTACTTGAATTCAACTGAAAAGGGAATTAATATTCTACTGATTACATTGTTATTCATTCATAATAAATTACTAATATTACCAGTCAATTTATTACTACATACTTTTTGCTTATGGTGCACTAGTAGAAGAATACAGAGTATTATCTTGGAGTTGAACTAATTGCTATTGGATGCGTACCTTTGAGCTATTAAACTTAGGCTAAAGGGTCAAATAGGCCCCTGTACCTTTCTGGATTGTTCAATTTGCCCCCCAAACTCAAAAAAGCTCCAATTGGCACCCTGAACTCCATAAAAAGATTCAAATTTTACTTTTTGAAGGTCACAAGCCGGTCACCGCCACATCACCCGGTAGGGTGCCAACTGTGAATGTGACTGGCAACTTATGGGGTCAAATAAGCTCATGAACCTGACTGAAATGTTCAATTTACCCCCTCAACTCCTAAATTTTTTTTGACATTTTTTGGGGTTAAGGGGGTAAATTGAACGATTCGATCGGGTTCAGGGGCTTATTTGACCCCCTAAGTTGCCACGTCACATGCACAGTTGGCACACTACTGGGTGATGTGGCGGTGACCGGATTGAAACCTGCAAAAAGTGAAATTTGAATATTTTTATCGAGTTCAGGGTGTCAATTGGAGCTTTTTTGGGTTGAGGGGGCAAATTGAGCAATCTGAAAGGGTACAAGGACCTATTTGACCCTTTAGCCTTAAACTTATTTGCTTGACGGTTTATGTTTATTTTAAATATTTATGTTTTTGTTATGTTTAAATTTATTGTTTACACTTGGATATTTTTGTGATATATGAACATCGAGATATCATGTATGTATAATGTAATGGTCATAATTTCATGAATTGAAAATTGATTTTTTTTATATAATCGAAGGTAAAATGTGTTCATTTTATTAAGGTAATACTCCTTTTTGGGACATCCATAAAAAGAAAGTGAGAACTTCTTTGCGTGACGGAGGTAGTAAATTTTTAGAAAGAACCGAAAAAAGGTAAGAACCAAACCGAATTTAACTAGAACCGAACCAAATTTAACAACTATATTTTTAACAAGAACCGAACCGATCTCAGGTCTAGTTGATGTGATATGTTTAAGTCTAGTTTTTTCAAGCAAACAGATTCTAGTTTTTTCTTTTTGAACGGAAAAATATTTTAAACATAAAAGACCAAAAAAATTAAAAAGACCCTCAATAGCTTTTGTTTTCCGCCATTGGGATTCATCAAGAGTTTAAGCCTGTGGATCCGGCAGATGATACCCACTTTAAATCCTAACCGTCCTTGTCAGAAGAAAACACACATTCCGTCCATTTCCTAACCGCAAGATTCAGGTTTTTAAAAACACACGGATAGGGAATCTGGACCGTCCAGTTCCATCAACCGCTGCATACCTCAATCTTATAAATCTCCTTCGATCTGTTAAGAGATGAAACTTTCGCATTTGCCCGAGTGATAGGCCTGGCCTGCTCTTGATATCCTTCCGAGGTTTGTTCAAATCCCAGTGCCATCTTGCTTTACAATACGGAACTTGATCTCATGTGTATGGGCTTGCCCTTTGAATAGGAGACCAATTACTGATATGATTTTGCGGTTTTGTCCTAGCAATTATACGATTAGGGTTTCTCGTTGCATCTCCAAAATTGCTATGCTCCCACTTCATTAGTACGGAGTATTTGCTTCTGCCTCTGTATTTTCTTTCAAATAACCGCACAATAAACCATTTTAAATCTCATCGAGGCGGATGAAGAATTCTTGTCTAAACTTTGGTTTTAGGACACGGTTCCATGATCTTTTTAAATTTTTGGAATAAGGATTATTGATCTATCTCTTATCTAATGTCTGATGTCACATTCTTGTCATGGATGCGCAGATGGCTCGTACGAAACAAACTGCTCGTAAGTCAACTGGAGGAAAGGCTCCAAGGAAGCAACTTGCAACCAAGGTCTCTCTCTTCTAAACAATTTTTCATTTTCAATTTTGTGTTTGTTTATTTTTATTGAAACTTACTCCGTATATCTTAGCGTATGATGGGTTGATATCTGCAGGCTGCCAGGAAGTCTGCACCAACAACAGGTGGAGTGAAGAAGCCCCACAGATACCGCCCTGGTACTGTTGCACTTCGGTGAGTGAATGCACTGCACTGATTGTAATCTATCTGTTCTTAGGTTGTTATCATTATCCACTATTACTCAGCTAAAATTTTGCAAACTGATAGTGAAATACGAAAGTACCAGAAGAGTACTGAACTCCTGATCAGGAAGCTTCCTTTCCAGAGGCTTGTCAGGGAGATTGCCCAAGATTTCAAGGTAGCATAAAACATCGAAACTGTCTTTTTTTGCTAGATATAATGTCTATTGGAATCTATTAATACTCATCAGCGTTAGTTGCTTGTTTTGGTTGTTGTATTTTGTATGGAAGGAAATCATATCATTGTTTTGTTATAGTATTAGCAGTCCCTTGTTTTGGAAAGTTTCAGGTTTTCAGTTTTCATGAAATAAGAAACCTCTATCTTAAGAGGAGAGGGTAGTTTCGAGTTCTTCTTTGAAAGTTTTTGAAAATTAAGAGGATTAGATTATTAGATTAACAAGTCAAGTTTTTGTTTGAGGGAATGCATTTGATGCAACGTTTTTAGTTCTGGACGGACACTGCACATTTTATATATTGTCTGATAAAATACATATCATCCCTTACTTGAGAAACCGCCCACCAAACAAGGAATAATGCTCTGTTCTCTCTTTTGGATTTTGCAGACTGATCTACGTTTCCAAAGTCATGCTGTCCTTGCCCTCCAGGAAGCTGCAGAGGCATACCTGGTAGGTCTGTTTGAGGACACTAACCTGTGTGCCATTCATGCCAAGCGTGTGACCATAATGCCCAAGGACATCCAGCTTGCTAGGAGGATTAGGGGTGAACGTGCTTAAACAATGATCTTTATCTCTATGCTGTATTAACTGTTGTCTGTCTCTTCTAGATTTTAGTAGCTGCTGAAGCTTTTAATAGCCTTTGCTGTATGCCCAGCTGGTGCGCTTCTGTGCTGTGTTGATGCAAAAGATTATTTTGTGAACTATAATGTGTAATGTTTTTTGTCACACCCCTGGTGTTGAACAATTTTAATGTTGGTCAGTGTTTATCTTATTTTGTTTGTGACGTCGACAACTGGAGAACACATTGGCATATGGTTGTGCTCTGCCATTATTTAAAAACAAGGTGGGTTACATAAGCTGAATTACCTCGTAGACTTCCAAACAATAGCACTGCCTTCGATTTCTTTCACCCTGCAAAAGCATTAGTTTAGTGGAGGTTAAGGAAAAGCTCAAATATAAGAGCCATAACAATGCACTCTAACTCTCTAAGTCTTGGCTTCTTTGGTGGAAAAGAGTCTTGTTTCACGTAGGCATGGTTCGGTTCCGGTTCGGGCCTGGGCCCGGCCGGGCCTCGGTTCAAGAAGGGGAGGCCCGGAACCAGCCCGGGTAACCCCTGGGTCCGGGCCTGGCCTCGGTTTTTTTTTTTGGCTTTTACTAGTTAACCCCCAACCTTCACCCCCAAACCAACCCTAACCACCTCAAATGACCCAAAATACCCAGCCCAACCCAAAAACTTAAAAAAATTAAAAAAAAAAGGCCTGAATCGGCCGGGCTGGTTCACCTTTTGAAGGGCTTGAGCCCGAACCGCCTTCCCACCGGGTCGGTTGGCCCGAACCGGGCCCGGAACCGGTTCACCGGGCCGGGCCGGGCCCGCACAGTAGCTGGCTGGTCCGGTTCTGGACCGGTTGACCTGGTCCGAGTCCACCCCTAGTTTCACGAAGCACGTTCAAACAAAAGTAGTGGCGTGTGCGGAAACGTATTACTGAGGACTATTTAAAATGTATGTAGATTATATTCCATTTTGACCAAACAGAAATTATGATTCAATTTTTTATTTCATCACTTATTTCATAATCTGTGGTGTGGGACTTTAATACTTCTCACGATCAAGCACTCGGCAAGGCAAAGCACATTGAGCCGCCTGCCTTATCGAGTCCTCGGAGAGTCCCTTTCTCGTTATGTGCCCACTTCAACATCCCTAATGTGCCCCTCCAAGATTGATAAGCTGGTTTCGTCATTGAAAGGAAACTGATAAATTATATTAGAAACCAACAATCCATGACATTACAAACTTTGCAGTACGGAGCAGTCTCCTACTATCAAACCCACAATATCTCGAAGGTCCTATCGCCCTTTGATTAGACATAGAAACAATCACCCTAATAAGAGCGGAACGAGTCGCTAACCATGTGAGAGATTTGAAGATCATCTCAGCTTCTCGGCTTCTGAAGCCATCTTACTTCTTCACAAACAATAACTGCCCACCTCAAAGGCATAGCTCCTCCAAATAACTAAGCGTTCAAAGTTAAAAACAAACTGGCAAAAAGCAATGGTAATATCTAAACTAACTTTCAGCTAGTGGGACAACAAAATCCATACTTCAGGCGTCGTCTTCCAGACCCTAGTCTTGCAGTTCCTATGTGGTGGTGGTTCAGGAGGAGGACGAAGTAGGGATGGACTCGGGCTGGGTGGCCCGACCCGGAACCGGCCTGACCCGGTGGCTCGGTTAGTGACCGGTCCGGGTAGGCCCGGCCCGTGGGTTTTCCGGTTTGGGCCAAAACCTATTTTTTTTTCAATTTTTTTTAAATTTTCGGTTTGGGCTGGGTATTTTGGGCCATTTGGGGTGGTTTGGGGGGTTGGGGGTGGGAGGGGGGGGGGGGGTAATTAGGAAGAGGAAAACAAAAAAAAATGATAATGGGCCCGTCCCGGACCCGGACCGGACCCGGTGGTTACCCGGGCTGGTCCCGGGTCCACCATATCTGAACCGCCGGCCCGCCCGGGCCTAGGCCCGACCCGGACCCGGCCCGCACCCGAGTCCATCCCTAGGACGAAGCATCCAAAGCACCCGCATCAATACCTCAACCATCCAATTGGAGCCCAAATTTGCCTTCTTCAACAGGAGTAGCCGAATCTTAATACCTCATAATATTTCAGTGTGGAATTCCAACATGTTTCGAACTCGGTTTTTGAACAAGCAGATTAGTGCATTTCTGTTTTTCCCTAAGAGGTGTACTACAAAAGCGGATGCACAACTTCACTAGAGGGTAGCTACCTAGGCATGGACTCGGGCTGGTCCGGGGCGAGTCTCGGGTCGGGCCCATGCGGGCTTTTTATTGGGTTGTTGAGGCTCGGGTAGCTACCGGATCCGGGTCGGGTCGACTACCTTTTTTTTCTAATTACTTCCTACCCCCACCCCCACACCCCAAACCCTTCCAAAACACCCAACCCGACCCATTTACCTTCCAGTCGGGCCGTGCCGGTTCATTATTTGGGGACCCGGAGCCCGCCCTGAATATTTGCGGTTCGAGTATGTTACACCCCGCCCGAAACCGGGCCTCGGGTCGGGCCAGTTCGAAACAATGCCGGGGTGAGCCGGTTACGGGCCGGTTGACCCGACCCGAGTCCATCCCTAGTGCTACCTCCAATAAATTCCCAATAATCTCCTATATCATATTTGAAAAAAAAAGTATATATAATTGCCACTAATAAAAAAAGTAAATGCCCCCATACTTCAGCCCATCTCCAGTCGGCCCAAAGTAAAATAATATGCTCCGTATACTTCAGCCCGATGCATCCTAAAATAATAGGGGTTAATGCATCAAACCCCTCTGTGATACGGAAATTCGGTGCATTAGCCCCCGTGATTTAAAAAATGTGTCAAATCCCCTTGTGTTTTAATTAATCATGCACAAAACCCCTTTTATGAATAAACTTAACAATTTGGAAACCACATTTCCTAATATTCTGATTGAATATGCAAGTAAATATGTTAAAATCTCTAAATCATAAAAAGTTGTAATCATTTTTCTTTTATTTGACAATTGAATTTATTCATAAAAGAGGTCTTGTGCATGATTAATTAAAACACATGGGGGTTTGACGCATTTTTAAATCACAGGGTGCTAATGCGCCGGATTTCCATATCACAAGGGGGTTTGGTGCATTAAACCCAAAATAATATTCCAGCTTTGGTAAATAGGGAAGTCTCAAGTGTATTATTGAGTGTTAACTATTCTGTATTTGAGTAATTTGACTAGTGAGTATTGATTATTGTATTATTTGTATGTGTTAAAGTGTTATGGTGTATTTGTGTTTAAATTGTTAAAAATCTAAGGGAAAACTATCAAATAAGTCCTACTATACTCAAAACATCGATTAAGTCCTTGTACTTTAAAATCACCCAATTGAACCCTTTAAATTATAAAAAACACCCAATTGAGTAATTTAGCAAGTCAACTATAGGTTTTCCGGTCATCTGTTCACGTGGCATTCTTTTTTATTATTTTTAATTCCACGTTGCACTCCATATTTTTTATTTATTAAAAAAATGAAGTCATCCCTTGACCATTCACCAAATCTCAGAAGTTATCAAATCCGTCGCCTGTTACCTCGCCGGAAACTACCTTTCTTGTCCGCCCTAGCAAGTTTAGCCTCCTCACAGGCCAAAACGTAACCGGTGGTTCACATCTACTTCTTCCTCCTGCATCATCACTTAATCAGGACGTCGTCGGCGGAGGTTTAGAGCTCTTCTCAACAGAGCTAAAATACACCTCCCTAAAGGACATCCTCTCCCATCTTCCTGCACAAACTTCGCCTTCACTTCTCTGCGTTCTTCCACCGCCGCCGACATAAAAAAATGTACCACCCATCCTTAACTTCGAGTCTTTGACATCCTTAACTCCGGATTCACCCCCTTGTGAGGGTCATCAAGTACAAATTTTAATAGGAAAACGACTCAAAGCTCTCTCTCTGCTACTTTGTTCTGTTTTTAATGGGATATACATATAAGATACATAGCCACTTTGACTGTATGTTTTTAGTGTAAATTCTTGTTACTTTGTTACTGGGATTCGATATGGAAATATAAAAACTTCCCCGAAATTTAATGGCGTATCCTTCAGATTTACCAGAGATCTTTTCTTTGCTTATCTTTTCAAATCTTTAACTTGATCTGAGTTTCTATGAAGGAATATCTATGTTCGAACAGGGGAAGACGCAAAGGGAATGAGTTAGCTGGGATTTTATTAAAAAAATAGAAACAACTTTTTTTGAAGTGACACGTGTGCAGTCAATGATGCGCAAATTATACCGTACACCCGGATGTACGGTCCTCACCGTACATCCGGGTATTTTGGAAATTATTATCAACTTCTCCCAGTCCATCATCTGCATATGCGTTGCCCAATTTCCTTCTCCCAGGCCGTTCCTCCGTTGGAGATTAGTTGCAGACGTGCCTGCAAGTGATAATAGGGACATCCAGAGCTGCCAGCTCATGCTTAAGAAGTGGGATCCACCATCACCTCAATTTGCTAATTTAATTAGGTTGTGAACATGTTAGATATGCTCAATTGACATTTAATATACGTATATGCTTGTGATAATAGGGACTTCCAAAGCTGCCAACTCATGCTTAAGAAGTCTTTTGTTTTTCTATATCTCATTGTGTAAGTTACGTATGCTCATTTAATATTCGTTTTATGCTCATTTTAAAATGTCATATCAATACACAAATGAAATGAGTTTTATGTTAAATTCAAATGAGTATAACGTCCAAAATGAATGAGCACACAAAAACGCGTTTTTAAATTTTTTGATACTCATTTCGTAAGTTATGTATGCTCATTTGGTAGTAATGATATGCTCAAAAAGTACAATTTTTTAATTACAATTTTAGGGTTTGTTATATTGTAATAATATACTTCATTTAGTTATGAAATTCGGATGTACTTCATTTGATTGTGTTTTTTGTCATGCATGCCATTTTTGTTATTAAAAACTCAAAAAGTACAATTGTTTCATAATAAATAACTAAAAATGCCAAAATATTAAAAATTCATGAAATCATTGTTGTCCTCTTCTTCTGCTTGGACGCATATCCATCTCATTTTGAAACCTTGTTTGTTGACGACGCCCCACTCGAGAAGTTCGTGATAAATATTTCGACGGTAAAAGATGGATCCCAATATCCGGCCACTCATTCACATTTGGTAAAGGCATAATATCACCCGCATTTGCATTAATGTAAGAGCTAAGTTTATATACCTCCGGAATAAGTTGATTGACAGGGCGGTTGAGGAAGTGACACACAGCGTGCATGTGGGTGCATGTCATCCAATTCATCCTCCAGCACCCGCAATCACAATCACGCCTTGAAAAGTCTACCGTAACCGGAGTTTCATTTTATATGTATCGTCATCATGTAACCCATATCATGTGGGTATGCTCGGGTTGCCATGGTCATCGGGTGATGTGTGTTCTTCATCAACATTTTCAAATGTGATTATGTCGTGATCCATCACTTCTTCTACACATATTCGCCTTAGGCAATTCCTGATTCGCTTCAGCAACGGATAATCTCGAGGGTCACCTGTGTCACGCAATTCACGAGCAACCTTCCCCAAACATTGAGTCTACAATATAAATTTATACAATTAATACCGTGAATTATTACATTATTTGAGAACACTAAACACTCTTAAATACTAACCGTGATAGCTGATTCTGGATGAGCTGGAACAAACCCGATTTTAGGATGGTCTTGAACCGGGTTGTTAATGTGTATCTTTCCCATGTAATGGAACCAATGACGATACTCATTAGTGAATCCCACTCTAGTCATGTCAAACACATATAATTTTTCCCATCGCTCCTCCCATTTTGCAATAAAGTCAACACTGTTATGTGGTCGGGTAGCATGGCGATGGTCGTTATGAATCACCGGATCCGGTATATCCTGGACTGCACCGAATTGACGACAAAATCTTTCAGGATAGTATGCCTCAAAATATGAACCATAAATAAGTGGAACTGTAGTTGACCACAGTTCATATGCATTAGTGCAAAATGGTAGAAGACTCATAAGTGGGTAAGGGGTCCATTCAAACTGTGCAAAAAAAGTGTTCCATGTTAGTAAAAAAATATAGTTACAACAAAAACAACAACATCCAAGCCTTAGTCCCAAAAGATATTGGGGTCGGCTAACATGAATCGATACATGATATCACAACCAAAAGGAAAAGAAGGAATAAAGATAAAAAGATAAGCTATTATGAAAAGATAATATAAAAAAGATGAATATATATATAAATGATAAAATAAAAAGGCTGCAAATAATGCTTATATATATATATAAGGATAAAAAAAACTAGGAAAAAAAAAGATGAGGGAAAAAGATTATCAAGATCACTCCTTCACGTGAATACCCGCCCTCCACTTAGTTCTCTCCAAAGTCATGCCCTCATCCAACCCCAGAAGAAGCATATCACTTTGAACTCCCCTAATCCACGTCTGTTTGGGTCTTCTTCTCCCTCTCTTCCCTGCCTCTTCTCCACACATCTCAACTCGCCTAACAGGTGCATCACTCGGTCTTCTACACACATGACCAAACCACCGTAGGCGCGACTCCCGCATCTTGTCTTCAATAGGTGCTACTCCCACCCTTTGTCTGATTGTCTCATTCTTCACGCGGTCCTTCCTAGTATGCCCACACATCCAACGCAGCAGTCAGTCCATGCAATTTTGGACGGGATTTTCACTATGGGTCATCCGGAAACAATCTCTCTGTGCTTTAATACATGGGTAAGACTGCGTACATCCGACCCCCCTTACCCCACTGTAGGTGGGAGCCTTTGCGGCACTGGGGTAAATGAAAAAAATATATAGTTAATTAAATAAATTTAAAATTTACCTCTCACTCCCTTAACCGGTCAAATTGGTCCCTATAAATGCGTACAATGAATCTGCTAGTATCCGACAAGTTATGCCGACAAGCCCACCAGCCTATATTTAACGACTTATAAGACAAATCATAAAGACCATAAGAGAGTGTAATATAAATTGCCGATGTCAGTGAAGTTTACCTAACATCATAGGGCAAATCGAATAAGTGCTCCAGTGGAAGAACCCCTTGGGGTCGAACCATCAGCAATCTCTCGCATGCCCAAAGTTGTAAAAGGACTAAACATCCTCCCACCGAAACTTTGTCCGCCTTCGCCGCTTCACATAAGTTGTGGTACAAATATGCCAACATGGCCGAGCCCCAACTCCACCTAGTCAAATTCTCTAAGTTGTCTTGCAACAACTCAAGAAAGTACAACGACGCTCTACCTCTAGAGCTAGGAAACAACAACCCATTGAGCAACTGCCAAATCAACGCTTTCGTGTGACGAATAATGTCAATTTCTGGGCTCCACGGTTATAACGGAAAGCGCTTAATGGCTAGCATTCTAATTTTGTTGGATGATACTAAATCTTTATCTAGTGGCCTGAAACCAAGATAATCATCACACATCTGCATCCATTCAGTCTTACTATGTGCCGTCGGACCAGTAAATGGGAGACCGTCAATCGGTAACTCGAGCAGCACCTGTGCATCTTGCAAGGTAATGCCTACCTCACCAAAAGGTAAATGGAAAGCATGTGTTTCTGGCCTCCACCTCTCAACCAATGCAGTGATAAGACCCCAATCAATATTGATTTTTCTTAATCGTTCAGGTCCGTGAAAACCTGATGCCCTCAACAGTTGAACGACTCTAGGATGACGTTAACCATCGTCGTTGGCGGATTTGGGGAAAGTAATGCACCTCAGTTTCAGGTCTCTCAACTCTTCAGTTTTCCACAATTGATCAACACGATGCTCTCCAGGTCTCATCACCAATACAGAACGTTTTATGGGTCCGGGGTGAGGGTGTTCTCTTTGTGTTGCCATGAAAACCTAATAATATATTAAATTAATTTGAGAGAATTCCCCAAATAGGAGTAAAACATAGACAAAATGCAAAAATAGGAGTATCATGTTTTGAATAGGAGTAACTTTAGTGTTTGGACAAGTATACCCCTACCCAAGCTCTAAGCCCCAACAACTTTTAATTAAATATTTAATTCATAATAAATTCGAAAAAAAATCAAAAATTCGTAGAAAAATAATTAAAATAATTATAAAATATTAATAAAATAATAAAAAAAAAATTTATTTTTTTTTTAGTTTTTTTAAAAATTATTAAAAAATAGAAAAACTCCATAAAATATTAAAAAAAAAAATATGGATGTCTTTCCCACCGCCTGTACTACCTTCCTGCACCACCACCTCAGGGCGGTGAAAAAAATTCCATTTTTTTTTAAAAACTGTCATTTTTTCTGAAAATGCCAAAAACATGGCATATTTCTCTTTGCGAATGCCAACATTTTCATTATTTTCTGCCATAAATATGGCATTCGTAATGAACTTGGAATTTTTCCCCTGGTGACTGGAGGTGGTGGTGCATAGGTGGCAGAGGCGGAGGTGAATTTTATTTTATTTTTTTGAGTTTTTTATTTTTTTTTAAAAAATAAATTTTTTTATTTTTTGAAAAATAAATAAATAAATAAATTATTATTATCGAATAAGTCATAAATTAACTAGGTTAAGATTAAATAAGTCATATTTAAGAATTAACTAGGTTAGGGATATTAAGGGTACAAAATTAATGTTTACTCCTATTGAAGGAAGTTTTAAGTTATACTCCTATTTATGCAATTATGTTTATGTTTACTTCTATATTGGGCAATTTCTAAAATAATTTATATTCAACACTCATAATGTGTAATACGAATTATAAATGTAATTAAACAACACTATTATATTACAATTTCTAATACTCCGTACCTAGTTACAAATTTAATTAAACAACACTATATATAATACAAATTATAAATGTAATTAAACAACACTATTATATTACAATTTCTAATACTCCATACCTAATTACAAATTTAATTAAACAACACTATTTATAATACAAATTATAAATGTAATTTAACAACACTATTATATTACAATTTCTAATACTCTGTACCTAATTACAAATTTAATCAAACAACACTATTTATAATACAATTATAAATCTAATTAAACAACACTACTTATAATACAATTTGTAATACAAAAAAATACACCTAATTAAACAACAAAACTACTATTTCAAAATTAAAATTCTCCGAAATAGGAAATAGGAAAGATTTCTACAAATGAATGATGAACAAATTATTAAAAATAAGATTAACATGCACATTAGTAAATTTACACATACATATTCGGTAAATTAACACTAATCTTTCCTATTTGGTAAATAAACTAATATTTGGTAAGTTTCGTATTTCACTTTTTTTGATAGGTTCCTAATTCACAATTAAAAATTAACACTATTATAGACTAATTTCATTCCTAAGTAACATATTTAACTTATAAACTAAATTAAACTAAAAAAGATTAAGGAAAAACTTACTTGGGTTAAGATGAAAGAGATGGCCGAAATTTGGAGAAGAAGAGAAGTTGGAATGGTTAGATGTGTTGTGAAGTTTGATTTGTGGTGGATTTTATAGAACATATTCACCAAATATGTTGAAGTATATATTAGTTAGATTCAACCCACACCCTCATATGGCGATCCACACCTAATGCTTTCGGCCAATAGGAAGTCCGACATATTCGCTAGATATGTTGGCATATATATTTATTTAATGCAAACATATTCACCAAATATGTTTAAGTATAAGCCATCCAACCCTTCAATTGATGATCCAAGATGGTGATCCGCGCCCCATGTTATTGACCAATAGGAAAACAGACAGATTCACCAAATATGTTCACATGCATATTTTTTTCTTTTCGGAAATATCCAACATATTTGCCAAATATGTTTCACTTTTTCAATTAATAATTTGGTCAAACCTACACTTTTTGAAAACACCTGCAACAAAGCTACCCTGTTCCGTCATTTACTCCAGTGTTCGATCACTGCCATGTACCTAGGCGCTAACTAGCATTGCCAGATTCTCAGACAATGATATAAATATATGTATGCATTTTCCACCCGCATGGGTAGCTCAGTTGGTCCAATGATATAAATATATGTATGCATTTTCCACCCGTGTGAAGGTTACAACTCCTGCGTGCTGGGCTGGATCTCTGATGCGCACGAGTATAACGCCTACCATCATTGGACCGACTGAGTCACTGTGACTTACATCCTCCCAAAAATCCAATCAGGTCGGGGTGTGGGGGGCTCATGAGGTGGGGGATTTCACCTTTTGGAACAATGTATGCATTTTCGCATCTTAATACTAACTAGTTAATCCACCCACGTGTTGCACATGAGTGAAATATGTACATAAAAGCTTATATAATTTATAAATAAAGTAAAAAAATTAATAGAAAACCACTCAACTGAAAACATAAAATAAAATAAGAAGTCATATTTAATAGAAAGTTTAAAAATAATGCTCGAAGTTAAATGTAAACCATGATGTGATAAAATAAAATAGGTATGCATATGTGATAAAATAAAATAGGTATGCATGTATGTAAAACAAACGGTTAAGGGAAACTATAGACTACTATAAATTTCTTTGTATACAACATTTAACACTGACTTCATTGGTTGTCCTTCTTCGTCACATATAACAGACTTTAACCCACACAAAATTTTATTCCGAATCGCAACACACAATTGTTCATGCGTCAAAATAGAACGACGGAGGAAGATGCTAACCTTTTCCATCGACTATCCTAACTCTTATTAGTGGTTATTGCATAGCTAACCATTAAAGGAAACTATCTATGTCGAAAAGTGAACAAGTGACTAATGTATAATGGTGTCAAAGTAAGTCAACGTAGTGTAAAAGATCATTATATTTGTTTTAAACAATTTTATGTTTTTCAGCTCATACAAAATGATGCTCATAGTTCCAAACATAGCCTAAGTTAATTCTCTCTAATAGTGTCAAATTGTAAAGATGTGATCCTTTTATTCCCTTGTCCTATTTGAAATGGGAAGGGAAGAACTTACACCTATTAGTGGTTTACTTCTCAAAATAAAAGGTAAGAAACTTTTGGAGACAGATTAAAAAATGGTAGAAATTACTATTAATCTCTGAGATTATATCATAATTATTAATGCAATCTTTCATTTTTAAAAGGAGTTTTTGACACTTTTGGTCCCCCGAGTATTGTGTCAGTGACACTTTTGGTACACGACTTTTAATTTTTTCATTTTTAGTCCTCGACTATTGTTCGTGAGACACTTTTAGTCCTCTACTTTCAAGTTTCTCACATTTAGTCCTTTGAGTATTATCAAATTGACACTTTTAGTCCTTCTACTATGATTTTGACACAATAAGTGGAGGACTAAAAATGTCTCTCTAGCAATAGTTGGACCAAAAGTGTCACTTCTACAAAATTCGAAAGACTAAATACGGAAATTTTCAAAGACGGATACCAAAAGTGTCTCTCGCACAATAGTCAAGGACTAAAAGTGGAAAAATTAAAAGTCGAGTACCAAAAGTGTCACTGACAAAATAGTCGAGGGACTAAAAGTGGTAAAAACTCTTTTCAAAAATCAATTAGTTAACCCCTCAGTTTTGATCATTCTTACTAAATGCCCTCTCATGTTAATATGTGTAAAATTAAATTTAATATAACTCTTAAATTCAATGAAACTTGTCTATAAAATTAAATTTTAAAGTAAAACACAATTTATTATCATAATTATAAGTCATTGTTCTTGATCATTATTTTTGTACTTATCTACTCAATCGTGGAATAAATATTAATGAAAGTAGTTAAGGCCGAAGACTCACAATCTGAGTAATATTCATGGGATACATAAAAAGTTGTTTGAAATATGCGTTATAAAAAATCTCTAGACACCTCTTCCTCATGAATATAAAAGTCTTATTTTTAATTTATCCGACTGAACTAATCTCAATGACATTTCTTTCGTGTGCAGAAAAGAAGAAATACCAAAAAATGTTTTTTTTCAAACAATGACCTAAAAGATTGGTCTAAAAGATATAAGATCTAAATTATTGAAAGCTATATATGTAAGACATATAATATATATCATAAATTTTGATTTATTTAATTTTTATATTAATTCTATTACTAATTTTTTCTTCACAAAATGTTTATTAGTTTAATAAGATTAAATGAAATTTATTGTATTAAATTAATGAATACAAAAACTCGTGACTCTTCTTTCTTAAATACATTTATTAATATTTATTTCATGATCGAGTAGCTAAGTAGAAAAATAATGATCAACAACAATGACTTATAATTATGATAATAAATTGTGTTTTACTTTAAAATTAAATTTTATAGACAACTTTTATTGAATTTAAGAGTTATAGTGAATTGGGAACCCCAAACTTTGAAGGGTTGTGATGTGAACACCCCAAACTTGCATATGTAATTTAAATACTTCAAACTTTATATAAAGAGTTATTTACGCACCATGATCATGTATTATTTCTTTCAAAAAAGTAAATTCATTGTGTTAATTGCATTTTTTAAAATAGAAAATTAAAAGCATTGGGGGTAATATTATTTATTTCACAATGAAAGTTAATAATGTTTATTGTGTCTTCATGAATGCTAAAATATTTTAAAATTATGCAATTGACACCATAAACTTACATTTTTGAACGAAATAATACTTGACTATGGTGCTAAAATAACTTTTTATATAAGGTTTTGGGTATTTTAATTACATAAGCAAGTTTGGGATGTTTATCTCACATCACTTCAAAGTTTGGAGTATTTTAAATAGTTTTCCCTGATAAATTTAATTGAACAAATATTAACGTGAGGGGGGAAACAATGAGAATGATAAAACTCAGGGGGTAACTAATTAATTTTTGGAAATGCAGGGTTGGATTAATAATTATGACATAACCTCAGGGGTTTATAGTGATTTTCCATAAAAAATTGTGAGATAAAAAATCTAAGATATACTCCCTCCGGTCCGAATCAAATTCACACTTTCCTTTTTGGATAGGTCCAAAATAAACTTCACACTTCTTCTCCCTTCCTTATTTGACAAATTATCTACATCAAAACAGTGTCAAACAGTGCGAAACAGTGTCACAACAGTGTACTCTACAATAAAGTCAAATTTATTTCCTTAATTTGTGTGAAGTCAAACATTGAATTTGTTTTGGGACCGGAGGGAGTACTATTTTTACTCTTGCCAACGAGGCAGTAAGTAAAATTAGAATGGTGAATTTGTAGATTTAAATAAGGTGGATAAACTATGAACTGAATACAGAATTACTACCTCCGTCCCGTTATGATTGTCCCATTTTACTTTATCGGTCCGTCCCACTAAAATTGTCTCATACCAAATTTGGTAAAGTTTGTGTCGCTCTAAATCATTCTTAATTTATTCTTACTTTATCAATTCAATGCCAATCACATAAACTACTTTTTATTAATTTGCGTGCCAATTCCTCTTGTCCCGTTGTTAGCGGGACGGAGGGAGTATTTATTTATTTATGGGAAAATCGCACTTTTAGTACCTGAAATAGTCATCATGTTAAAATGTCAGACCCGTATTTCCGAGATTGTAAATGTTACCCTTCAATTTTCTAAATTGGTGTAAATGTGGTCGTTTAAGGGGTGAAATGTATTCCTCGCCCACATTGTACATTTTACCCCTCAAAGGATCCCATTTATAACAATTTGAACAATTGACGAGTGCCATTTATAAACTAGAGAACACGAGTCTGACATTTTAATATAGTGACTATTTCAGAAACTAAAAGTGCGATTTTTCTTTTATTTATTAAAAAAGAAGCATTTGTTACTTAGAATCAGTGTTCTAAAAGGCTTCATAAAGCGCCGCAAAAGCGCGCCTATGCGCCAGGCGCAGCCCAAACGCCCCGCATATACTGAAGGCTGGGTTTGAGCAATCAAAACTCCTATATGGATGAATTAAAACCACGCAGGACCCACTAAGCCACGTAGACCCTCTAATAAATGGGGCTACAGCCATAGGCATTAGGGACTACGTAGGGTTGACCTTTGTTTGCCTATTGTTCAAGTGTAAGAGTGGCTTCAATTATAAAGAGTCTAGAGGAGTAATTTTCAGCTTCGCATCCGGTGTGGGAGAATGAATGTGTGATACAGACTATTTAAATCTCGGTTGCACCCTTGTCTAGCTTTCTTAAGTTGTCAGTTTCTCAGATTTAAATTTTCATCTACTCCGTATTATTTTGCTCACACACTCACATGACAAAAATTTAATTTAATCAATGATTATTATTAATATTGTATTATCTCTATTAGATATTAACAGTATATTATCAATTTATTATAATTTTACTCTTATATTAGTATAATATACTTATTATTTTTATCGGTGTTGAAATAATTACATATACCTGATAATACATTAGGTATTATTTATTTTTATTAATATTAATATTTTATCATAAAACTATTTTTTTGGTTCTTGCTTTAGTGTAATTGGTAAATTTATACTCCGTATTTGTTATATTTAGGACTTTGAAAAATCTCTTTTGTTGAAAATGAGAAAAGTATGATGTTTTTAAATAACAATATTTAATATTAAATTTAAATATTTGAAATAGCTCTAGGAAAACTAAAATAAAGGATAAAAATTCAAAACGTCTTTTCACGTCTCAACCCCGCCTAAGCCCGCCTAGGTTTCAAAGGCGTAAGACTTGATCGTGTCGCTTCGGCACGCCTTACGTTGGAACATTGCTTAGAATAGGTTAAAAGAGAAATATGGAGGCTTCAAATTGGTAGGGAATGATAGTACGGGTAAAGGTGGGAGGTAGCGCGAAATCCTGCTCTCAACCACAAGTCCTTAACTAACTAACATACACGATTCTCTCCTCCTTCACATTTCTGAAACACATAGCTCCACCTTTTCCCCTAGCTTCCATTTCCTGTTATTATTCAAATAAAACCAATCGAATTGGGGAAGTCCGGATCTTTGTCGCTTGATTTTGACAGAGAGCAGGCATTCCCCGGCCGGCCTTCTGCGTCCAAGCTTCTTGTTCGTGCGCTGCAGGAGGGACCTCATCAATAACCTAACCTACCATCTTCTTCTCATCCAACGCTGCCCGCTGGTATACAATACATTATTGTCGACTTGGCATCGTCTCATTCTCGTCTATGCATAACACATTTTTATCGATGCTTACTTAGTTATTCATGAATTGTAGAGATCCAAGCTTGTATAAAATACGGAGATATTTTTTTATGATTAAATAGGTAGTAATATGGTTTGAAATCGAAGACTGAGCCCAAATATTTCAATTCCGCAAAACACTGCTTTCTATCTTTCATTTGTGCAGCCTCTTATAATAATGTTCAACACATCAAAATTGTTTATAAAGTTGATTATGATTTTTATGCAACAATAAGAAATGCCTGACCCTCTCCACTCCCCCTATTTTTCAGCTGTATATATATTTATGCCGAATTAGATTGAAGGAGTGATGCAAGGGCAAAAAATGGGGGAGCTGGAGGATGAGCTCAGAGAAACCCGGGAGCAACTCGGCTTCGCTGAGGACCAACGGAACCGAGCCCTTGAAGAACTTCAGGAGATCAAACATGAGCTCAAAACTATAAAAGATTCGCTTTCTGTCACACAACAACAGCTGGAGCTCAAGGACGTCAACATTGAGTCTTTAAAATCTGAGCTTCAAAGAGCCAAAGACGACAACATCCAATGCTATGAACACAAACAGAATGACCATGAACTTGAAATTCTAAAACATAGACTTTCTGTCTCGCAAGAAAGTGAGGAGGCCGCATTGTTGAAGGTCACCAGTTTGATCGAAGAACTAAACTCACTGAAGAACGAAGTGAAGCTGGCAACGGACGCGGAGGAGAAAAGCAGAAAGGCAATGGATGATTTGGCGTTAGCCTTAAAGGAAGTCGCGACCGAGTCCGCTGAGGCTCGGGGCAAGCTTTCCGGTACTCAGCTTGAACTCGACCAAGTCAAACAAGAAGCCCAAAAGCTTAAAGAAATGGTGAGAGGCAGCGAGGAGAGGTACGAGAAGCTCTTAGAAGATGCCAGGAAAGAAACCGAGATGCATAGGAATACAGTGGAGAGGTTGAGGTTAGAGGCAGAGGAGTCAATTTTCGCTTGGAACGGGAAAGAGATGGGGTTTGTTACTTGCATCAAAAGGGCAGAAGAAGAGCGCGCGGTTGCCCAACATGAAGCCAATAAGCTAGCTGAGGCCTTAAGGGCAGCCAGGGAAGAGAGCTATAAGTTGAGGGATATATTGAAACAGGCCATCAACGAAGCCAATGTTGCTAAATCTGCTGCTGACATAGCCCGGGCCGAAAACTCCCAACTCAAAGATCTCTTGTCCGAGAAGGACGAATCACTACACTTCCTATCCCGGGAGAATGAACGTCTCAGGATTAACGAGGCTGCAGCCAACGAGAACGTCAAGCAGTTCAAACTAATGCTCTCCTACGTCTCCCGAGAGCTCAAAGCTGAGGAAAAGGAGGACTCACCCGAGGAAGAAGACGATGAGGATGACGATGATGAAGACCATTTGCAAATGACCAACGGGTTAGATCCAAGAGACGAAGAGGAGGATGAAGACTACCACCCTGTGGTGAGAAAGTTCAGCTTCGGCCTTAGCGAGCTGTCGTTGCTCAAGGACGAGGACGAAGATGCACATTCGCGGATTGAACACGAGGACCCCGAGAAGCTAGAGGCGCTTAAAGGGTCCATCTTCGACACGCCATTCTCGCCCAAGTCAGAGCCGCGGACTCCACAGCGACACATGACGCATCACCGACGCAAGTCGACCGCGTTCACGGACGCAGAAGGATCGCCGAGTGCAGAAGATGCTGAAAATAACAGTGCTGACATTCACCATCATATCGATGAATCAGATAATGAAAGGATTTCACATAGAAGGAAAAGAGCATTGTTTCGTAGAGTTGGAGACCTTTTATTGAGAAAGAGTTTCAGCAGGAAGGAACCATCCCCTGTACCATCACCTTCCCCAGTCTCAGTTCCACCACAATCCCCAATCCATGAGTAGGCCAGCCTCTATTCATTTTTTTTGTATTTCATAGCTATCTATACACATACACATACACACCTCTAAAAGCTATGACGTTTTTTAGATTCACATAATTATAACTCGCCCCATTGATATGCCCAATGTGCGAATGTTCTTGTACAGAGTAATATTTTTCTTTACGTAGTACGTAGTATTCTTTAAGGAATTCTCATTCTTTTTTTGCTGTAAGGAACTCTCATTCTTGTAAACTAGAATTTTCAAAGAATGTATAGTTATCACAATATTAGTTCATACAGTTTGATCAAAGGCATAATGAGAAATACTAAATATTATGTACATATTTTTATAAGCAACATTTGATGAAGTATTGGACGATCGACCATCTCATAACATTAGAAAAGCCTTGAACAAAATAGACTTGTTACTATTGTGATAATCTATCACCACATGAAAATGATATGCACCAGTCTTGAAAATGTGCACCGTGCACATTGATACAGATGCAATTTATTTCTCTCATATCACGTACACATTATTGCATTAGAGATACTTTTAGTTATCTCCTACAATAATCATATTTGTACTCATAATTGAGAATGCAGCGATTTAGAAGAAGAATGAAACTAATCACATTGTTTCGTATTAGTTTTGCTATTAAAGCCATGCAAGCCATCCCATATATACAGATTTTATATGGATGAAAAGGAAATAAGAATACTACACAATGGCAATTACTACGAAGTAATACATATGGCAACTTTTAAAGATATAAATAAAGTAAAACTGCGTATATGGCAAGAATAATAAAGATATTCAATATCTCATTAATACCCCTTAAGTTAGAGCATGAGGGTCCAAAATGCCTAACTTGCAACGTAAGGCATGAAACAGTGTACGCCAAAGCTTTGGTAAGGATTCCCGTGAGTTATACGGTAGCAGGAGCGTAACTAGGCGCAATAAGACAATCCTTAATAGCATCTCGACCAAAATGACAGTCAATTTCAATATGTTTGATGCATTCATCAAAGATATGATTGCGGGCAATGTGAAGCGCGAATTAGCTATCACAAAAAGTGGAATAGTCTTAGTGTGATCGATCCCAAGACTAAGAAGTTCACATGTTGCGGCTGTCATAGAATGATACCTGACTTCACCAGATGAACATTAGACTGTTGATCGTTTCTTGGTCTTCCAAGAAATTGGGGAATGACCAAGAAAGACCAACCATCCCGCTGAGATGGACTTTCACACTCGGAAGGCGGCCCACTCGGAATCAAACCAACCAGATAAAGTAAGAGTACTTTCGGCCCAAAGTAGTATACCCTGGCCAGGTGAGCCCTTCAAATATCGAACCACACAAAGGGTGGCACCCAATGTTCCTGGAAAGGCTAACGAGTGATTGCCATATAAATGAGTCATCCAATAAAGCAGCGATAAGATGCTGGATCCGAAAGGATAACACCATACACTTTTGCAAGAGAGTGATTATGGTTAATAAGAGTTGTAGTAGGTTTGAATCTAAGAGGCCAGTATCATAAATAATATCAAGAGTGTATTAATGTTGAGTGAGAAACATTGTCGGACCCACTACGCGCAACCTCAATACCAAGAAAATATCGCAAAGCACCCAAATATTTCATATGAAAGTTATCACTTAAATATGACTTGAAATCACAAATAGCATCCCTATAATTTCTAGAAATAATCAAGTCATCGACATACAACAACAACAACATCCACACCTTAATCCCAAAAGATTTTGGGGTCGGCTAACATGAAACAATTCATGATATCGATGCAAAAAAGAAAAGACATGCAAGAAGAAAAAAAAGAATAAACAAATAAGAAAAAAAGCATCTTTGCGCTTGGGGCAATGACGCAGCTAGTGAGGTATTAACTGAGGCACGTCTATTGCTGGTTGAAAACTAATCAAGTCATCGACATAAATAAGGAAATTAAGATGTACCATACCGCGAGTCCTAGTAAACAAAGAATAGTCTCCATAAGATTGGAGAGACTCAAGCTTTCAGGGCATTAAGAAGTTTAGCAAACCAACAGTGTGGCACTTGTTTCAGTCCGTAAAGAGATTTTCGAAGATGACATGCTAAGGACTTCTCAGAAATAGAAAACCCCAACGACAATTGCATATAGCTAGACTTCCTTTTCAAGATCGCCATGCAAAATTGCATTATGTACATTCATTTGATGTAACTCTCGTTGTTTAGAAGTCAAAAATGCTCGCATAACACAATTTTCGCGACGGGGATGAAAGTTTCAGAATAATCTAAATCGACAACTTGCCTATTGACGAAAAACCAAACATGCCTTCGGTTGCTCCATGCTACCATCTGAATGATTATTTTTGTAGACCCAACGCCACCCCAAGGCACACTTTCCAGGATGAAGTTATTTTGTTTTCCATGTGTGATTATCCTCCAGAGCTTGAATTCCAGCACGCATCGCCTCTGGGCACCCAAGATCTTTAATAGCTTCTTGGATAATGTGTTTGGTTCGTGTCCTGAGGTAATAACTACAAAAATGTCCTGATATTTGGGAGAAAAATTATTACAAGTATCGTAATGTGCTATAGGGAACGACATACTTGGGGAAGAGGGTGAAAAAGATGGAGTAGGGAATGGACTATCAGCTACCATAGTATGAGTAACATAATCACACAATACAACAAAAGGTTGTGGATGTCGCATGTCGTGACCAAACACAAATGCTTATAGTTGGGGGATGGTAGAATTTGCTACGTCAATCACGCCTTGAGCTGTAGGAGGAGATGATGGGACGTCACTATGTGGTTGACGATGGATATTGGGAGAATCCGGAGTAGGGTCACCCAAATACTCATATATGGCTGGATCCTCATGATACTCAAGTGGGGCTGAGATGTCGGGTAAGGACACAACATTGGGAAATGAATCCTCAAAGAATTTCACGTCTCGAGTAACAAAGAATTTTCCAGTTTCAAGGTCAAAACCCCACCACCCTTTTTTACAAAGGGATAATCGACAAACACACACTTTCTACTAGGGCTGGGAATTTGAACCGAAAAACCGAAAATCGAACCGCCAAAGAAAGAAACTGAGCCGAACCGAATCGAAAAAATTGGGACCCGAAAATTGAGACCCGAAGTCTACCTCGGTTCGGTACCGATTTTTGATATGTTAAATGTCGGTTGAACCGAACCGAACCGATATTATATTTTATTTATAAAACCATTATTTTTATTATATAAATTTTGAAATTTGAAAAGCCCAAGTCCTCATTTGGCCCAGCTTCCCCGGTCCATTAGGCTAGGAAAATCTTCTCAAGCGGACATATCACATTACGTTGATGCTGAAGTGTTGAATGGGCGGAACGGCTGAAGAGGAGGTCAAGAGATTGTCTGCTACCATCTTCGCTGCCTGGTGCCGTCTATCAGCTACTGTCGTCTACCATCCCTCCGGCTACCATCTCCGGACTAACATAGTAACATCGCAGGTAAGTCCCCTCCCTTGAATACTCGTGATTAATGAGTCCAGCGCACTTTGAGGAATACTGGCTACTTTGATGCTCTTATTAAAATGGATTTGAATGGATTTGATTATTTGGATGGATTTAAGGAGTAGCAGCCTTAGGGGGTGTTTGGAACTGATTCTGATTCTGCTTCTTTTTTAAAGCAGAAGCAGAATCAGTTTTCAGAAGCTGGTCACCCCCAGTTTCTAAAAAAACTGATTCTAGGAGTAAATTAGAGCACCAGAATCACTTCTGCACTTTTACCCAAACACTCCAACTTCTACTTCTGCTCCCTGAAGGAGCAGAAGCACTTTTAAGAATCAAATCCAAACACCCCCTTATTAAAATTCTTAGTTGCGAGTGAGGAGTGGCACAAAGGTATGGTCTGCAGTAGCGGGGATGTGATTGTCTGCTTGATATGCAACACTTTATTATCTATTTATTTTGTTCTTTTATATTTAAAATTGTAATTAACTCTTCTGTTTTTTTGAAAACAAATAACTTAATTATTATTAATGAAGATGACAAGAAACATTACAATCATAAAGCTCAAGGCTACAATAGGATGAGACTTAAAAATGGACGATTCTAATCGAAAACGCCGAATCGCTAATCCCGCAAAGAAAGAGACTCTACCTGCAGATTGACTGCTCCTGCTACGATCACAATAATTATCAAAAGAACTCTTAAACATCCCAGTTTCTCCAGCCACCGGTAAGGAGATAACTGTAGAATTTGTTCCGGTTTCACCAGCCACCGAAAAGAAAGCAACCCAAATGATCTCATCTTCCTGGAACGGTGGTGGTTCAGAAGGGGGGCGATTCGTCTCAATATCGTCGCAGAAGAAAATCATGTTTTTAATTGATGAAGAGATCAGTGCAAATCTCTTCTTAGCACACAAGAACGCCCGACCGAAAGTGGCGGAGAATATGGATCTGGCAGACGATATTTCGCTATCGAAAATAATACCTCCAAACAACGTTGGGAAAGAAACACATGAATAAAACTGAAAACACTGATTAAGAAGATGTTTTTCTATTATTGAAATCAAAGAAGATTGAAAGAAGAGAAGAAAAGAAGAGAAAAAGAGGATGCGGCGGCTAGGGTTTCCCAATGCCATTGCGGCTCCTCTCTCTAGACAATTTTTGTTGTTGTAATTAACTCTGCTGGTAAAACTTGTTAAATGACAAATGTGTGCTCTTTTATTAAATTTATATGTATTTGTTTTAGTCAGTTAATTAATCCATGAAATTATTTGAAATAAATGTTATAAACAGTTTGATGTACATGTATAAAATACTCCGAGTATAATTAGTATTGCATGCATAAGGTAAAATAGCAGTGTAAAATAAGAGTGGTACACCTTTGAGTCCTTTGGCCCTTATGATTTTATAATATTTAACTTTCTTAGTTGATAAAATTTTATCATGATTTTATTTAATACGTAGTACATTTTAATGAAAATTGTGTATGCAACCAAGTATAATGCTCTTTTAGATGAATTCAACTTCTAACTTAAATGTTATTTAGATGGATGCTCATTCAAGTTCCCAACCTCAAAGTTCTCCCTTTGAGGAACAATCTCAAACCCAAGATACCATGCAAGATTCTACTGGTGTTGTTAGTAAAAAGAAATCGGGAAAGAGTATTGTATGGGACCATTGTACAAAAGGGGAAGGTAAAGATAATGAGGGAAATGTGTATCCAATTGCTATATGCAATTATTGCCAAAAAGAGTACCGAGCAGATTCAAAGAAAATTGGCACGACAGCCCTTCTTAACCATTTATATCGGTGTGAGGGATCTCCTCTTTGTAATAGGCCTAGTCCAAATCAACCAATGTTAACTCAAGCAAGTATGGGAGGCGAGGTGCTGCAAATCCACAACTTCAATAAAAAAACACTTGACATGAAGTGTGTGAAGTGGATCATCAAAGGAGAGTTACCCTTTAGGACAGTTGACCATCCGGACTTTAGAGCTTCTATTAGTGATCTTCAACCTAAATATAAGATTCCTAATAGAAAAAAGATTGTCATGGAGGTATGGGATCTGTTTTGTGAGGAGAAGGCAAAGATTAAAAGTGTATTTGGTGATTTGAGGGTGAGCATCACAACTGATACATGGACCTCAATCCAAAATATCAACTACATGGTGGTCACCGCTCATTTCATAGATATGGAGTTCAAGTTGCACAAAAGGGTGATTAACTTTTCTAAGATCACTTCTCATAAAGGTGATGATATAGGTAGATGTCTTGAAGAAAAATTGAATGAGTGGGGTATAAGCAAAGTTTTTAGCATCACCGTTGATAATGCTTGTTCCAATGATGTTGCGGTTGAGTACATGAAGAAGTAGCTAAAGAACCATGATCTTTTTCTTAACGATTATCACTTGCATATGAGGTGCACATGTCATATTATTAATTTGATTGTAAAGGATGCGATGAAGGAGCTGGCTGACTCCATTGAGGACATTCAAAATTGTGTGAAGTATATTCATTCTTGAAGTGCAAGATTGGATAAGTTTAGTGATTGTGCGGTATTGGAGAAGGATAAGATGGCTTCCGTTCCGTTGGATGTTGTCACGCCCCGGACCTACCCGAACACGTCAACAACTCGCCGTAAAGTAATAATAGTCAACCGTAGTCCAACACACACATACTATACAAGGCGTCTAGAATATCATTCACACGTAGTACATCCATAAACAAACATAATGTAAAATATTCATTAAAGCAGGGGAAATTACCCAAAATAGGAGTAAATGAGGTTTGGAATTCCAAAATAGAACTAAAATGTTTTTCTTCCTAAAATAGGAGTTGTTACTGCCATGTTCGAAAAATACTGTCATATTTGAAAAATACTGTCATTAATTATAAGTAATACTGTCATGTTAAATGCACTGTATTGCAACTATTTGGCAGTCACGCCTACAAGATGACAGTAAATACTGTCATGTTAGTCCTATTTCGGGAATAAAAGCATAGTAGTCCTATTTTGGAATTTCAAACTTCATTTACTCCTATTTTGGGAAATCTCCCTTAAAGCAGCGGAAACAATATTACAAGTGTTCAAGCCACACTTGGCAAACTTAGGCATACAAGTCCCCAAATAATTATTCAGAAAATTAATATCCATGAACATTTATATAATTGTTTTCAAAACAGAAACGGAGGAAGCATGAACCACGTCTTCTCTCCTAGATATCCCCGAAACAACAGGCATCGGTAGCAAGCTTCAACTTGTACCTGAAACTGTGAGGTGGCCTCCCCCGTGAAGGGGAGATCAGTACTTTGAAGCATTTGAAAAGTACAATGACAACTACATTGAATATAATCAATCTTTCAATTTCTAAGACCCTCAATCTAGGGTGATATTATATTATAGGCCATAACCCTCGGTTACCCTGTTTGAAAACATACTTACTTTGTATAAAGTCAACTAGACTGATCATGGGCCCATATTCGTTTAGAATTTACCATTTCCATTCCCCGTGACCTCAAGTCACGACAACCCCATAGGGTTTCATCAAGCCCCGATTGCATAGCAAGGGCTCGGCCCAACTACATTTCTATACAATCCTTTAACTCAATTCAACACGTCACGATTGCATGGAAAGGGATCGACCCAACTACGTTTCCATACAACCCACAATTTCATGGCAAGGACGTGCCCCAACTACGTTTCCATGAAGATCACAAATGCATGGCAAGGGCTCGGCCCAACTATGTTTCCATGCTAATCACGATTACATGGCAAGGGCTCGGCCCATATAACTAGAGTCTGACTCTAATTTATTATCATAATCCAATTCTCAAGCAAATCCTATGCCTAGAATCCATTCACTTGAGTAGCCTTTAAGCCTACCCCTATCATACCTTAGAGCTCGTATAATTCGACCTTAAAATATCTCTTAAGACTACTTAAGGCATCACTATTCGCAATCCAATCTCTTAGAATTAATCCCATTATTATTCATATTAAATTCCCGACTAGTATTTCAATACTAGTCGGATCATCTTAGAACAACCAAGTTCTAAATTCATAGTCAAACATTTCATTTCAATTGATTCACCAATCAAAAGTATAGTTTAATATTAATATCAAAAATATCACTTTTATCCATTCATGAGTCCCATACATGAAGTAAAAGTATAATTTATCACAACATTTCACAATTAATTTCATTATCATGCCCTCATATTCATAACACATAATCATACACAATTTCTCTAAATTTGTATATCATGCTTCATTTACTTATGTGCAATAGTATTTTCCGTTAGGCATTATTAATCATTAATAATCCATGAAAATCACATTTAATACCTTAGATAATCTTATGAAATTAACTCAACGATTATAAGCAATATAGTCAGTCATCCTCACCTTATGAAGTGCTTAACTAGACGCCTTTGCGAAGCCCTTCGATCAATCCCCGTTCTAGGCCGATTGAAAGTGGAATTTTTGGACAGCAGCCAAAATCCGGGCGGCTTTCGGAGTCTGCAACTACGAACAACTTCTTTGGAGTGACGGTTTCTGGCGATTTCAACTCCTATCGATTCCACGATTCTTCTAAGTTAAATACCACCACTTTATATCAATATTCTACATTTTTAACCATGTAGAACTTCATGCTTAATCCACCATATGATTTCTTAAAAATCATACAAGAAAAACTAGCTAAAGAACAATAGTTGTGTTCTTACCTCTTCTCCTAGCTATTCCTCTTGGATTTCCCTTTCTTTTGCTTCCTATAAGCTCCTTGTTTGTGAGAGCTATTTCCATAGCTTCTCCTCCTTTGTGTTGAGCTATTTCCAGAGCTTCTCCTCCATTGTGAGAGCTCCTTCTCATAGGGGGATGTTTCCTCCTCAATCAAGAGCCCATAATAAGGCAAATGACTTGACATGGGGGTGTGGCTTTGTCTTGAGCCATCCCCTCCCCTCATAGGTCCGCCCCTAGCCTTACTTCCTTGTCCCCTACCCATTATTTTGGGAGTTATTTGACTGGTATAACACCCCAAGTGGGTGTAGGAAGTCCATCACAATTATTCCTGCTATTTCTGGCAGGTTGGGTCAAAATAGCATTTGGGTTGTCCAAATATTTTCATCAACCTCGGTTGACATTTTATTGGGCTTCTATAATTATTACGATGACCCAACTAATTATTTGGTAGCTCATTCTCAATATAATGGACCCAATAAATAATTTAATTAATCATTCATTAATTAAATATATCATTCTTTTACACGAAATCATTCGTTAGAAAAATTTAAATACATACTGAATTTTAAATTCAAGGACATCCGGGTGCGGTGTCACAGATGTGGTGACAAAGTGGAATGCAACCTATTCTTTGTATGCTTCATAGTGCTTATAAGTACAAAGGCGTGTTTGCAAGGTTGGATGAAGATAGCACACAATTTCATGCATATTTTTGTGAGGAAGTAATGAGAGAGGTTGATGGTCAAAAAGTGAAAGTCAAGAGAGTGGGACCTCCGGAAGAGGAAGATTGGGAGAAAGCAATGGGCTTTGCACATTTTCTAAAGAAGTTTTATGATGTCACTATCAAACTTAGTGCCACGAAGAGCCCTACATCGCATCTAGTTTTGAGAAGTTTGGTCAACTTGAAACTAGAAATTGATAGGAAGATTGGGGATTCCAAAGATCCTATTTTGCAAAGTGTGTCCAAATCAATGAAGCTAAAGTTTGATAAGTATTGGGGTGCTTTTGATAAAATGAACATAGTAGTCTTTGTCGCCCAAGCTCTTGATCCAAGATACAAATTGCAAATGATTGAAATACACTTGGAAGATTTTGGATTCACTTACGTCCAAGTTGAAGCTATGAAGAGTGAAGTGAAAGGTCACTTGAACAAAATGTATGATGCATATAAGGCAAAAAACGTTGACCAATCTTGTGTAGAGATTCAAATGGAGGATGATGATGATGATGTGGATGATATGGAAGCAAGGGCGGAACGAAAGCTTAATAAGCAAAGAAGAGAGGCCAAACTTAAGGAGATAGCTAATGAAGTGGATAAGTACTTCAATGATGCTTATGAGAGTACAAGAAATGATGAATTTCATTTATTAGATTGGCGGAGAGTCAACAGTAGGAATTATCCAACTCTTGCTAAGGTTGCTAGAGATGTATTTGCTATCCCGTGTTCTACGGTTGCTAGTGAGAATGCATTTAGCCTAGGGAGGGGGGGGGGGGTTGTGGATCCATTTAGAGCTTCATTAACTTCTAGAATGGTTGAGGCATTAGTGTGTACTAGTGATTGGTTAAGAGGGGAAGAATTCCGATTCTACAAAGAGCCTACGAATGAAGAGCTTGAGTTCTATAAGAAACTTGAAGAACTAGAGCAAAGTAAGTGGCTAACTTTCTTTAGTAATTTATTACTATTATTAATTATTATTGTTTTTATTATAACTGTTACTTTACTATTATTATTATTATTATTATTATTATTATTATTATTATTATTATTATTATTATTATTATTATTATTATTATTATTATTATTATCATTATCATTATCATTATCATTATCATTATCATTATCATTATCATTATCATTATCATTATCATTATCATTATCATTATCATTATCATTATCATTATCATTATCATTATCATTATCATTATCATTATCATTATCATTATCATTATCATTATCATTATCATTATCATTATCATTATCATTATCATTATCATTATCATTATCATTATCATTATCATTATCATTATCATTATCATTATCATTATTATTTTTATTATTATTATTATTATTATTATTATTATTATTATTATCATTATTATTTTTATTATTATTATTATTATTATTATTATTTTAATTATTATTATTATTATTATTAATTATTATTATTATTATTATTATTATTATTATATTTTTTGTTGTTATTAAAAGTCCAAAACTACTAATATAGGTATGCTTAATGTAGTGCAAGTGCCACCATTACCACCCCCACCATCACACTCTCAAGTTCAAAGTCAACTCTCACCAAGTTCACGTGTAGGTTCAAGAGGGGCTCCATCAAACACAAGGAAACGTGGGAGAACTATGGCATCATCTAATCATGAGTTTTTGCCACTTTTAGTCCATCATCTATTGTGTCACTGACACTTTTGGTACTCGACTTTTAATTTTTCCGTTTTTGGTCCATGACTATAGTGTGAGAGACACTTTTGGTATCCGTCTTTGAAAATTTCCGCATTTAATCCTTCGACTTTTGTAAAAGTGACACTTTTAGTCCTTCAACTATTGCAATAGAGACATTTTTAGTCCTCCACTTATTGTGTCAAAATCATAGTAGAAGGACTACAAGTGTCAATTTGATAATACTCAAAGGACTAAATGTGGAAAACTTGAAAGTAGAGGACTAAAAGTGTCTCTCGCACAATAGTTGAGGACTAAAAATGGAAAAATCAAAAGTCATATACCAAAAGTGTCACTGACACAATACTCAAGGGACCAAAAGTGGCAAAAACTCTCTAATCATCCATGACAATTTGATGGAGGTTTTATTTCATATTCTCAACACATACTTGCATAATATATATAATGCATTAATATACATAATCTGGTAATAATTTATGGCAGTCCTTATTGATATATTAATTATTAATTTTTTTATTTTTATGTTAAATGCAGGATGATTAATGGCAGTACACTATGCACATGTTGTCAACTTTGAAGTTTTTTGTTAGTTGATTTAAATGTTCTTGAACATTGTCCTTTTTAAATTAAACTCAACGTTTCTACTTATGAATTTAGTTTTGAGTTATCCTCATATTATGGGATGTTAACGGATTGGATGTTTATTGTGTTGAGTGTTGGATTTGTTCTGAAATAGACTATGGGATTTTATTATTTGTGTTGTTGGATTTTATTAGTGTTGGTGAATGATTGATGATTACAATTGTGTGTTAATTTTTTAGTGAGCCTAGTGATTTAGTACTTGGTTATAGTCTTCTTATTTTTTACAGGTCTTACTTTGCATATTAAAGGATATTTTCAGGTCCCAGTTAAACCGAAAAACTGAACCGATATTTCGGGTCCCAAAAAATCGACCCCGATTCCATTTCGGTTTCCATTTTTGCTAAAACCGAAAAATCAGTTCGGTTCTACATACCGACAAATTGGTTCGGGTCCCAAACCGAACCCAGCCCTACTTTCTGCTATGAGCAAAGTAAAGAATTGAGATCGAAAAATTCTTTGTCCATTATCCAAAGGTCATATGACCCATATCGCCCATAGATTTTAAATTATGAGCAAAGTAACAAAATAAATGGGGTTTTATGAGATAGAAGATTGGATGGTGCGTGATTAATTAAATAAGTTGCGGTTACGACACATTCTTCCCATTTTTTGATGAAATATAAGTATATTAAAAAATCATCCTAAAGTTACAAAATACATGCATCAAGAATAAACTATCTAAACGAACCTACATTAGCATCCAATCATTCACACACCCCCACCCTCCACCAATCGGCATTGGGCAGCCGAGGAGATATGTCAAATGTACATCAAAAGGTCCACAAAAAATATCACAATTTGCGTGGGACAGGCAGGCCCTGACTTAGTGTCCAAAACAGTCCACAAACTCAAAGAATTCCACCAGTTCAGAGATCTCCTCCAACCCGATTATACAAACCCAACCTTCAAGCCAATGAAGGTCCTTAGTCCAGGCACATAGAAATCTCGGACATGCAAGAGTAGCAAGCAGTAGGTTGTATCACAAAAGGGCCCTCAGTCGGACAAAACATAATAGAAAGGTGACCTAAAAACGCAAAACACGTGAAATATTTAAGATCTCGATGTCTAGGTTCAAGTGTTCAACCATAACACATCGTGATCATATTTTTTTTTTCTTTCGTAAATACTATAAATTTATTGTGTCAAGTACACAATTTAAAATATTTAACATTGATTAAGATACAATTAACATTTTAATCTTTCATTGTGAAATAAATAATATTTACCCCGGTCTATATAATTGCAATGCTTTTAATTTGCTATTTGTCATGACACAATTTTCATTATTAACATATTTAATTGAGTTTTACCTTATTCGCATACTCTACTTTGATTTTATTTTATTCATTGATGTATTAAACAATTTTCTTATATAAAACGTTATAACATTTGTCCCGGATTATATTAAAATTTTAAATGACTCAATAAACTGTGTACTTTTTACTAATAGTCAAAGTCATGCATGTATTGGTAAATATCAAATCAAAAGTGTTGGAATTATTATAGACCGAGTCAGTTTTAGTTATTTCACAAATAAATGCTAAGATTGTTAATTGCACTGTCATAAACGATAAATGTATTTAAATTATGTATTTATTACTACTATCATAAATTTACACTTGTGAAAATATCATATTATTATGGTGTTAACATAACCTTTTATACGAAGTTTGAGATATTTATATTACATATGTAATTAGAATTACATACGGAGTATTACATAACCTTTTATATGGTGTCACTTCAGTTTCATTCAAAATTTGGGATGTTAAAATTAGATTGCAAGGGTCTTAAACAGTAAAGATAATAAAACATCAAAATGGGGTGGTGGCGCAGTTGGCTAGCGCGTAGGTCTCATAGCTTCTGAGTTATCCTGAGGTCGAGAGTTCGAGCCTCTCTCACCCCACTTACGTTTTTGTGTTTTCTGTACCGAATTTTTTAGCCAGTGCATATTTGTAAAGTTGGTCAATTTGGCATATAGCCGTATAGTATAATGAACTATGGATACTAAAAGTTGGTCGCTTGTGTGAATTATGCAAGCAATTTATTTATTTTATGCTTCATACACACTTTTTGTAAATAATGTAAAAGGGTCTACACTCTCTCATCACTTGTGTAGACCCTTTTAATTGCGTGTCTATACAAACAATCCATTCAAAAATAATGTATATTTTGAATCACTCGTTTTTATGACATATCCGATGAGAGAGTTGATTGTAGTGATGTGATGTGATATTATAGAGATAAAATAAAATTTTAATTTAATATCGATGAGTGAATGTTTCAATTTAATATAGATGACGTGGTGAATATGGAAAAATGAAAAAGAGAAGAGAGATAAAGATAAAATGTAGACTTGAGTCTATGACAAAGTGCACAAATGAGCCTTCCACAAAGGGGCGTATCTAGCGTGGGGGCAGCTGCCCCCACTCAACCCTCACCTTACCCCATTATATATATCAAATTTTATTTTTGTGTATATATATTATTGTCTTATATACAGTATATTAAAGCTTAAAATCCAGATATGACAAAGCTGGCGTACTACCTGTTAGTATATATGTCCTAGCGACAATCATTTCTTTAAAGACATATGTACTTGATCACATTTAGTTTTTATATTTGATATATACACGGTATTACACTTTATGAATGATTGTTTTCGATTGTCAATGTTTTATTCATAATTGTGTTCCCTTGGATTTATGTTGTCAATAAGTAAGTGGGAGCTTATATGATATAACATAAGGTCCTAAAATAGCCCCAATCAATGATCATCAAGAATGGGATATTGATGATATACGATAAGATTGGTATGTGGACTGCATCATACTTTTAAAAAGTATAGTTGATCTCACGACTATGAGTTCCTGTAATTCATGATGGTCACATAGATATTTTAGAGAATATTGGCATACCCACCGAGAAACCATTTGATAAGTTCTATTCATGTGTCTATGGGATTATCGGCGTATAGAGTAGTGTAATAGTCCTCCGACTTGAGGTCAATACGTACTACATGTGCGGAGTGATGTACTTTGACCATGACCAACGCTTGCACTCCAATCGGGGTAGATACGGCATGTGTTGGGTGCATCACGAAGCACATGGAGTAGTAGTTGAGCCAAGAAAGGATTCATTCCTCATAATAGATTAAGAGAGAACATTCTACTTCTCATATCTAGATGGATCATAAAGTCATTGGCCAATGCAAAGATATATTCGTTTTGGATATCGAATATGATCGTTATGGATCATCTAGAAAGATTGAGAGGCAGAGACTGAGTTATTGGGATAGACACTATATCATATTCTAGACTTAGTTGAATGTTCGCTGAATGAAAGGACCGTATCACTATGAGCTCTATATTACAGGGAGTTTGTATAGTCCTCGCAAACGTCCTTATATATTAAGTTTGTCTGGAGAATCGTCTAGGGATTCGCTAAGACCTTAATTTGATTAGTGCTTAATATATAAGGCCCTATGGGTCACACAACAAGTGATTATACCTTCCGGTTGAATTGTTAGAAGGAATTAAATATTATTAATTGGATTAAATAATATTTAATTCGTAATACTGAAAATGAATTAAATATTAATTAGATTAAACATATTTAATTCATGAAGCTGAAGGAGAGTTCTATTTGATAGAATTAATTAAGTAAGATAAATTAGATTTATCACACTTAAATAAGATGTATTTATTATTGAATAAAGTAGATATTTTCTTTTGTAATTTGGAATTAAAAGAAAAGTAAATAAAATAAATATTAATATATAATAATTAGAAAGTGGCGTGCAGCCACATCTCAATTATTATTATTATTATTTTGTTTTGTTTTATCTACTTATTTAATTAATTAGGAGTATTGGTCCTAGTAGGATTAGAACTCATTAATTAGAAAGACTTTCATTGTGATTGAGAAACTAGTTTCGAACTAGTATAAATACATCCTTCTCCTTCATAATTTGAGACCTGTTTTCAGATTCAGTATTAACAGTTTATTTCCTTGCGAAGAGATTTCCTAGCCTTTCTCTTAGGGAGATCTAACCGTTCTTTCGGGAAGGAGAAATCACGTGGATACCAAAGGTCAAGGATTATCACCGCTAGGCTGGAAGATCTGTAAGTTCCAACTCAGATCTGTTATTATTATCATATTCGTTATTTTGTCATAATCAGGGAAGATCTGTTTGGAAAAATTTTAAACTTCCGCTGCCGTACTTTCGAGGTACGTTACATCAATTTCCTAACACTACCGTACTAGCCGACTCGATAGAGTGCTACACGGTTTGCTCTTCGGTCAAGGGTTCAAATCTTCCCAGCTTTGACCTTGTTAATTTATTATTTTGCCCTATTACAACTATTTAAAATTTGTCTAATTTTTTTAATGTAGCTACTAAATGATACCAAGTATGTAATTTAATAACATCTTTTCACACTTAATATTAAAACTTGTTTAATTGTAACTTAAGGCACTTATAGTTACATATTTTATCCAATTCTTTTATATATTTGGTTTTGTACTTAATAAACAAATTAGTTTAAAATAATTTATTTTTTTATAATTTCAATCACATCTTTTCTCACATAGCATTAAAACATACTTGTTTATTTGTAACTTAAATTAGTGATAAACTTATAAATAAATATTTCATTTGTTTCTTATAAAAAATTATTTTATTTTTAATAAATGTGGATTTTTTAATTAATATTTCTTTCCTAAAAATTGTGTGATAATGTTAGTGTAAATTTGCCTCCACTGGCCGAATTTTCTGGATACGCCACTGCTTCCACATGATTGAAGAGGGAAAAGTAGATAACAAGTGAGTTCAAACTGGTATCAAAAAATGAAAATAAATAAAGATTAGAAAATACGCAAGTCCTACACATAAAAATTGTGAAATAAAAAAGGTTTTTTCCCTTTATTATTACCAAATTAAGTGGAGGGATGAAACACTTAACACTGGCCGCCGTCTGTGGGCTCAAGAAACACTTCAGGTGGCTGACGAACGTCCGCCAGGATAAGGGAGAATCCCTATCCGCTTTCCTCGTTAAGTGGAGGGATGAAACCCTGAAAGTGGAGGACCTTCCGGAGAGCACCGACATCACCCTCTTCACCAATACGCTGGCAACCGGGGACCTCTATCTAGACCTAAAAAGGAACCCCGGGAGCAACTATGCTGAGGTGCTGGCTCATGCACATAAGCTCGCCGCGATCGAGGAGGAGATTTCGCAGCGAGACGGAGCAGGGACCCCCACAACACGCAAGATATCGGACCGATTGGGTCCCAGGCCGGTGGATTCACCGACATCTAAAAAGAAGAAGATGATCAGTGGTTACATTCATTGGGCCGCGCAAGAACGCCCGGGGAACAACCTTTGCCTGGATACTGGGCTTGCTCCTTTGGCCTACCCCATCAGCCAGATTTTCAGGGCTATCAAGGACAAAGGACTGCTCAAGGAACCGATACCCACCAAGGGGCACACGATTGGCCGGGACACAGGAGCCTACTTCGAATATCATCGTAAGCAGGGGCACCGTACGGATGACTGTCAAAGTCTGAAGTACGCCATCCAGCAACTCATTGAGAGGGGATACCTGGGTAAGTTCACCGTGGGAGGAGCGTCCCAGGGCCCCTCGCAACAGCATAGGAGGCTCTACAGCTGGCGCCGAGATGATCGGCGGGAGTCTGGGGTCAAAGAGGAGGACTTCCTTCATAGCGGCAAGCGACCAGAGGCATCACTCGGATCGGTCGGCACCAAGAAGAAAATGGAAATCAAAATGATCTTCGGAGGGGCGGAAACAGGGGATACGCCTGCGGAGAGGAAGAAATTTGAGAGGGCCATCCAGATAAACTCCATCTCCGCACCTCCCAACAAGAAGCATAAGACCGAACCTATTGTGTTTGGACCAGCGGACCTGCCACAATCCCCAGGACCGCACAGGGATTAACTGGTAATCAGCATGGATATCCGGGAATGGATAATCCGACGAGTCCTGGTTGATACAGGAAGCAGTGTCAATGTCCTATACTGGGACATATTCGTGAAGATGCATCTAAGCAGGGTTTATCTTAGCCCCCTGCGAACACCCCTGGTTGGTTTCACCGGCCACAACATTGATGCGGAAGGAACGATCGTCCTGCCAGTGGAGATCGGGGATGGCGAGCATCGGGCGACGATCCCCATGACGTTTGTGGTGGTGCGACTGAAGTGCGCTCACAACGCCATTATGGGACGGCCCGGATGGGAGGACCTTGAGGCCATCTGCTCCGTACGGCATTCCTGTATAAAATTCCCCACGGAGGCTGGGGTGGGCGTGGCCCGTACGGACCCAGATACGGCAAGGGCGTGTTACAAAAAAGCAGTAAAGAAGATGACGGAAAGGGATATGAGGGTCAACAACATTGCCGAGACAGCCCGGCGGGAGGAGGCTATGTCCCGACCGGAGCCAACTACCTTGCTAGAGGAAGTGGAACTGGATGACCCCTCTGATCGGAAAGTGTCCATTGGAACCGGCCTGGACCCAGTGATCCGGGAAGGGGTGATGTTAATCCTCCGGAGGTTCAAAATCTTGTTTTCCAGGGGACCGGAAGACATGCCAGGGATTGATCCCAAAATTATCTATCACAAATTGGCCGTTCGACCGGATACCAGACCCGTGCAGCAGAAGAAAAGATACATGGCGGTCGAACGGAGGGACTTCATCAAGGTGGAAGTCACTACCCTGCTCAACATATGCCACATTCGGTCTGTCATGCATGTGGAGTGGCTATCCAATGTCGTCCTACACCTAAGGGGCCCACCTGGCGGATGTGCGTCGATTACTCTGATCTCAATAAAGCTTGCCCAATGGACCCCTACCCGGTGCCGAGGATCGATCTGCTGGTGGACGAAACCGCAGGATGCGAAATGCTCAGTTTCATGGACGCTTTCAGGGGGTATCATCAAGTGTTCATGCATCCGGACGATGCTGAAAAAACTGCCTTCGTCACATCAGATGGGGTGTATTGCTATGTGGTCATGCCGTTCGGCTTGAGGAACGCGATGGCTACCTTCCATAGAATGATCGGGATATTGTTCAAGGACGTCCTCGGAAAAATCATGGAGGTGTACGTGGATGATATCCTGATCAAGAGCAGGAAGAAGGAGGACCACATTCGGGACATGGAGAGGAGCTTCACCATCATGGAAGGAACGAGCATGACGTTGAACCCGAAGAAGTGTGCTTTCGTCGTCGGGGGGTGGGGAATTCCTTGGCTACATGATGAGCGATCGGGGAATTGAACCTAACTCTGAAAAAGTAAAAGCCATCATGGATATGGAGGCCCCCAAGAATTTGAAGGATGCACAAAGGCTTACGAGGCGTTTGGCGGCTCTGAGCAGATCTGTCAAAATTGGTTGACCGGGCAATCCCTTTTTTCCAAATCATGAAGAAAGCCAATCCATTTGAGTGGACTCCGGAGTGTCAGACATCATTCGAGGATTTCAAGACGTACCTCTCCTCGCTGCTCGTCCTTACCAAAGCGGATCCTGGGGAGCAGCTGTACATGTATTTGGCAGTGGCCGATCTGGCGGTGAGCTCTGTCCTATGGAAAGAGGACGATGGCGTCCAACGGCCCATATATTTCGTGAGCAAGGCACTGAACGACCCAGAGACCAGGTACACGCTGATGGAAAAGATGAACTTGGCCCTGATTGCGTCAATAAAACGCTTGGCACCATACTTCTAGGCACACCCGGTGACGGTATTCACCACTCAACCGTTGCCCACTATCCTCAGGAATCCAATGGCGAGTGGGATAATTACCAAGTTGTCCTTGATGATCGGGCAATACAATGTGGAATTTAATCCAAGGCCGACGATCAAGGGGTAGGCACTAGTGGATTTCATTGCTGAATGTACAACACGTACGGAGGATGGGAAGTATGGCAGCAACGACTTCGACAACCGGTGGGAGATGTACACCGACGCGGCAGCCAGCGCAAAAGGATGTGGGGGGGGTGCGTTCATCACTTCCCCCGAAGGATTCAAGGCTTATTACTCCACGAAATTTGAATTCAAGGTCACCAACAATGAGGCCGAGTATGAGGCGCTAATCACAGGATTGAAATACGCGAGTGCCCTCAGCGCAGCTCGTCTGAAGGTGCAGATGGATAACCAGTTGGTGGTCACACAAATGAACGGTACCGCCGAGACCTGGGAGGAGCGTATGAAAGCCTACAGAGAGCAGGCAGAGGAGCAGACTGCACAGTTCGAGCAAGTGGTTATCGACCTGGTGCCTCGGGTAGAGAACGCCGAAGCTGACATCCTATCTAAGTTAGGCAATCCCCTACCCGAGGATCAGACGACGACCATCCCCAGACACATCGGAAGCTTCGGCAGACAGGAAGTGCTCCTCCGACCAGCAACATAAACAATTCGGGTAAATGCTGTTTCTTTTGCAGATCCCAGCTGGGTGAAGGAGGTATCTGATTATCTTAGGGATATAACCTTCCCCCTTGATAAAGACGGTCGTACCTCCGGAAGGGTGCCATGGATAAAAAGACGGGCGGCGAGTTTTGAGGTTATCGGTGGAGAATTATACAAAAAGGCGTTCGGCGGACCATACCTCAGGTGCTTACCGCCGGACCTAGCCGCAGCCGTCATGGAGGAAATCCACGAGGGCATCTGTTCTAGTCACCAGGGACCCCGAACGCTGGCAAGGAAGATCATCCTGCAGGGGTACTACTGGCCAACCATCCAGCGAGTCTGTTTCAACCACACTCAGAGGTGTGCAGTGTGCCAGCAGTACGCACCTATGCCAGGAAGACCGGCCAGCTTTTATACCCCGATGACCGTCGCCCTACCATTTGCGAGATGGGGGATAGATGTTAGGACCGCTACCCAGAACGACCGGCGGCAAGAAGTTCATAATTGTGGCCATAGACTATTTCACCAAGTGGGTGGAAGCCGAGCCATTGAAGAACATCACTGAGTTCCAATGCGCGCGCTTCGTATGGCAGAATGTATTATGCCGGTTCGGCATCTCGGAGCAGATAATTACGGATAATGGCCGGTAGTTCGTCGGCAAGGGCTTCAAAGCATATTTGGCCGAGTGGGGCATCCGACATTCAAAGGCCTCAGTCGCGTACCCGCAGTCAAACGACCAGGTGGAGAATATGAACCGAACCATCATGGATGGCATCAAGAAAAAACTGGAAGATTACTCCTCGACCTGACCGGAACAATTGAACTATGCTTTATGGACGTACAGGACGACCCCAAGGACGGTGACCGGGGAGACGCCATTTGCACTCGCGTACGGGTTCCAAGCCAAAGTCCCCACCGAAGTACTCGTGCCCACACATCAGACGTTGTACTTCGACCCGGAACGGAATGAGGAAAACCTGGGGGCCGAACTGCATTTCATCGAGGAAAGAAGGGATCTGGCCGCACGGTGCATGGAGAAATACCATCGGGCAACCGAGAGGTATTTCAACAAAGCAGTGAGGGTAAGGGAAATCAAAGTCGGAGATTTAGTACTGCGAAAGCGGGAAAAGAGCAAGCCGCTCGAGGGCGGCAAGATGGCCAAGAGCTGGGAGGGGCCGTACAGGGTATGTGATAAGAGGTTGGCGGCGGGGACGTTCCTCCTACAAACCATGGAGGGACGCCCCGCTGGCATATGGAATGTGGAGCACTTGAAGAAGTTCTATCAGTAAGTCCCCCCCCAAAAAAACGGGGAGACAAAAAGGAAGTTTCAGCTCATACAATGTAACAGCAGAAGTTAATGAGAACGAGTGCGCTTGGACATTAGCCTAAAAAGTCCCGTGGTTTTTTCCCTTAACGGGGTTCCACGATAAAATCATGGTGTACATCGTCATCATAGGAACACTACGAGCCTCCCAGAGGAGATAGACATTCTCATTGGGCGGTACCAATCATCCGAACGATACAACCACCGCACGAAAGACCCCTAAAAAAACACAACAGAGGGGCACTGGGGAATCCCCAAAGAGGATAAACCCGTTCCGCATCACAATCACGACCGAGCCCAGCTCAGGATCCAAAGGACCGAGCCAAATGGGCATGTAAGACGAGCGGATGACGGAACGAAGAATGGGGAATCTCCAAAGGGGATAAACCCGTTCCGCATCACAATCGCGGCCGAGCCCAACTCAGGATCCAATGGACCGGGCCAAATGGGCAGGTAAGACGGGCGGATGACGGAACGAAGCTAAAGACCCCTCAAAAAAACACAACAGAGGGGCACTGGGGAATCCCCAAAAGGGATAAACCCGTTCCGCATCACAATCGCGGCCGAGCCCAGCTCAGGATCCAAAGGACCGAGCCAAATGGGCAGGTAAGATGCGCGGATGACGGAATGAAGAACGGGGAATCTCCAAAGGGGATAAAACCGTTCCGCATCACAATCGCGGCCGAGCCCAGCTCAGGATCCAAAGGACCGGGCCAAATGGGCAGGTAAGACAGGCGGATGATGGAACGAAGCTAAAGACCCCTAAAAAACAGAGGCGCACTGGGGAATCCCCGAAGGGGATAAACCCGTTCTGCATCACAATCGCGCCCGAGCCCAGCTCAGGATCCAAAGGACCGAGCCAAATGGGCAGGTAAGACGAGCGGATGACGGAACGAAGAACGGGGAATTCCCAAAGGGGATAAACCCGTTCCGCATCACAATCGCGGCCGAGCCCAGCTCAGGATCCAAAGGACCGAGCCAAATGGGCAGGTAAGACGAGCGGAGGACGGAACGAAGAACGGGGAATCTCCAAAGGGGATAAACCCGTTCCGCATCACAATCGCGGCCGAGCCCAGCTCAGGATCCAAAGGACCGGGCCAAATGGGCAGGTAAGACGGGCGGATGACGGAACGAAGCTAAAGACCCCTAAAAAAGAGAGTGGCACTGGGGAATCCCCGAAGGGGATAAAACCGTTTCGCATCACTATCGCGACCGAGCCTAGCTCAGGATCCAAAGGACCGAGCCAAATGGGCAGGTAAGACGAGCGGATGACGGAACGAAGAACGGGGAATCCCCAAAGGGGATAAACCCGTTCCGCATCACAATCACGGCCGAGCCCAGCTCAGGATCCAAAGGACCGAGCCAAATGGGCAGGTAAGACGGGCGGATGATGGAACGAAGATCGGGGAATCTCCAAAGGGGATAAACCCGTTCCGCATCACAATCACGGTCGAGCCCAACTCAGGATCCAAAGGACCGGGCCAAATGGGCAAGTAAGACGAGCGGATGACGGGACGAAGATAAAGACCTCTAAAAAAGAGAGGCACTAGGGACGAAGTTAAAAGACGATCGTAGCAATCAGGCAATACACTTTATTCATCGGCTCTACCGGCTGGAAAGTACACAATCATACACGAGTTCAGAGTGAAATCAAGAGTACAAAATAACCGGAGCCACCACGCCTTAGGGAGCTATCCTTGAATATAGATGTGCCTGCAAGAGCTTTCTATGAAACCAAACTGATGCCCAGCTGCAGACCAAGATCGTTTGAAGGCCAAAAGAGTTCTCAAAGGCGTGAGGGGTGAAGTAAGCCATCTTAAAAACATTAGGCGCTATAACGAAGATGGCCTGCTAGTCAGAGTGCGTGGCCAACGTACAGAACTTGACAAACTCCCTCAGCTACAAGAGGGGCCGCCCTTCGCCTGAGACCTCTCCTTCAAAGCCTCATCATAGGCCTCAGCAAACGAAGCGTTGAAACCAGCAACCTCAGGATCAAATGGAGTGGGGAGATAACGCTTAAGGGCTCGGAGGTTTCCGGCCAAAAGGCCGATCATTCCCTTAGCAAAAGCATCACCGGCAAGCTCCGCAAGGAATTCCTGGCTGACGGGGGTCTTCAATACCAGCTCAATGCCATCTTTCAACATGACAGAGCTCTTAGCCAAATATTCCCCGAAGCTCTGGGCAAGGTGCTCTCCTTCGCACGGACGTTCATGACATCGACATAGGCCTTGGATCTCCGAAACTCAATGGAGCCAACGTCCTTGATTTTGGAAACATCGACCTCAAAAATAGGAACGCCCCCCTCCACGCCAACCTGACGAAGCTGCACGTCGGATTTCTCCACGGCGGCCATCTTGGCACGAAGCAGCTGCAGTTCCTCGGCTTGCGTCTTGACTGTCTCCTGAAGAGAAAAACTCCCCTTAGCAAGCCCAAGAGCAACGTTCAGGTCCTGCTGCATCTTATTCAGGCGCTCTTTGTCCTTCTTCACCAGATCCTCAGCTTCGCAATGCACCTGGGTGGAAGCACGCTCCTGAGCTTCATAGGCAAACCGTGCCTTGCAAAAATAAACAGTAGCCTTATTAAGGGTGCTAAGGCCGCACTCATGAAGATCCACCGGGCTCTCACGAGCGGCGAAGTCACGATGGAGTTTCAACCACAAAGAGCACCAGATGGAAGAGGCCGTCTGACCAAACAGTTTCTTCGACTCCGAACGGGGACCTAACCCGGAGAACCTGATGATGTCAGAAAAAGAATCCTCGGAACCGGGCGGAGGAGGATCGCACGAGCTCTTACCCACCGAAGTAAGGGGTGGCGGCCTAGGAGGAGAGGCGGCCTCATTATCCGACCCATCAAAGATCACCACGACCTTGGAAGATCCTTCCCCATGATGGGACTTCTTGGGAGGCCGCTCGTCCCCGGCAGGTTCTTCAACTTTAGGCCTATTTAGGCCCTGATCATCACCGACGATCTCCTTTCCCTTGTTAACATCGGCCTGACCCGAGGAAGGGGTTACATGGGTGTGAGGAACCATGGTGGAAGACCTGGGGAAAACTCCTGCAAAAAGGAGATAGGAAATTTAGAACAATGCTTGGAATTCACAGAAGGAGAGTCCAAAACCCGGGCCACAACGAGGACATACCTAGGCCGGCCTTGCCCAAGTTGGTGTCATTCACCAGCGAACGCAAGTTCTGGACCCCATCACCGGCAATACGTGCGGCTTGCTCCAGCTTGGCCGAATGTAGAACCGGAGGCTAAAACTTAACAGGATAAGCATTCCACCGGTCGGAGAAGGGGGGGGGGAGTCAACCCTGGCGAGAAAGAATCTCTCCTCCCAGCCATTCGGGTTTGGGGGGTTGTTGGAAAAAAGAACTCTCCACGAGCGGGCCACAAGGCTAAGGTAACATGTCTGGCCATATGGGGAAAGCCGGAAGAAATGCAAGAATAATTTCACAGACGGCTCAACCCCCACATGGGGGCACCGAATGATGAAACCGGCAAGGATCCGATGGGAGTTCGAGACGAGCTGCGCCGGGGCAATACCCAGGCCCCTGAAGAAAGAGGTGTGGAAAGGCAACAATGGGAAGAGGAAGCCTGCAGCCACAGAATCCAGATGGACAACCACGTAGCCAGGTACATGCCGCATAGGATGGCGGAGGAACCGTGCGTCCCAGCCACGTGGGGGGGGGGGAGTAGCTGGGGAATTAGATTCCTCTCACTAGGGAGCAGACGTTGGCGTTGACGCCGAACGAGGTGAAAGTTAAGGGAATAACGAGGAGGCTGGGGGGGCATCCCATGCTAGTAGACCGGAAGGTCGTCCCCTGAATTGCAACCGTCATCAGATGAACCTTCAGAATGGCCGCGTGAAGATTGTCTAGGGGCAATGGAAGTCATAGCAAGGAACGGATAAAGAACACAAGACTTACAGAGAAGAAATGAAGGTCTAGAGAGAGAAAATAATCTGGCAGAGTAACGACCAAGGAGAAGGCAGGATAATTCCCCCTTTGGGAAACAGGGTATTTATAGGCAACATCACCACCTTTGCCCGAATTGGGGGAAGACACGTGGTGGACCGTGTTTGGCATATCCTGCGACTGGCGTGATGCTTCGAGATCCGCGCCACCAGAGGCGCACGCCGAGATCACCTTCTCCACAATGAGACGAACGTCCCCCTTTCCAAAAAAAACTAAGTTGTAGATAAGGGGGAAGAGTCGTTCCTCGTCGGAGAAAGCAGGGAACTGACAAGGGGAGTTGTGGATAAGTAAAGTAGACCGTAAATCAATAAGGGCAAACGAAGTTTTATTCTTCGGCTCTATTGGCCGAGGCATACAAATAAGCAAAGATGAAACTAAACAAAATCATGCAAGGAAACCATGAGGGGCGAGCACGGGATAGAGGGTTGCGGCTCTTCCAGCTCATCAAGGAAAGGCTCGGGAGTCGGGGGATCAGGAATTTCACCCCTCTGAACGGACTCGACACACTACTGATCCCGGTCAATCTTCCCCATGACCCGCCGGAGCTCTGCTCCCTCCGTATAGTCCTCCACATTGAAAGGGGGGCAGCCGGCCAGAGGAAGGATACTCTTGAGGGCCTTAACACCCTCGTAGTACCCCTTGGTGAAAGCATCATCAGCAAGGTCCGCAAGCCATTCACAACCGAGCGCATTTTTCTATAAAAGCCGCACCCCATGAGATAAACGCTCCTTTTCCAGCACAGGTGTCAGCTCGGCCTCGAAGACTTCTCCAGCGGCTCCCCGACAATATTCATGAGCGGCCTGGAGGAACTGAGATGTCTTCTTAAACTCTTCCACGTTAAGGACCAGGGTCAGAACGTCGCCGGGGGAAGACCCACCTTCAGGACGCGGGGAAGGGTCTGCGACTGGGACGAAGGAAATCCCATGCTTCTCGGCTAGGGCCACTTTAGAAAGGAGATCTTGTTTCTCCTGTTGGATCTGAGTCCGGACGGCCTGGAGCTCCTGTTTGGCCCGAGCCAAGGCAGCTTGGACTTTCTCCATCTCCGACTGGGCAGCCTCCCGCAGCTGCACGGCCTCTCGCTCTTTCTTCAAAGCCGCATCTGCTTTCCTTTTGAGCTCGGCAAGATCCTTCTCCCGAGCGGCCCTTGCCCGCAAAAATTTTAGCCCATCCTATAAGGGAGAAAAATGAGTCAGAAGGGGATGGATAGCGGACCAAGTGGCAAGAGGGAAATGAGAGGGACGTACATCGAGGTTTAGGAGCAGGGCCTGATCAACGGAATCGCCGGGAGAACGGTCCGACAGCTCCAGTCCAGCCTGAAGGGCCATGTCCTTCCAGATTTCAGAAATCGGGCGGACGGCGGGGGGCGTCATGGTGTCAGTAGGTTTGGGACCGAGGGACTCGAAGCACGGCCTCTTCACCTCCTTCTCCTTATCCTTCTCCCCACCAGCAGGGACAACAATGCCGATCGGATCCACATTCAGAACCCGATTATCTTGGACATGATGGGCCTCAGAATTCTGCCCGGTCACCTCGGCCATTAGAAGCCTCTCGGCGTCTGCCACACGGTTATCCGCCTGGGATGCGACGGAAGAGTTAGCCTCGGAAGACTGAGTGGCCCCACGAGCTTTCGCCAGCGCCGCTCGTTCCTTGTTGGCCTTGGCCTCACGGCGAGCTACCATGGCTTCACGATCCATTTGATCCCGAGTCGGAGGAAGACCTGAAACAGAGAAACAACATTAGAATCAGGCGGTGCCAAACTCAAAGGCACTCACCTCCGGGAATGGACCACCCGGGCCCACAAGATGAACACGAGAGAATGCGTCCAGGGATCACGGGCGGTACCTATCCCTACATCGGAGAGTGCCTGGATGGTCAGGAAATCCTTCAGCCTCTTAACGCCGTCTAGCCTTAGCTTATCCACGACGTTTTACAATTCTTGGGTCAGCTCTGGCGTCTTAATCTTTGGGGGATACCCATTCCATCTCACAGGGAGCCGTTCGTTCGCATAACGAATGAAGAAAAAACGATTCTTCCAATCATGGATGGAAGTGGGAGCCCCCTCGAACAGCTTCTTTTTGGGACGAGCGGCCACGCACAGAAACCCATCGGCATTTTGGGGGGTGACTTGGAAGAAATACTAGAAAAGATCCAAAATGGGGGTGAGTCCTTGCGATTTACAACAAACGATGAATGCGGAGATCAGGCGCTAGGAGTTCGGCATGAATTGAGCCGGAACAACACTGTAAAAATCGAAAAAGTCAAGATAAAACGGGTGAAGTGGGAAACGCAGTCCGGCTTTTATGGAGTCCATGTGCACCATCACCATTCTCGGACGTCTCTTAAAGAGGTTGTCTGCACCCCGGAGGCTGTAATGAAACGGTGGAGGGAGAAGAGTTTGCAGTTCCTTCAGGGCCCTCCTAGAAAAGATCCGATCGTGCACGGCCACGTTGGGGATAAGCACGATGTGCCGATGTTGATCCATGGGGACGCCGAGCTGGTATACCTGGAGGTCATCCCCCTCTTCGGCCTCTTCGCCAGAATCATAATCGGCTGAGTGCTCCACCTCCGCATCAGGTCGCGCTACCGCCGCTACGGCATTCTCAGGAACGGCGTCCATATCAGCATACCCCCTGCATTCGAGGCCGCGGCCTCATCTACCGCCACGTGGACCACCACTATAGAGGCTCCGGAACGGCCGAAACTACTTGTCCCCTCCGAAGAACGGGACCTAGAGCTCGTTGTGGAAGAGGAACCGACAAAAGAACCAGTAGAAGAACCAGAAGCAGTATCCGAGTCGGAGGAGATCTCCATGGAACAGGCCATGGGAAGGATGGCAAGAAGAAAAGAAGGGGAATTAGGACAGGGGAATTACCTTGCGGAACCTTGAAGCAGGGACGAACGCGAAAACCGGGAATGCTAGAAAACGCTGGAAGATTAGAAGGAAGCAGAGGATGGAAAACCCTAATCTTGCCTGCGATCCCAGTATTTATAAAGGGGAGGCGCCCTTTCAATGGCCAACCCACGGATGACACGTGGCAAGGAGCGTACCCGGGGACACGTGTCAGGTCGAGACGGACAGGTACGAAATGATTACTTTTGCATCGGAAGTTGAACCTACCAGAATAACTGCCACCTAGAGCCCCGTGAACAACGGCGGAGAGGCAACCGTCACTTCGGGGGAAAAAGGGACAGCGGCCCAAAGCAGTACGGCGGAAACAAATTACTTCTTTATGTCCCGCGCGTGCTCGGAACATCAGAAGTGGGGGACTTGTGTTGGGTTAATGGCCCAATAAGGGCCGGCCCATCAACCCTTAAGGACCACCTATGAGCGTCTTGCTAAAGGCCCAAGAGGGAGGTCGAGCACCAAGGGGCAGGAGACGTACGTGGTCCATCATCAGTCAGCACCAGGGCCCAAGGGCCAGGAGACGTATGTGGTCCAGCATACCCCAGTATCAAGGTCTAAGGGCCAGGGGACGTACGTAGTCCTGCATACCCCAGTATCAAGGCCTAAGCACCAGGGGACGTATGTAGTCCATCGTCAGCGAGTACTAGGGCCCAAGGACCAGGGGACGTACGTCCTATGGCCCCTACCATAGGGATCATATTGCCACTAGAAGATTGGGTCCAACCTTGAGGGACGAACATCCCCTTCCCATGGCGCGAAACCAAGATCCTGGCGGGAAACACATTAAATGCAGAAGATTTGGTGGTTGGGATCATGTCGCCCACAGCCAACCACATCAGCACTCCCAACTACCTCTGGGTAGTATAAATAGTCGCATTTATTTCATTGTAAAGGGTTCGCATTTTGACTCTAGTATTATAGCAATAGTAACAGCTCATAGCATAGCATATTACGTTCGGCCCTTCGGCTTGTAATCGTTTGAGTGATTAAAGTACAGTTGTTGGCCCATTCCCTGTTGTCTATTGATCTTATTTGTCCTTCACCCATTCGAAACCTCCAGGTTACGTGTTGGGCCTGCAGGTTGAGGGAATAAACCTCAACAAAGCTAATTCCAAAATGTGACCATTTTTATAAAAAGGACAAATATATGACCAAGAAGGTCATATATTTGGAATAACATGATGTCACTTTATTTTTATGTCACTGTCAGAATTTTATGTCACTTTTATATGTCACAATCAGATTTTTATGTCACTTTTGATTATCACTACCAGATTTCGTGTCACTTTAGAGTGTCACTGTCGCTGTGAAACGTGTCACTATGTTGGCGGAAAATTTTCCGGTGACTTTTTCCGGCGTCTCTGTGACCCAGCCAGAGTAACCCCGGCCAACACCAGTTCACCACCGCCATCTACCAGCCCTCAACCGCAGCCTACCATCTCCTAACCCCAAAACCCCTGCCTTGCACCATGCCCTGCCCCCAGTGGGTCCAATACCCTAGCTATCGCTTTCCCATAGCCCCTGCCCAGGCCTTCCACCCAGCCCCTATCCTCAAGGACCTCAACCACTTCCCCTCTCCCTGCACTAACCACGCCCAAGTTTGCAGCCCTCCTGCAACATCCCTTTGCCGCTCCACCGACATTGTTTCACAGCTCACAATGTTGAAACCAAATTAGCCACCAAAATTGATGCCAGATTAGTCACCAAAATCAAAAAACTTCGCCGGTCGCCAATGGATTCCAATCTTCGCTCTTCGTCCATTGGAGCCATCGCCCAAGCTTCGCCCTTCATCCAAGCTTCACCCGTCATCTTCCGGAGAAGCCTTTTCCATTATTGCTGGGGCACGAAAACGAAACAGAGCAACACTAGTGTAAACTGACGTGATGAAGACGACAGAGTGGGATGTGGGGCTGCCATGGCTGAGCTTGAGGAGACGGCTTGAAGGGAGATGTTCGCAGATGAGTGGGAGGCTGGGAGCAGATGAGATGTCCGCAAAATTGGCGTCAGAGGGGATGAGATAAGAAAGGTGCAAGTAAATCATATTTTTGGAAAAATTAAACAGGGGAAGGTGTGTGTAATCCATTTGATGACCGTCCACCTCCAAGTCTCTCCTTTGTGGGGGGTCTTGGTTCAATTCCCTCCAAAGGAGATGAGGGAGGTCTTGCTCCCAATGATTTTCCCTACCTTCACGGAGTTGCTCAGCGGCTGAGAAGGGAGAGGATGGTAATGAAGGTAGTAGGTTCGTGTGGTGCGAGGAGCAGCCTGAAAGGTGATGTAAATCCTGCTGGATTCGTCCTTTGGAGCCAGTACTGACGAGGCTGACTATGATCAGATCCGGACTTAACTGTCTAGGGGCTTTGGAGGGTAATTCATAGACTCCAGGATTATGGGAGCGTAAGTCCCGACACCTGAATTATCAAAAAAATAAATTAAACAGTGATATTTTTGTCCTTTACAACAGTCATTATTTGAGTGAGTCTCAAGTTACTTGGGATACGATTTTCAGATAGCCAATAGATTAAAGTTTTGAGTATGGGTAAGACCGAACCCAATCTTGAGTGTAAACTTGATCAGTAGAATAATATGGGGTGAAGAAAATATTGATTTTTGTAGAACCCCAAATAAAGCTAGTGTAGACCTTCCATATATGCCAATCAATTACTCCTGGGAGGTTATGTTTGAAATTGTCCACAAGGGTCACACTGCCCGCATTCAGCCACCAAGCAAAAGTTATCTGGAAAATAGAACTCTCCACCCTAGGCACTTGGATATCCATAATATTTATGACATAGATCCATATAGGCAAATTAAAATGTGACTACATTGAAAGAAAATGCGATTCATTGAGTCCTCATTACACTTGCACAAGGGCAAATAGAATTGAAGGAGGTAAAACCATCTCAAACACGGTAAGATTGTCAGCGATAGGGAGGAATATGTTGAACAACTTCTACTAAAAAAAGTTGAATTTGAAGCTTTTGTTTAGAATGTCACATATGTTTGTGAGAAAATGTAAGAGCTGGACAACTTCTGACTTCACTAGATTCGCACCCACGCGATGCGCGGGATATTAAAATGTAATAGCGATATGATATTTTTTGTAAATATTACTTGGTCGTGTGAAATGAATGCAAATTGTCATAAACGTAACATGCATAATAAATTATACGTAAAAATCAGATAGTGAAAACTCAGAGATAAGTAGAAAGTTTGTTTTGGAATAAGTAGAAATAACGAAATGTTATAAAATAGCATGTCTTGGTATCTTCACCGCAGATCAATATCTGCAGTAGGTGAGATAACTTACACATTGTGAAAAACTTCCTTATAAACTACATTGGTGGTATGGTCAGTTGGTTGGCCATATTCATCGCAGATCAATATCTTCAAACCCTTAGGATTTATTACTCTTGACACTGCAACATACAGTTGACCATGTGTGAAGACCGACTTTTTCAATAATAGTCCAACGTGAGACAAAGATTGTCCTTGATGTGTTCAATGTAATTATAAAACGTTGGGTGACCCGGAGTCACCCAACGTTATCTCTTCTGTTGGGTGAGTTTAAAGTCTCTGGGTCACCCGACGTTAGCTCCATCATCAATGTATATGATGGTCTTTTTTGTTAAATATATATAACATTAGTAAAATGTATCAAAAGAGTATAGATGTAAGATATAATACCACGTAAAAGGTTATAACTAAAGAAAATAGAAGTACTCCAAACTTATTCAAGTTATGTTTTGGAGTAAGAAGAAATACATATGACAATCAGCTTGCAACAGGCTACACATTTTGAAACACATTATCGGCTCACCAAACACGTAACTTTTGATTTCACGCGCTGAATTTTGTAATAAGCAGAAAAAGTGCGATTGGAGTTACTTTTCTGGCTGTATTAGCTGCAGTTACAGTAGATGATCATTTTAACTATTTTCATTTAATTTTTTATTTAATTTATTAAAAACAAATATTTTAAATATAATTTTTTCATGAATCAGCCGAATCAGCCAATACAGCCGCTTCAGCCAGAACTTTATAAATTTCAGAAGAGTAGGCCAATTTTAGTGATACCAAACGGACTCTTCGTAAACAGCACTGATAGTGTCACCAATTTGTTAGCAATCTTCACCACAAATCAATATGTTCAATATTTTAGGATTTGTAACTCTCAATACTTCAAGATAAAGTTGATCATGAGAAGACTAAGCATTTTTTATTTGGACTGAAATTTCTAGTCTGGTCTGAACTGGTTAGTCTGACAGGGTGAACACCAAAAAGAAACTAATTCATATTTACCAGATGTTATGATATTTTAATAATAATAATAATAAGTGTACAAATAACTAGTACAACATCTGAAACAATAAAATAATATGATGGCTTATGTAAAAAAGCCCAAAAAGATAAACAAAATAAACAAAAATGGACCCAGGGGTAATTTGGGCCCAATAAACTCGACACAGTCCAAAGGGATCTGGTCTGGGGCAAGTTTTATAAATAATAACGCCAAGGGAATGGGATGTTGGCCATTCACCTTCGCGAAATGGTAGATCCCTGTTACCCTCCGAAATGAGGGGTGTATATGCAATTGGTGATCGAGTGTGGCCATTGTGAAGGTGATGCTTCGAGGATCGTGCATCGATTTCGTTACCGGATGAGTGCTGTCAACGATATGGCGTGGAACGTGAGGCCATCTGGGGTTTATTCGGTTGCATGTTCTTCCGATGTTCCATTCATTCGTTGCTGAGCTTTCAGGTAGTTTATCTATTTCCTTTCTGGGATTTCTAATTTTCATTGTCTGATGTTGGAGTGTGGAAACCGCTGTTTTGATGGTTGGTGTTTTGCATCTTTGATGTATCTGTGTTCTGATTTTCAGCCCGGATGGAGTTAGTTATTGAAGAGGGGATGCTGTTGGAGTCTCTGTGAGTGTTCTTCCCCTTTGGTCCATTCCTGTTATCTGGTGTGGGAACTGGGAACTTCATAGAAGAAGATAAGTGCTTATTTTGACCCGTTGTACTTCTATGTTTGTGTAATTGTGGCATAAGTCCATTTGTGCGTCTGTGTGTAGGTCCGAGTCAATTGTGTGTGCACTCATCAATAGGACACACACTTTATTTTTGTGATTTCTTCCGGAAGGCAGCCAAGATAGGTAAACGGTTGAGCCCTTTACGGGTAGTGGGATGCTTGACCATGAGTGTTTCTATAATCTTCTTTTAAGAAGCACTCTGACATAGTTAATATGTAAATAATGTGTACCATGCATGTATTTGGGTTAGAATCTGGATAGTTATGATATTTGAATTAATTATAAGTTTATCTTTAAAAGCCAACAATGAAAAAGTTTCATTTTTTTATGCCAAATTGTATCTGATTTTTATAAATAAAATTGTTAAAAAGTTTTTTTGAACATGTGATTAAAGCCTAAAATTTAAAAATTTTAAAATTGTAAGTGAAATGTCTGATATGGTGATTTTTTCAAAGTCAAGGTGTACTGAACTTCTTAGTAAAGAGCAGAGTACACTACACATTTTTAACATGAACATTGATAGACATATAAGTTGTTTAAGACTACAATCATAAAATGGGACACAATAACAATGATCATGCTCAGACATAATATCTTCTGTGTTTATTATACAGCTTTATACTTTTCTCTTTTTATTCCTATTATATACTTTTCTGT